>JAGIQG010000016.1:3426328-3521328 GCA_024679065.1 Sphyrna mokarran | reverse complement strand
CTCATTCTGCCAAATCCCACAGGGAAAGACTCACAGTTCACTCAGCCCTGCTCGGAGATCCAGCCTGTCTGTCCCCCAGACCAACTGAGCGAGGTTTGCCCTCAGTTGGGTGAGAGGGGAGATTGATAGGATTCCCCCTGAGGTAGGCCACAAGGCCCATCGTAACCCGGGCAACCGCAGCCAGGAGCAAGGACAGCACACGCACCAAAGTGAAGGTCCCAATTAACTCCAGAGAAAGGGACAGCAATCAGTGCTAATTGGGTGTCAATCCTGGTGTTTGAGCCAAGGAATGTGATCCGTTGGGATTGAGGCCTTGGTTGGACTGGCGCGGTGCCCAGTTCATTAGAAACTGACAGTTGGCACGGGTGAACGGAATGCCAAGTTGGCCTAACCGGGTGTGGTTAAAAACACAGCGAGCCAGGAGAATAAACAACAGCACAGCTTTCAATCTTCAATTATCTAACTCCGAGAACTATCCTGTTTGTTTATCTGATACGGCAGTTCCATATTAACAAAAAAAAATCAATGAGAGTTCCAGCGTGGCTGACGCTGAGGTTAAACTGATCTTGGAGTGTGTCAGGTGAACGGCTGAACGGGTTCCAGCTCCTTTTATCCAAATGTCTGTCCCAAATCAAAGCCCTGAGAGTCACCCCTCGTCCTTTGACACGTGGACAACAGCAAGGATTATCACAGAACACAACCCCTTTCAACCTGTCCTGGGAGTGTTTGATGGGGGACAGTGTAGAGGGAGCTTTACTCTGTATCTAACCCCGTGCTGTCCCTGTCCTGGGAGTGTTTGATGGGGGGACAGTGTAGAGGGAGCTTTACTCTGTATCTAATCCCGTGCTGTACCTGTCCTGGGAGTGTTTGATGGGGGGACAGTGTAGAGGGAGCTTTACTCTGTATCTAACCCCATGCTGTCCCTGTCCTGGGAGTGTTTGATGGGGGACAGTGTAGAGGGAGCTTTACTCTGTATCTAACCCCGTGCTGTACCTGTCCTGGGAGTGTTTGATGGGGACAGTGTAGAGGGAGCTTTACTCTGTATCTAACCCCTTGCTGTACCTGTCCTGGGAGTGTTTGATGGGGACAGTGTAGAGGGAGCTTTACTCTCTATCTAACCCCGTGCTGTACCTGTTCTGGGAGTGTTTGATGGAGGACAGCGTAGAGGGAGCTTTACTCTGTATCTAACCCCATGCTGTACCTGTTCTGGGAGTGTTTGATGGGGGACAGTGTAGAGGGAGCTTTACTCTGTATCTAACCCCGTGCTGTACCTGAAATTCGATGTTTGATTTATTGAGTATGATGTAGTGCAGAAATGTGCATTAATTGTATTGTGCATTTGGAAATTGATAGGGGAGAGAATAGGACGGGAAGGGTTTTAGTGTCATAATGTCACTAATTATGACATTAGTGCCATAATGTCTATGGCACTACCGAGCCATAGACATGGCTCGGTAGTGACTGAAGCTTTCTCTGCGAAGACTGTGCGGTTTATGGCAGAGAGACTGAGTATGTGAAGGTCAGAAATTGACAGATTGCACAATGAATAGCTTTATTGAGTGTGGACTCAGTATGCGAGTCACACTGAGATGGTGTCATGCCCAGTGTTGTCCAGTGCAGAATCAGAACAGATTTTAACAACCCACTGCTTAACCCCTCCAGGGCCAGCATGTGCCCATGGGTTAGTCAGGAACCTCAGTTTGCAAATTTGTAATCTCTCAGGGCCTCAACTTCACCGAAATGCCAATAATTCCCACAATTGTGATGAGGGAACACTGCCTGACCGAATACCAAGGCTGGAAATGCAACTCACAGCAGGGATAGACCCTGCTGTCCCTCTATCTGTAACCTCCTCCAGTCCCTACACCCCCTCCCTATCTCTATAACCTCCTCCAATTCCGACACCCCCTCCCTACCTCTGTAACCTCCTCCAGCCCCTACACCCCCCTCCCTATCTGTAACCTCCTCCAATTCTACACCCCTCCCTACTCTGTAACCTCCTCCAGCCCTACACCCCCTCCCTATCTCTGTAACCTCCTCCAACCCCTACAACCCTCCCTACCTCTGTAACCTCCTCCAGCCCTACAACCCTCCCTATCTCTGTAACCTCCTCCAGTCCCTACAACCCCCCCTATCTCTGTAACCTCCTCCAGCCCCTACAACCCTCCCATCTCTGTAACCTCCTCCAGTCCCTACACCCCTCCCTATCTCTGTAACCTCCTCCAGCCCCTTACACCCTCCCTATCTCTGTAACCTCCTCCAGCCCCTACACCCCTCCCTATCTCTGTAACCTCCTCCACCCTACACCCCTCCCTACCCTTACCTCCTCCAGCCCCTACACCCCCTCCCTATCTCTGTAACCTCCTCCAGCCCCCAACCCCTCCCTATCTCTGTAACCTCCTCCAGCCCCTACACCCTCCCTATCTCTGTAACCTCCTCCAGCCCTACACCCCTCCCTATCTCTGTAACCTCCTCCAGCCCCTACAACCCTCCCTATCTCTGTAACCTCCTCCAGCCCCTACAACCCTCCCTATCTCTGTAACCTCCTCCAGCCCCTACAACCCTCCCTATCTCTGTAACCTCCTCCAGCCCCTACAACCCTCCCTATCTCTGTAACCTCCTCCAGCCCCTACACCCCTCCCTATCTCTGTAACCTCCTCCAGCCCCTCTACACCCCTCCCTATCTCTGTAACCTCCTCCAGCCCTACACCACCCTCCCTATCTCTGTAACCTCCTCCAGCCCCTACACCCCTCCCTATCTCTGTAACCTCCTCCAGCCCCTACACCCCTCCCTATCTCTGTAACCTCCTCCAGCCCCTACAACCCTCCCTATCTCTGTAACCTCCTCCAGCCCCTACACCCCTCCCTATCTCTGTAACCTCCTCCAGCCCCTACACCCCTCCCTATCTCTGTAACCTCCTCCAGCCCCTACACCCCTCCCTATCTCTGTAACCTCCTCCAGCCCTTCCTCTGTTTCCCTCTGCCTATCTCTGTACCTCTCCAGTCCTACACCCCTCCCTATCTCTGTAACCTCCTCCAGCCCCTACACCCCTCCCTATCTCTGTAACCTCCTCCAGCCCCTACACCCCTCCCTATCTCTATAACCTCCTCCAGTCCCTACACCCCTCCCTATCTCTATAACCTCCTCCAGTCCCTACACCCCTCCCTATCTCTGTAACCTTCTCAGCCCCTACACCCCTCCCTATCTCTGTAACCTCCTCCAGTCCTTCCACCCCTCCCTACTCTTTAACCCCTCCAGTCCCACACTCCTCCCTACCTCTGTAACCTCCTCCAGCCCCTACACCCCTCCCTATCTCTCTAACCTCCTCCAGCCCTACACCCTTCCCTATCTCTGTAACCTCCTCCAGCCCTACACCCCTCCCTATCTCTGTAACCTCCTCCAGCCCCTACACCCCTCCCTATCTCTATAACCTCCTCCAGCCCCTACACCCCTCCCTATCTCTGTAACCTCCTCCAGCCCCTACACCCCTCCCTATCTCTGTAACCTCCTCCAGCCCCGAAAATCCTCCTCATCTCTGTAACCTCCTCCAGCCCCTTCAGTCCTCCGAGATCTCTGTGTTCCTCCAATTCCGGCCTCTTGAGCATCCCCCGATTCCCATCGCTCCGCCATTGGTGGCCGTGCCTTCAGCTGCCTCGAGTGGCCCCAAACTCTGGAATTCCCTCCCTAAACTTCTTCCTCTTTAAGAGTCTCCTTCAATTTCAACATCTCTGCCAGAGGTTTAAATCACTGCCTCAAATATTTTGGTGGCTCCAGGGGGTTGAATTTTGTGACTCTCTTTGGAGGAATGGTGCTATATGAGGGAAAGCTGTTGTTGTAGGACGGGACTTGGAGACGAGATTTCTGGGAAAGAGTAGTGAGGGAGAGAGCGTCTCCTTGGATAGCGCCAGTGTTTAACCGCACTCCCCTCTCCTCCAGCCCAGGACACCTCCCACCCCACCACTGCCCCGTATATTGCACTGAGGGACGTGGTCCCTTTAAGGGCGAGGCAGACTCGAACTCAATCCTGCAAAAGGCTTCATTCAGCTTCCCGAGCAGAATATCAATAATAATCAAAGCACAATGTAATTCGGACAATAATGCCTGCTCTCAGGCACCAGAGATCGGAATAGAGAGACCTTGTGAGTTTTTACTCAGAGCACACTGTTCCCCTGGACAAATGACCAATATTGCAAAGAACAAACAAACCCTCCAATCCCCAGTCAGCACGCACACACAGACCATCATATTCACTGCCATAGCAACAGCTGTGCCACCCCAGACCTGCCTGGTACCAGTGACTGGGAATGACCTCTGAATGCCAACTCGCACTCCACTCCTATCTTTCCTCAGGGAAGCTTTATCTAGGTTCTATTCCCTCCTCACTCGCTCTCCCTCCCCATCCCTCCCTATCCCTGTAACCTCCTCCAACCCTCCCTATCTCTGTAGCCTCCTCCAACCCCCACATCCCTCCCTATCTCCGTAACCTCATCCAACCCTCCCTATCTCCGTAACCTCCTCCAGCCCTTCCTACCTCTGTAGCCTCCTTCAACCCCCACATTCCTGCCTATCTCTGTAACCTCCTCCAGCCCCATCAACTCTCCTTATCTCTGTAACGTTCTCTAGCCCCTACAACTCTCCCTATCTCTGTAACCTTCTCCAGCACCAACATCCTTCAACCCTCCCTATTTCTGTAACTTCCTCCAGCCTCTATAACTCTCCCTATCTCTGTAACTTCCTCCAGCCCTCACTGTCTCTGTAAACTTCTCCAGTCCTATATACCTTCCTGTCTTTTTAACCTCCTCCAGCTCCTACCCCCTCCCTACGTCTGTAACCTCTTCCAGCTCCTATAACCCTCCCTATCTCTGTAACCTCCTCCAGCTCCTATAACCCTCCCTATCTCTGTAACCTCTTCCAGCTCCTCTTACCCTCCCTATCTCTGTAACCTCTTCCAGCTCCTCTTACCCTCCCTATCTCTGTAACCTCTTCCAGCCCCTACACCCCTCCCTATCTTTGTAACCTTGAATGGCCTGCCTGTATCCTCAAATTATGACTCCTAATTCTGGAATCCCCCACCATCGGGAACATTCTTTCTGAATCTACCTTGTGTAACTCTGTTAGAGTCTATAAATTTCTATGAGATTCCCCTCTTCTAAACTCCAGTGAATATAATCCTCACCGACTTAGTCTCTCCTCATATGACAGACCTGCCGTTCCAGGAATCAGCCTGGTAAATCCTCGCTGTGCTCCCTCTGTAGCAAAGAACATCCTTCCTCAGATAAGGAGACCAAAACTGCACACAATACTCCAGATGTGGCCTCACTAACACCCTGTACAATTGCAGCAAAACACCCCTGTTCCTGCATTCTTCAACTCACGGGAATGTTTGTCAAACTTCTCTTTGTTTGACACTTAGAAAGATATTAATTCACAATGCTCTGACTCAGTTCTGGCCACCCGATTACAGGGAAGACATTGATAAACTGTAGCAAGAGCGAAGCACATTTACGAGGATGTTGCCAGGATGAGTGGGTCAGAGTTATAGGGAGAGGTTGGCTTGGCTAAGAGGTAGAAAAGGTCGTGAATGAAGCCCAGTGCGTCACGCAAACCCATCCATTGGCTCTGTCTACACTTCCCGCTGCCTCGGTAAAAGCAGCCAGCATAATCAAGGACCCCACGCACCCCGGATATTCTCTCTTCCAACTTCTGTTGGGAGAAGTCACATAATTCGAGAACAGCTTCTTCCCTGCTGCCTTCAGACTTCTGAATGGACCTAGCTCGTATTAAGCCGATCTTTCTCGACACCGTATGACTGTAACACTACATTCTGCACTCGCTCCTCTCCTTCTCTATGAACAGTATGCTTTGTCTGTATAGTGCACAAGAAACAATACTTTTCACTCGATACTAATACACGTGACAATAATCGAATCAAACCTAAAGGCTCGGACTTTATATCCCGGAATAAAGAGAATGAGGGGTGACGTTATTAAAATCATGAGGAACATCCATAAGGATGAATGCACATTGTCTTTTTCCCAGAGATGGGGAATTGAAAACTAGGGGGGGGCAGAGGTTGAAGGTGAGAGGGAAAAGATTTAGAAGGGACCTGAGGGGTAACGTCTTCACGCAGAGGGCAGTGCGGATAAGGAATGAGCTGCCAGAG
Organism: Sphyrna mokarran; assembly: GCA_024679065.1. NCBI lineage: Eukaryota > Metazoa > Chordata > Chondrichthyes > Carcharhiniformes > Carcharhinidae > Sphyrna > Sphyrna mokarran. Next base: position 3,515,164 of record JAGIQG010000016.1, on the reverse strand, counting down.
AACGTGGCTGAAGCAGGATCAAAATTTAGGAAGCATTTGGATAAGTGCATGGATGGGAAAGGATGGGAAGGAAATGGCCAATTGGGACTAGCTGGGAGGGCACGATGGTCAGCATGGAGCAGATGGGCTGAAGGGCCTCTTTCTGTGCTGTATTGCTCCCTCTATCTATCTCTGATCGATGATGCTTCAAAGATGGGGGGTTGGGTGGATTGGCCATGCTAAATTGCTCTTTAGTGTCGGGGGTGGGGGTAGGGTGAATGCGCGGGGTTACGGGGAAAGGGTCTGGGTGGGATTGTCTCAGTGCACGACTGCACTGCAGGGATTCTACTCTAATGAAACTTTCTGTTAACTTGTGTCTCGCCGTGAATTGAGGTTAATCGCTTGCGCGCCGACCTCTTGTGGGGCAATTCTCAGATGCAGGGATAGTTTTTGGATCGGGGTAGCAGATTTAAAACGGAGCAGAGGAGAAACTATTTCTCCCGCAGGATGGTGAACCAGCGGAATTCGCTACCCCAAAGTGCAGTGAGTGCTGGGATAGCGAGTGCATTTAAAAAGGGGTTACACAGATTTTGAGTGGGTTGAAGAGTCAAGGGGAGAAGGCAGAAAAGTGGGAAGGAGGAGCATATCAGCCAAGATCGAATGGCGGAGTGGATGCGATGGGCCGAATAGCCTCGTTCTGCTCCTATATCTGATGAACTTATGAACTGGTGTGTAAAACAAGAGGTTGAACGAGTACCCAGGGACGGGGAAAATCTTCTCCGAACAGAGGGGAACAAATAAAGAAGGAATGGCTTCCTCCTTGATGGAGGAGTTTGAAGGTCGGGATGTTGATGCCAATTATTATTTCAGATATTTGGAGATTAAGCCATCGCAACAGGCGATATAATCTCAGTGGAACAGAACCATGGAGCCGGGAGGGGCGGTTTCCAGAGGTTTTATATACAGCTGTGATCCGGAAGGCACTGCCTCAAAGGGTGGTGGAAGCAGATTGAGTTCAAAGTTTATTTATTAGTGTCAAAGCAGGCTTACATTAACACCGCAATGAAGTTGCTGTGAAAATCCCCCAGTCGCCACACTCCCTATCTTCGTAACCTCCTTCAAACGGCAGCTCACCCACCTCCTTCTCAAAGGGCAATTAGGGATGGGGCAATAAATGCTGGAGCCAGCCTGGGATGTCCCACGTCCCATAATTGAATGAATATTTCTTTCAAACTGCAATAATTATTGCCGGGGCTGTGGTTTCATCTCAGTGAGGGCTCTGGAGTATTTTCCAATCCGGATCTAAATCTCTCATTCTCCCCCCTCCCTGATCTCTACCAACCCTCCCTCTACCTGCCGTCACAGCCAGAAATGCAAGTGAGAAAGAAAGAATGTGTATATGTGAGAGAAAGAGTGTATGTGTGAGAGAGAGAGTGCACGCAAGAGAGAGAGAGAGAAAGAGAGAGAGAGAGAGAGAGAAAGTGTGTGTGAGAAAAAGAGAGAGAGCATGCAAGAGGGAGAGAGAGAGATCGCATGAGAGCGTGATGGAGAGAGAGGGAGCAAGAGGGAGAGAGACAAAGAGAGGGAGAGAGACAGAAAGAGAGAGACAGAGAAGAGAGGGAGCGAGAGACAGAGACAGAGAGATAGAGAGACAGAGAGAGAGACAGAGAGAGAGAGACAGAGAGAGAGAGACAGAGAGAGAGACAGAGACAGAGATATAGAGAGAGACAGAGACAGAGAGAGAGAGAGACGAGATATAGAGAGACAGAGACAGAGAGAGAGAGAGAGACAGAGAGAGAGAGAGAAGACAGAGACAGAGAGAGGAGAGACAGAGAGAGAGAGACAGAAGAGGAGAGACAGAGAGAAGACAGAGAGAGAGACAGAGACAGAGATATAGAGAGAGACAGAGACAAGAGAGAGGAGAGACAACAAAAGAGAGAGAGAGCAGAGATATAGGAGAGAGACAGAGATAGAGAGAGAGACAGAGACATAGAGAGAGAGACAGAGAGAGAGAGAAAGACAGAGATAGAGAGAGAGACAGAGATAGAGAGATGAAAGACCCAGGTAGCCAATGAAAATGGGAGGATGCTCAAGAGGCCAGAATTGGAAGATCAAAGCAATAACTTCACTCCCAAAGTAGCTGTGATATTCTGCAGAATGTGCTGAGGTATTGGGAAAGAGAGTATATTAAACTCTGGCTTTGGTTTTCACTCCTCACCGGGGATTGGAGATCTATCACCATTGCCTCTGGTAATCACACACATCAGAGCAAAACTCTCCAAACTCACAATTAAACCCGACATTCTCTATATCCTGAACAGAGAGAGACAGGAGCCAGAGGGCGGAGAGAGAGAGAGGCAGGGGCAGAGAGAGAGAGAGAGAGAGAGAGAGAGAGAGAGAGAGAGAGAGAGAGAGAGAGAGAGAGAGAGAGAGAGAGAGAGAGAGAGAGAGAGAGAGAGAGAGAGAGAGAGAGAGAGAGAGAGAGAGAGAGAGAGAGAGAGAGAGAGAGAGAGAGAGAGAGAGAAGACAGAAGACTGAGAGAGAGAGACGAGCTCGAGACAGAGAGACTGAGAGAGAGAGAGAGAGATAGACAAGAGAGAGCAGACAGAGAGAGAGAGAGACAGAGAGACAGGAGAGAGACAGAAGAGAGACGAAGAAGAGAGAGAGAGCGACCGAGAGAGAGAGCGAGAGACGAGATACAGAGACAGAGACAGAGAGCGAGAGAGAGAACGAGAGAGACAGAAGAGAGAGAGAGAGGAGAGAGAGAGAGACAGAGAGAGAGAGAGAGAGAGAGACAGAGACAGAGACAGAGTAGAGACAGAGAGAAAAAAAAAAAAAGGGGAAGAGACAGGACAGAGACAGATAGAGAGGAGAGAGCAGAGAGAGAGATAGATATACATATACAGAGAGAGACAGAGAAAAGTGGAAAAGAGAGGACACCGAGACAGAGAGAGATAGACCAGCGACAGAGAGAGAGACAGAGAAGAGAGAGAGAGAGAGAGAGAGAGACAAGACAGACAGAGAGATAGAAGACGAAGACAGAGAGAGAGAGACAGAGAGAGAGAGAGACAGAGAGAGAGAGAGACAGAGAGAAGACAGAGACACAGAGGAAGAAGAGACAGAGAGTAGCGATAACAGAGAGAGAGAGACAGAGACAGAGAGAGACAGAAGATACAGAGACAGAGAGAGAGAGACAGAAGAGAGACAGAACAGAGAGAGAGAGAGGACAGAAAGAGGCAGAAAGCAAGTGAGCGATGGAGAGGCAGAAAGGTGCAGAGAGAGAGAACTAGCTTGGAGATCGATGCTGCAGCTCTGCTGGGGATTGTACTGACAGCTGTGCGCTTACTCAGCAATCTCTCGGAAGCTCTCTCATCCTCTGTCTCCTTCTCGCTCTCTTTCCTTCTCTCTGCTTCTTTCTCCCTCTAGCTCTCTGCCCCTCTTTCTCTGTCTCTCTATGCCTCCCTCTCCTCTCTCCCCCCTTCCTCTCTCCCTCTCCTCTCTCCCCCCCTCTCCTCCCCCCCTCCCTCTCTCCCCCCCCTCCTCTCTCCCCCCCCCTCCTCTCTCCCCCCCCTTCCTCTCTCCCCCCCCCATCTCCTCTCTCTCCCCCCCCCTCTCTCTTCTCTCTCTCCCCCCCCTCTCCCCCCCCTCTCCCCCCTCCTCTCTCCCCCCCTCCTCTCTCCCCCCCTCTCCTCTCCCCCCCCCTCCTCTCTCCCCCCCATCCTCTCTCTCCCCCCCTCTCTCTCTCCCCCCTCCCTCTCTCCCCCACTCCTCTCTCCCCCTCTCCTCCTCTCTCCCCCTCTCCTCCTCTCTCCCCCTCTCCTCCTCTCTCCCCCTCTCCTCCTTCTCCCCCTCTCCTCCTCTCTCCCCCTCTCCTCCTCTCTCCCCCTCTCCTCCTCTCCATCTCTCTCTCTCTGGGTTCGAACACATTAATTCTTTCTAACCACTGAGAGTCCCTCCAAGTTGTGAACCAATCAAAATGGAAAGCTAGAACTCCCCTCACTCAGTCCCTCTCTCTCTTGCTCAGTCTCCCCCTCTCACACTCGTCCCCTCTATCTCTGCCCCTCCACCCCCCTCGCTACCTGTCTCTCTTTGTCCCTCTCTCTGACAAAGATACACAGACACATTCGCAATCCCCCCCTCTCTCTCTTACTGCCCCCACCCTCCCCTCACCGCCCCGCCCTCCCCTCACCGCCCCCGCCCTCCCCTCGCTCTCCTCCTCAAAGACCCTCTTTGACTGAGCTTTCGGTCGCCTGTCCCGAACATCTTGTCCCGTGTCCCAGGGTCAGATATCGAGCACATGAATAAGTTTTAAATTTATTTATTGGTCTCACAAGTAGATTGACATTAACACCGCAGTGAAGTTAAAATCTCCTACTGGCCACAGTCCGGCGCCTGATCAGGTACACACACTGAGGGAGAACTTAGCATGGCCAATTCACCCAACCAGCACGTCTTTCCGACTGTGGGAGGAAGACAGAGGAAACCCACTCGGACACAGGGAGAATGTGCAGACAGGCAGTGACCCAAGGCCGGGGATCGAACCCGGGTCCCTGGCGCTGTGAGGCAGCAGTGTTAACCCACTGTGCCACCCCTAAACAGGCTAGACAAGTGCAGGGTGTTGTTGTTGTATCAATGCTACCTCAGCTCAAGCAATTCCCAATTTCTTTGTGCTAAATTGGAGAGGGTGGGATTGGACCTTGCCTGAATTCTGGAGGGAGCTCCGGAGGCTGGAATCCGGAGGGAAGTTTGCATCCCTGCGTCCAGGAGTCCAAGTGATGGAAATGCAGCTCCTGCACATTCCACATTCCTGGAATTCCGAATTCTGGAGAACATTCCACATGTTGTCGGTGGGACTGGAACTGGCCTCTCCAGAGTTTCCTCCAGATTCCCTGACTCCACATTCACACAATCTCCAGCGAGAGACAGATCTCAAAACAATGATATTCCCAGCTCACGAGCAGACCATTCAGCCCCTCTGCTCCGTGCTGCTGCTTCTGTCCCAACCAGCCTCCTCCCCTCCCCCTCTCTCACCATCTCCCATCCACCCATCACCATCTCCTTCTCTCCCATTCTCTCTCATGTGTTTATCCAGCTTCCCCTCCTTAAATACATCCATACTATTCACCTCAACCACTCCCCGTGGGAGCGAGTCCCACATTCCCCCCATTCCCTGTGGGAGTGAATTCCACATTCTCCCCACTCCCAGTGGGAACGAGTTTCACATTCTCCCCACTCCCAGTGGGAACGAGTCCCACATTGCACTGGAACTGAGCACAGTGCTCTGAATGTGGTCTAACCGAGGGATATGGAGACTGGAACTGAGCACAGTGCTCCGAGTGTGGGTCTAACCCAGGGATATGGAGACTGTAACTGTGCACAGTGCTCCGAGTGTGGGTCTAACCCAGGGATATGGAGACTGTAACTGTGCACAGTGCTCCGAGTGTGGGTCTAACCGATGGATACGGAGACTGGAACTGTGTACAATGCTCCAAGTGTGGGTCTAACTGAGGGATACGGAGACTGGAACTGTGCACAGTGCTCCGAGTGTGGGTCTAACTGAGGGATATGGAGACTGGAACTGTGCACAGTGCTCCAAGTGTGGGTCTAACCGAGGGATACGGTGACTGGAACTGTGTACAATGCTCCAAGTGTGGGTCTAACTGAGGGATATGGAGACTGGAACTGTGCACAGTGCTCCGAGTGTGGGTCTAACCGAGGGATACAGAGACTGGAACTGTGCACAGTGCTCCAAGTGTGGGTCTAACCGAGGGATACAGTGACTGGAACTGAAAGCAGTGCTCCAAGCGTGGGTCTAACCGAGGGATACGGTGACTGGAACTGAAAGCAGTGCTCCAAGCGTGGGTCTAACCGAGGGATACAGTGACTGGAACTGAAAGCAGTGCTCCAAGCGTGGGTCTAACCAAGGGATACGGAGACTGGAACTGAGCACAGTGCTCCAAGCGTGGGTCTAACCGAGGGATACAGAGACTAGAACTGAAAGCAGTGCTCCAAGCGTGGGTCTAACCAAGGGATACGGAGACTGGAACTGAGCACAGTGCTCGAGTGTGGGTCTAACCAGGGATATGGAGACTGGAACTGTGCACAGTGCTCCGAGTGTGGGTCTAACCCAGGGATATGGAGACTGGAACTGTGCACAGTGCTCCGAGTGTGGGTCTAACCGAAGGATATGGAGACTGGAACTGTGCACAGTGCTCCGAGTGTGGGTCTAACCCAGGGATATGGAGACTGGAACTGTGCACAGTGCTCCGAGTGTGGGTCTAACCGAGGGATATGGAGACTGGAACTGTGCACAGTGCTCCGAGTGTGGGTCTAACCGAGGGATACGGAGACTGGAACTGTGCACAGTGCTCCGAGTGTGGGTCTAACCGAGGGATATGGAGACTGGAACTGTGCACAGTGCCCTGAGTGTGGGTCTAACTGAGGGATATGGAGACTGGAACTGTGCACAGTGCTCCCAGTGTGGGTCTAACCGAGGGATACGGAGACTGGAACTGTGCACAGTGCTCCGAGTGTGGGTCTAACCGAGGGATACAGAGACTGGAACTGTGCACAGTGCTCCGAGTGTGGGTCTAACCGAGGGATACGGAGACTGGAACTGTGCACAGTGCCCGAGTGTGGGTCTAACTGAGGGATACAGAGACTGGAACTGTGCACAGTGCTCCGAGTGTGGGTCTAACCGAGGGATATGGAGACTGAACTGTGCACAGTGCTCCGAGTGTGGGTCTAACCGAGGGATATGGAGACTGGAACTGTGCACAGTGCTCCGAGTGTGGGTCTAACTGAGGGATACGGAGACTGGAACTGTGCACAGTGCTCCGAGTGTGGGTCTAACCGAGGGATACGGAGACTGGAACTGTGCACAGTGCTCCGAGTGTGGGTCTAACCGAGGGATATGGAGACTGGAACTGTGCACAGTGCTCCGAGTGTGGGTCTAACCGAGGGATACGGAGACTGGAACTGTGCACAGTGCTCCGAGTGTGGGTCTAACCGAGGGATACGGAGACTGGAACTGTGCACAGTGCTCCGAGTGTGGGTCTAACCGAGGGATACGGAGACTGGAACTGTGCACAGTGCTCCGAGTGTGGGTCTAACCGAGGGATACGGAGACTGGAACTGTGCACAGTGCTCCGAGTGTGGGTCTAACTGAGGGATACGGAGACTGGAACTGTGCACAGTGCTCCGAGTGTGGGTCTAACCGAGGGATACGGAGACTGGAACTGTGCACAGTGCTCCGAGTGTGGGTCTAACCGAGGGATACGGAGACTGGAACTGTGCACAGTGCTCCGAGTGTGGGTCTAACCGAGGGATACGGAGACTGGAACTGTGCACAGTGCTCCGAGTGTGGGTCTAACCGAGGGATACGGAGACTGGAACTGTGCACAGTGCTCCGAGTGTGGGTCTAACCGAGGGATACGGAGACTGGAACTGTGCACAGTGCTCCGAGTGTGGGTCTAACCGAGGGATATGGAGACTGGAACTGTGCACAGTGCTCCGAGTGTGGGTCTAACCGAGGGATATGGAGACTGGAACTGTGCACAGTGCTCCGAGTGTGGGTCTAACTGAGGGATGCGGAGACTGGAACTGTGCACAGTGCTCCGAGTGTGGGTCTAACTGAGGGATACGGAGACCGGAACTGTGCACAGTACTCCGAGTGTGGGTCTAACCGAGGGATACAGAGACTGGAACTGTGCACAGTGCTCCCAGTGTGGGTCTAACTGAGGGATGCGGAGACCAGAACTGTGCACAGTGCCCCGAGTGTGGGTCTAACTGAGGGATGCGGAGACCAGAACTGTGCACAGTACTCCGAGTGTGGTCTCGAAGGTGTTGGAGGGGAGGTTGAACAAACTTGGATTGTTTTCACGGGAAAAGCGGGGGTTGAGAGGAGACCTGATAGAGGTCTACAAAATTATGAGAGGCACAGACAGTCAGAGTCTTTTTTCCCAGAATGGAAGTGTCAATTACAAGGTGGGGCGTTGGGGGGGGGACACAGCTTTGAGGTGAGAGGGGACAAGTTTAAGGGAGATGTGAGGGGGAAGTTTTTCACAAAGAGATGATGGGTACCTGAAACACGCTGCCAGAGGAGGTGATGGAAGGAGGGACATTAGCAATGTTCAGGGTGTGTTTTGATAGTCATATGAACAGGCAGGCAATGGCCTACTGGGATTACTGCTGGACTATTCATTCTGAAACTCAGTTAATATTCTGGGGACCTGGGTTCGAATCCCACCACGGCAGATGGCGGAATTTGATTAAACAAAATCTCGAATTATGAATCTACGGGTGACCGTGAAACCATTGTCGATTGTTGGAAAAAACCCATCTGGTTTGCTTTAGGGAAGGAAATCTGCAAGGTTTACCCGGTCTGGCCTATATGTGACTCCAGAGCCCCAGTTGACTCTTGACTGCTCTAGGCCAAGTAAGGATGGGCAATAAATGTGGTCGGCACAGTGGTTAGCACTGCTGCTTCACAGCTCCAGGGTCCTGGGTTCGATTCCTGGCTCGGGTCACTGTCAGTGCGGAGTTTGCACATTCTCCTCGTGTCTGCGTGGGTTTCCTCTGGGTGCTCCGGTTTCCTCCCACAGTCTGAAAGATGTCCGGGTTAGGTTGATTGGCTGTGCTAAAAATGCCCCTTAGAGTCGTGAGATGCGTTGGGGGATTGGGGGTAAATATGTAGGGATAGGGGTAGGACCTGGGTGGGATTGTGGTCAGTGCAGACTTGATGGGCCAAATGGCCTCCTTCTGCACTGTTGGGTTTCGACAATTTGTGATCACGCTGGCCAGCCAGCGACACCCGTGTCCCACGAATGAATTAAAGAAAGGAGAGCAAGCAGAGGGATAGGCATCGCGTGTGGGAACAGGCTTGGGTAGGCTGAAGGGCCTGTCTCCACACTTTTCCGTGTAAATTAAAAGCTCAGTATTTGCTTCACTCTTTCGTTGTAATGATCGAATTAGTGTGGTTTGTGTGCCCTGTACACTGCAGGTTGTCCCGTCTTATCGCACTGTTTAGATTCAAAGTTTGCAAAGACCTGAGTTCATTTACTCCCATCCTGCAGCGGGACAGACACGCTGAACAGCAATGACTAATTGTCGGGAAAATTAAACTTGCTTGGGAAACCGGCGTTGCCTGATTATTTATTAATTACTTTTTTTTAAAACCACCGCAAGGGAGAAGTACAGTGGAGTGCTTTTGAAGCTTTGCGTCAGACATTTTCAGAATTAATTTATTCCGATGGGCCTTTCCGACTGGCTCATTCTGAAGTTGGCAGAGAGCTTGGCAAGGAGGCCAGTTTTACAATGTTAGCTGGCATCAGAGTCACTTGGCGTGGGAGGGGAACTGCCCTCCCTGCCAGTTATAGAGATCTACAGCAGAGGAACAGGCCCTTCAGCCCCACCTGTCCATGGTGGCCAGCTTTCCCAAGCTGAACAAGTCTAGCTTCGTAGAATCCCCCACAGTGCAGAAAGAGGCCATTTGGCCCATCGAGTCTGCACTGAATACAGTGTCACCCCAAGCTCTATTTCTGTGGCCCCACATATTTACCCTGTTAATCCCCCTGACCCTAGGGGCAATTTAGCATGGCCAATCAACCCACACCCTCATTCACTGGACTGTGGGAGGAAACCGGAGCACCCGGAGGAAACCCACGCAGACACGGGGAGAACATGCAGGCTCCACACAGACAGTGACCCGAGGCTGGAATTGAACCCAGGTCCTGGCGCTGTGAGGCAGCAGTGCTAACCCCACCGTGCTGCCCATAACTTGTATGCATTTGGCCCCTACCCCTCTGTACCTTGTTTGTCAAACACGACACACTTCTTAAAAGAGGACAGAGGGTCACAGCGGTGCAGGGGGTCAGTGCTGAGGGAGTGCTGCACTGTCAGAGGGTCAGTACTGAGGGAGTGCTGCAGGGTCAGTTCTGAGGGTGGGGGAAGGGGGAGGGGGCAGAGGGTGAGAGGTTGTGGGAGGAGGGTGGGGGACAGTGGGGGAGGGGTGGCAGGAGGCTGGGGAGGTGGGAGGGATAGGAGATGGGTGGGAAGGAGGGATGGGAGGGTAGGGAGAGGAGAGGGAAGGGCCAGGGGAAGGGAAAGCTGAGCGGGCAAAGTGATGAGTTGAGGTTGGGCGAGGTAGGGGGAGGAGGCAGACGGTTAGGGGTTGTGGGGGGTGGGGGGGGAGGGTAGGGGATTGAGGTAGGAGGATGGTGATAGGGGCAGGGGAGGGCAGAGCAGGAGGAATTGTGGGGGACTGGAGTGGGAAGGGGAGGGGCAGGAGTGTAGAAAGGTGAGGAGGAGAGAAGGGAGGGCAGGAGAGTGGGGATAGGGTGAGGGGAGGGGAGGGAAGGAGGTGGAGGGGGTAGAAGATGAGGGGTTGTGGGGGGGAGAGTGGGGAAAAGGGGTAGGGTTGGGGGGGGGGGGGAGTGTTCGGGGAGGGGCGGGAAGGTGGGGGGGCTGTTGGTGAGAGGGGCGGGTTTGCAGAGGTTGGAAGGGGTGGGGGCGGGGGTAGATAGATGGGGGGGGGGTGCGATGTGAGGGGCTGTGGAGGGGGAGATTATTCCTCCTCAGTGTCCTGGGTCCCTGATATTATTCCCTCAGCTGCCAGCAGTGCAGTGCTGGAGAAGCAGCTCACACCCATCCCGTCCTTGCTGGTGACAAGGATTCAATTTTAATTCCAACATCCAAGAACAGATGGCCAGCTCCCCGTGTGGAATATCCGTTAATTTGTCTGATTAAAACCGAATAATAAACAACCAGAATTGGAGGCGGCAAGTGTAGATCCAGGCAGACCCCCCCACCTCCCTTCCCCACCTTGGACAGAGACCCTCTCTCTCTCTCTCTCCCCGTTAGAGATCCATCTCCCCCGAGGATCTCTCTCAGCAACTGCAGAGCCAAAGAGACCCTCCCAGCCCCTCAAGGAGAGAGATCCACTCTCTCTCCCCATTAGACGTCGGCTGAGAGGGGATCTATTAGAGGTATATAAGATTATAAGGGGTATAGATAGAGTAAATGGTGGTAAGCTTTTTCCACCATTACAAAAGGATAGAACGAGGGGTCACGGGCTCAGGGTGAGGGGGGCTATGTATAAGACGAATATTAGAGGCCAGTTTTTCACACAAAGGGTAGTGGGGGTGTGGAATGCACTGCCGAGTAAGGTGGTGGGAGCAGGCACGCTAGGGTTGTTTAAGGGTCTCTTGGACAGCCACATGAGCGGTCTGCAGATAGAGGGATATAGTAGGACTGTTTAAATATCGTATTTGTTTCCACAGGATGTTCGGTCCACCTTGTTGACCAACAAGTGGCATGCATGCAGCATGTCGTGCGAGAGCTGCTCTTGGATGTTGCTTCAGGAGTGGCCTAGTGCTTCACGTCGTCAGTGTATGCTTAAACTGGACCATCAGATGGGCACCATGACAGCTCAGGGACTATCGCTGTTGCTGTGCAGATGCATGGATTTGGGCCTGTGTCTGCGGGAGTTTGCGTGTTCTCCCCGTGGTTGCGTGGGTTTTCTCCGGGTGCTCCGGTTTCCTCCCACATCCTAAAAATGTGCTCTTAGGCTGATTGGGTAACAAATTGTCCCTATATTGGTCTCTATATGTCATTAAGACGTTAGGACGGCAGCGCGGGCTCGTTGGGCCGAAGGGCCTGTTTCCCGTGCTGTGTTGTTCTTTGTTCTTTGTAGAGATCCCCCTGCCCCGAGGGTCTCTCTCTCTCTCTCAGCAAACACTAGAGCTAAAGAGACGCCCCCCCGACTCCCCCAAGGAGGGAGACCCACTCTGTCTCCCCATCAGAGATCCACCTCCCCCCAGGGTCTCTCTCAACAAGCTCAGAGCCACAGAGAGAGACCCCTGAGAAAGGGGGATTCACCCTCTCTCCCCATTAGAGATCATTCCCTCCCCGGAAGATCTTTCTCTCTGTCTCTCTCTCTCTCTCTCTCTCTCTCTGTCTGCCAGGAACCCCTACCCCAGAGAGAATCCCTTTCTCTCTTTCTCTGTCTCACAGCGCCTCGGTCCCGGATTCAATTCCCTGCTTGTCACTGCCCATGTGGGGTTTGTACATTCTCCCCATGCCAGCATGGGTTTCCTCCGGTTTCCTCCCACCGTCCAACGATGTGCTGGTTAGGTGCACTGGCCGTGCTAAATTTGCCTTCGGTGTAAGGCGAATAGGCGCTGGAGTGTAGCTGGTAGGGGATTTCCACAATAACTCCATCGCAGTGTTAATGTCAGCTGACTTGTGACCTTCTCAAGAGTGAGATCCCAGGTTAAAGTGGGAGCGATTACACATTCACCGATCAATGAAAGGATCGCACAGGGTCAAATAGCTGCTATTAATTCCTTGGTGTTAGAATCGCTCCCTAAGTGTTTCCAAAGTGACTCTTTAAGAGAGTGTTTCACCAGAGTGTTTGCATTTCCGATTAACCCAAATCCTTCGCAGACTCTCACAAGCTGTGTATAAAGAACGCGCTCCAATAGACAATGCAAAACAGACTGACTCATTGCTAATCCGACCGGATCAACAGTGACAATTCTCTGACAGCTCACACTCACACACAGTCCATTCTTTCCCAATAACACAGCAGAGAACACAACACCAGTAAAACACAACTCACAACTTAACAACTGCATCAACCCCGGGCATTCAGTAAAAGAGATTCAAAAACTCCCAGGACAGGTACAGCACTGGGACTAAATACACAGTAAAACTCCCTCTACACTGTCCCCCATCAAACATTCCCAGCACAGGTACAGCACGGGGTTAGATACAGAGTAAAGCTCCCTCTACACTGTCCCCATCAAACATTCCCAGCACAGGTACAGCACGGGGTTAGATACAGAGTAAAGCTCCCTCTACACTGTCCCCCATCAAACATTCCCAGGACAGGTACAGCACGGGGTTAGATACAGAGTAAAGCTCCCTCTACACTGCCCCATCAAACACTCCCAGGACAGGTACAGCACGGGGTTAGATACAGAGTAAAGCTCCCTCTACACTGTCCCCCCATCAAACACTCCCAGGACAGGTACAGCACGGGGTTAGATACAGAGTAAAGCTCCCTCTACACTGTCCCCATCAAACACTCCCAGGACAGGTACAGCACGGGGTTAGATACAGAGTAAAGCTCCCTCTACACTGTCCCCATCAAACACTCCCAGGACAGGTACAGCACGGGGTTAGATACAGAGTAAAGCTCCCTCTACACTGTCCCCCATCACAGGACAGGTACAGCACGGGGTTAGATACAGAGTAAAGCTCCCTCTACACTGTCCCCCCATCAAACACTCCCAGGACAGGTACAGCACGGGGTTAGATACAGAGTAAAGCTCCCTCTACACTGTCCCCATCAAACACTCCCAGGACAGGTACAGCACGGGGTTAGATACAGAGTAAAGCTCCCTCTACACTGTCCCCATCAAACACTCCCAGGACAGGTACAGCACGGGGTTAGATACAGAGTAAAGCTCCCTCTACACTGTCCCCCATCAAACACTCCCAGGACAGGTACAGCACGGGGTTAGATACAGAGTAAAGCTCCCTCTACACTGTCCCCCATCAAACACTCCCAGGACAGGTACAGCACGGGGTTAGATACAGAGTAAAGCTCCCTCTACACTGTCCCCCATCAAACACTCCCAGGACAGGTACAGCACGGGGTTAGATACAGAGTAAAGCTCCCTCTACACTGTCCCCCATCAAACACTCCCAGGACAGGTACAGCACGGGGTTAGATACAGAGTAAAGCTCCCTCTACACTGTCCCCCATCAAACACTCCCAGGACAGGTACAGCACGGGGTTAGATACAGAGTAAAGCTCCCTCTACACTGTCCCCCATCAAACACTCCCAGGACAGGTACAGCACGGGGTTAGATACAGAGTAAAGCTCCCTCTACACTGTCCCCCATCAAACACTCCCAGGACAGGTACAGCACGGGGTTAGATACAGAGTAAAGCTTCCTCTACACTGTCCCCCATCAAACACTCCCAGGACAGGTACAACACGGGGTCAGATACAGAGTAAAGCTCCCTCTACACTGTCCCCCATCAAACACTCCCAGGACAGGTACAACACGGGGTTAGATACAGAGTAAAGCTCCCTCTACACTGTCCCCCATCAAACACTCCGAGGATGGGTGAGACCAGGGGTTGGTCTGAGGATTCCAGGGTACGCTAATGGTCTGACTATCTTGTGGGATCTTGCTGTGCATTGTTTTGCACATCACAACATTGGCTGCACATGAGGCAGAGAGCTGCAGCGATTGGTTAGGGCTCGGGGGGGTGGGTGGCCAGAGCTGCTACCAATCTAATTCATCCTCTTTTTTTAAGGATGTCTCGGGGGTGTCTTGTTCCCTAGAGGGGGTGGGGGGTGATCCCCAGAACAGCCTCAAACACGACACACTTTCTAAAAGGAGGCTTGTCACTGGTTAGCACTGCCACCTCACGGTGCCAGGGACCTGGGTTCAATTCCGGCCTTGGGTCACTGTCTGTGTTCAGTCAGCACATTCTCCCCATGTCTGCATGGGTTTTGCTCCGATGCACCTCCCACAGGCGGTGCTGGTTACGGTGCATTGGCTGTGCTAAATTCTCCCTCGGCGTAACCCGAACAGGAACTGTGGCAACTGGGGGATTTTCGCCCCAACTTCATTGCAGTGAGAGCCTTACTTGTGACTCATAAATAAACTGACTGTTTAACTTTAACGTTTGTCCCAGCTGCTAACAGCCACTGGGTTCACGTACAAGGTCTAACCCTCCCACATGCTGCTGCGGACTCCCCCTTTCCTAAATCCAGGAACTCGTGACAAATGCGAAACTCACATGCAGACTTCCTCAAAAGAAGCTTCGAGGGCAAACAAGTTCTTTCGAAAGGAAGTTGGGAACAGCAATCCGGGTGGGACTTTCCTGAGCTCGGCAACCACACTGGGAGCATTTCCAGGAACCTCACAGAGTGTCCACCAGGCAGAGTGCGCGCTGGTGTTGGGGGTGGGGGGGGGGGGGGGGGCACTCATTCTTGTTCCATCCCAACTCAATCAGATTGCCCGCACCCAAATTCCGGGCAACAAAATCCAGGCTGACAATGGTGGGGCAAGCAACAGGGGCTGAATGGGGCCTTCTCCTGTTCCTGTGTAACAGGTTGGAGAGGGGCTGAATGGGGCCTCCTCCTGTTCCTGTGTAACAGGCTCGAGAGGGGCTGAATGGGGTCTCCTCCTGTTCCTGTGTAACAGGTTGGAGAGGGGCTGAATGACCTTCAATAGCTACATTCACTCCTCTGCAATGTTATTCGCACACGCTTTGGGTAGGAATGGGTCAAGATCAAATGAGATTTCACAATGAGGGAATTTCTTTGTTTGAATGTATTTATTGTGAACAATTCCTGTAAGGAGTTGGAGCTGGCCCAGAGGGAGTGGGAGTGATCTGCAACATCATACACACCCTGATTAAAAAAATGTACATCTCACCCAATCATCACACACCCCCTGGTTCCCTTCCTAATCCCTCGCTGACTCCCAGACACAATCCAGTGTAAACAGCAAGGAGAGCAGTTCCTGGTTCAGTGACAGTCTTACACACACACTTACACTCAAACACACACAATCAAACGCTCACACACAGACACACTCACACACACAGAGACACACACACTCTCTCATAGGCACACTCTCTCATAGACACACTTCTCACACACACACACACTCTCGCACACACACACAGACACACACAGACACTCTGTCTCTCACACTTATACCAACAGATCTCCACGTCGCAAGGTTGTGGCTTCAACCCTCAACTGAGGGAGTGCCGCACTGTCAGCGGGTCAGTGCCGAGGGAGTGCCGCACTGTCAGCGGGTCAGTGCCGAGGGAGTGCCGCACTGTCAGCGGGTCAGTGCCGAGGGAGTGCCGCACTGTCAGCGGGTCAGTGCCGAGGGAGTGCCGCACTGTCAGCGGGTCAGTGCCGAGGGAGTGCCGCACTGTCAGCGGGTCAGTGCCGAGGAGTGCCGCACTGTCAGCGGGTCAGTGCCGAGGGAGTGCCGCACTGTCAGCGGGTCGGCCGAGGGAGTGCCGCACTGTCAGCGGGTCAGTGCGAGGGAGTGCCGCACTGTCAGCGGGTCAGTCCGAGGGAGTGCCGCATGTCAGCGGGTCAGTGCCGAGGGAGTGCCGCACTGTCAGCGGGTCGGTGCCGGGGGAAGTGCCGCACTGTCAGCGGGTCGTGCTGAGGGGAGTGCCGCACTGTCAGAGGGTCAGTGCTGAGGGAGTGCCGCACTGTCAGCGGGTCGGGCTGAGGGAGTGCCCACTGTCAGCGGGTCGGTGCTGAGGGAGTGCCGCACTGTCAGCGGGTCAGTGATGAGGGAGTGCCGCACTGTCAGCGGGTCGGTGATGAGGGAGTGCCGCACTGTCAGGGGTAGTGCTGAGGGAGTGGCACTGTCAGAGGGTCAGTGCTGAGGGAGTGCCGCACTGTCAGAGGGTCAGTGCTGAGGGAGTGCCGCACTGTCAGAGGGTCAGTGCTGAGGGAGTGCCGCACTGTCAGAGGGTCAGTGCTGAGGGAGTGCCGCACTGTCAGAGGGTCAGTGCTGAGGGAGTGCCGCACTGTCAGCGGGTCAGTGCTGAGGGAGAGTGCCGCACTGTCAGATGGTCAGTGCTGAGGGAGCGTTGCACTGTTAGAGGGTCAGTACTGAGAGAGTGCCGCACTGTCAGAGGGTCAGTACTGAGGGAGTGCTGCACTGTCAGAGGGTCAGTGCTGAGGGAATGCCGTACTGTCAGAGGGTCAGTGCTGAGGGAATGCCGTACTGTCAGAGGGTCAGTGCTGAGGGAGTGCTGTTCTTGACATCATAACAATGACCTCACTTTGGAACAAGCCCCTCATTGGCTGGGAAAGGCTTTGGGAAATTTTCTCAGAGTGACAGGCGCTAGTGAAATGCGAGACTGTTTGTTGCTGACTGTTGTGAGATTCATTCTCCACTCCATTGTGCCTCCCTGGACATTCTCCCTCCTCACCCTCACTCACTCCATCCCCTCCGTTAACTTGTTTCCCTCCCCTCCATCCCTCCCCATTCCTCCAAACAGTGACCTGCCCATTTCCCTCTCCCGAGTGACTCCCACCACTCCACCTCCCGCTACCCCCACCCTCCCCTCCCCAATTCACACCAGCCTCCTCCCCTCTCCAATACCCCACACCACCTACAAATCCTCCACCCCTGACTCCCCAAGGTGACTCTCCTCCCCACACTCCACCCCTCCAATTCATCCTCCCATTCCTCCCCCTCTGACTCCCCCCCATGATCCCAATTTTTCATAAATTCCATATTTTTCATGGGAAAAGGTCAGTGGGGATCTGTGGTGGGAGAATGGATCGGCTGATCGACTAAAGGAGGCATCACGCTATTGGCTGATGCTGAATATAAAATATCAATCCTCTTAACAGCAAGAGAGGACCATTCGGCCCATCAAACCTGCCCTGCCTATCAGGGCTAAACTTTGGGCTTCAACTCAATATTCCCGCCCATTCCCCATTATTCCCGGAGAGACCAAAGCTCTGTCCGTCCCAGTCTGAAATGAGCTTGACCTTGGGAGCACCTAGATTCCAAAGATTCCCAACCTTTCAAGTGAAGACATTCCTCCCCCATTCCAATCCAAAATAACCACCCCGTTATCCTGAGATTGTGTCCCCATGTGGTTTATATTCCCTGACTGGGGGGGGTGGGGAGAGACAATCCCTCAGCGACTGTGTTTCAATCAGATCCCCTCTCATTATTCAAAACTCCAGAGAATATCAACCTCCAATTTACACAGCTTCACAGAACCATTCCTTATCCCAGGGTTCAATCTGATGATGCCTTGCTGCACCCCATCGAAAGCAAATATATTCTTCCTCAAAATATAGAAAACAGCATGCACCGTTCCAGATGGGATCTCATCAAAACCCTGGACAAATATAGCAGGAATTCTTTATCCCCGTACTCCAGTCTCCCTGCAGAAGAGTCGCGGTGGGACAGAGACACACAAATATAAAGTGGAAGTGTGTTCAGAGGATTGTGCCTGTCCTCTGGGGGATGAACACTTTTGCCTATTCGGCCGCGGAAGGCTGTCTGTGACTGCTCTCTGTGGGGTGGGGTGGGGTGGTGTGTGGGAAATCACAGCTTGATGGAGTGGCGCAGTGGTTAGCACTGTTGTCTCACAGCGCCAGGGACCTGGGTTCGATTCCTGACCTCGGGTACTGTGGTGTCAGCACATTCTCCCCATGTCTGCGTGGGCTTCCTCTGACTGCTGTAGTTTCCTCGCACACTCCAAAGATGTGCGGATTGGGTGGATTGACCATGCTAAATTGCTCTTTAGTGTCCAAAGATGTGCAGATGTGGTGGATTGACTGTGCTAAATTGTCCCTTAGTGACCAAAGATGTGCAGATGTGGTGGATTGACCGTGCTAAATTGTCCCTTAGTGACCAAAGATGTGCAGATGTGGTGGATTGACCGTGCTAAATTGTCCCTTAGTGACCAAAGATGTGTTGTTTAAGTGGATTGACCATGCTAAATTGCCCCTTGGTGTCCAAAAACATGCAGACTAGGTGGATTGGCCATGCTAAATTGTTCCTTAGTGACCAAAGATGTGCAGATTGGGTGGATTGACCATGCTAAATTGTTCCTTAGTGACCAAAGATGTGCAGATTAGGTGGATTGGCCATGATAAATTGTCCCTTAGTGTCCAAAGATGTGCAGATTAGGTGGATTGGCCATGCTAAATTGCCCCTTACTATCCAAAGATGTGCAGATTAGGTGGATTGGCCATGCTAAATTGCCCCTTAGTGTCCAAAGATGTGCAGGTTAGGTGGATTGGCCATGCTAAATTGCCCCTTACTATCCAAAGATGTGCAGATTGGGTGGATTGACCATGCTAAATTGCCCCTTAGTGTCCAAAGATGTGCAGGTTAGGTGGATTGGCCATGCTAAATTGCCCCTTACTATCCAAAGATGTGCAGATTGGGTGGATTGACCATGCTAAATTGCCCCTTACTATCCAAAGATGTGCAGATTGGGTGGATTGACCATGCTAAATTGCCCCTTACTATCCAAAGATGTGCAGATTAGGTGGATTGGCCATGCTAAATTGCCCCTTAGTGTCCAAAGATGTGCAGGTTAGGTGGATTGGCCATGCTAAATTGCCCCTTAGTGTCCAAAGATGTGTAGGTTAAATGGATCAGTGGAGTACATGTGTGGGGTTACAGGGATAGCTCCTGGGTGGGATATTGGTCAGTGCAGACTCAATGGACCCAATGGTCTCTTTCTGCACTGTGGGGAATGTATGATTCTAATGATTTGCTCAAACGGCAGCTTTGAACTGCACTCCTCTATATTGCCAACCCCTTGCGGCACTGTGCAGTCAATCCAGTGCTAAACCAATCACACAGACCACTGAACAGAAAGCGTGTGCCGGAGAGGGAGAGAGATTAGTGACGCCGTAATCATCCACCAAGTGTAACAGCTTCTGTTCAAAGGGCAACTCCACAACTGAAACGGCAAACCTCAGAGTACAGAGAGAGCTTCACTCTGTATCTAATCCCATACTGTATCTGTCCTGGGAGTGTTTGATGGGGGACAGTGTAGAGGGAGCTTTACTCTGTATCTAACCCTGTGCTGTATCTGTCCTGGGAGTGTTTGATGGGGGACAGTATAGAGAGAGCTTCACTCTGTATCTAATCCCATACTGTATCTGTCCTGGGAGTGTTTGATGGGGGACAGTATAGAGGGAGCTTTCTCTGTATCTAACCCCTGTACCTGTCCTGGGAGTGTTTGATGGGGGACAGTGTAGAGGGAGCTTTACTCTGTATCTAACCCTGTGCTGTACCTGTCCTGGGAGTGTTTGATGGGGGACAGTGTAGAGGGAGCTTTACTCTGTATCTAACCCCGTGCTGTACCTGTCCTGGGAGTGTTTGATGGGGGACAGTGTAGAGGGAGCTTTACTCTGTATCTAACCCTGTGCTGTACCTGTCCTGGGAGTGTTTGATGGGGTGTTGAGTGTTTGATGGGGGACAGTGTAGAGGGAGCTTTACTCTGTATCTAACCCCGTGCTGTACCTGTCCTGGGAGTGTTTGATGGGGGACAGTGTAGAGGGAGCTTTACTCTGTATCTAACCTGTGCTGTACCTGTCCTGGGAGTGTTTGATGGGGACAGTGAGAGGGAGCTTTACTCTGTATCTAACCCGTGCTGTACCTGTCCTGGGAGTGTTTGATGGGGGACAGTGTAGAGGGAGCTTTACTCTGTATCTAACCCCGTGCTGTACCTGTCCTGGGAGTGTTTGATGGGGGACAGTGTAGAGGGAGCTTTACTCTGTATCTAACCTGGCTGTACCTGTCCTGGGAGTGTTTGATGGGGACAGTGTAGAGGGAGCTTTACTCTGTATCTAACCCCGTGCTGTACCTGTCCTGGGAGTGTTTGATGGGGGACAGTGTAGAGGGAGCTTTATCTGTATCTAACCCCGTGCTGTACCTGTCCTGGGAGTGTTTGATGGGGACAGTGTAGAGGGAGCTTTACTCTGTATCTAACCCCGTGCTGTACCTGTCCTGGGAGTGTTTGATGGGGACAGTGTAGAGGGAGCTTTACTCTGTATCTAACCCCGTGCTGTACCTGTCCTGGGAGTGTTTGATGGGGACAGTGTAGAGGGAGCTTTACTCTGTATCTAACCCCGTGCTGTACCTGTCCTGGGAGTGTTTGATGGGGGACAGTGTAGAAGGACATTGCCTGGATTGGGAGGCAGGCCTTATGAAGATAGTTTGAGGAGCTGAGACTCTTCTCACTGGAGAGACGTAGGTTGAGAGTGACCTGATAGAGGTTTATAAAATGTTGAGAGGAATAGATAGGGTGGATTCTCAGAGACTATTTCCCCGAGCTGAAATGGTCACTACGAGAGGACACAGATTTAAGTTTCAGGGAAGCAAATACAGAGGGGATATTAGGGGTAGGTTTTTCACTCAGAGGGTGGTGAGCGAATGGAATCGGCTGCCATTGGTCATGGTAGAGGCGAACTCGCTGGGGTCTTTTAAAAGATGTCTGGATGAGTATATGGAAACGAATAGGATAGGGGGTTGTAGATAGGTCTGTGGATTGGTAGGTACAGATGTGATTGGCGCAACTCGTGGGCCGAAGGGCCTGTTTGTGCTGTAGTGTTCTATGTGTATCTAACCCCGTGCTGTACCTGTCCTGGGAGTGTTTGATGGGGACAGTGTAGAGGGAAGCTTTACTCTGTATCTAACCCTGTGCTGTACCTGTCCTGGGAGTGTTTGATGGGGACAGTGGGAGGAAGCTTTACTCTGTATCTAACCCCGTGCTGTACCTGTCCTGGGAGTGTTTGATAGCGGACAGTGTAGAGGGAGTTTATTTTGTATCTATCCCGTGCTGTACCTGTCCTGGGAGTGTTTGATGGGGAGAGTGCAAAAGGAGTTTTACTCTGTATCTAACCCCATACTTTACCTGTCCTGGGAGTGTTTGATGGGGACAGTGTAGAGGGAGCTTTACTCTGTATCTAACCCCGTGCTGTACCTGTCCTGGGAGTGTTTGATGGGGACAGTGTAGAGGGAGCTTTACTCTGTATCTAACCCCGTGCTGTACCTGTCCTGGGAGTGTTTGATGGGGACAGTGTAGAGGGAGCTTTACTCTGTATCTAACCCCGTGCTGTACCTGTCCTGGGAGTGTTTGATGGGGGACAGTGTAGAGGGAGCTTTACTCTGTATCTAACCCCTTGTCCTGGAGATGTGAAATTCTGATGGTGGGGTTTGGGAATGTTTACCCTCCCTCCTTATCTCTGACCTTGACTGATGGAGGTAATGAAAATGCTTTTCCGCTACCGTTCCGGTTGAATTTGCCTGGGATGCAGGCGACAGTGCCTCCCAACGCTGCTGATGGTGATAATCGAAGAGGAACACTCAGAATTTAATAGCACAATGCTTAGATTGTACGATGTCCTTGAAATATCACAGTGGCAGGACACTGCTCTCTAAGAATCCCACCCCAGATCAACTCGGGGTTCACCAGAAGCATCAACGCTGTGGGAAATCCCCGGGACTGAGAGCGATTAACAGACCCTTCCTGTCAATGCTGCGATCTACATACTACGGAATGCACTGCATCTTGCAAACGTATAAGGGGACTCCCATCCCTCCATTTACTCTTTCTTGCCCCCCACTCTTTTCTTGCCTCCGTGCTCCCCTCCTCTCTCTCAGCCCCTACTCACACTCTCATCCAGCCCTCCCCCTCCCTCTGTCCCCGTCTGCATCCTTCCTTCCATCTCCTTTGTTCTCTCTCTCCGATCCTCACAATCCTTTAACACAATCCCTCCTTTCTCTGTCTCTCCCCCATTCCACACTCATTCTCTTTGTCCCTATAGTACACAGTATTCCTGTCTATTCCCCCTCCCTCAGCGATCCTCTCTCTCAGATATGCCCATTTTGTGTTGAATGTGTCAGAATAACTAACTGCCCAAAGCAATATCCCCTCCTTTCTCTCTGCTGTTACCATTTAAGAGACGGGCTGGAAAGATGTACAATAGTCCCTTTAACTGAGGCAGCAATTATTTTAAAAATTAAAATGCACACACACACATACACACACACACCAGGACCATACCACAGAAAGAAACTTACTACACATAGAAGGAATCCCCCTAAAAACTGTCTCAAATACAAAACAAACCCTTTGAATGGAATATTACACACACACACACACACAAAACCCAATTCCATTTTCAATCCCAGCCTCCCTGGACTCTGCAAGAGCAGGCACAAGAGAAACTCCTTCCAACTCTCCCCCCCCCTCTGACCACTTCCCACCCCACAATAGCCCGAACTTATCCTCAAGAATAAAAAAAGGGAGCTTGAAAAAAAACACACCTTATTGCAAAAGAGAATTAAAAAAAACTCCTCACCAGTGAATGGTTACAGCACTATATATATATGTATATATATATTAAATGTATATTATATATATTAAAATCTGTAATCCAGGACTGAAGTGAAAGTAAAATCAAGCAGAATTTCCGGGAATATTGAGTTTTTTTGTGTGTATGACCCGGGGGGAGGGGGTGACTGATTTTTAAAATATGTACAATACAGTTACGGTTCCTGGAATATCGTGAACACACACAAGCCATCGCTATTTTTCCAATCTGGTTACAATCTGTCCTTCTTTTCCCACAGAGATGTCACATTGTTAACACATATCTATATATTTTTTGATATACTAAGGTATTCCACTCCGGTTACAATCTATCCTTGCTGAGGAACATTTGGGGCTGCTCCCAACAATTGACATTGTGGTAATTTCTGCAATCCCATTTCTCTCTCGCTATCGAGTCAGTGCTCTCTTACCTCTCTGGGTGAAGAGCAGGAAGATCATGCTGAAAGCCAGTCGGTTTGCTGCTGAGGCCATCATTTCCCTGTCTCTCTCTCTCTCTGTGGGTTAGTGAGCTGCTGGAACTGCTCTGGGTACAAAGCTCTGTTCTCTGCACCACCTGCAACCCACGCCAGCACCTTAATCCTATGCTAATATATGCAGGAAGGGAGCGGGGCATGGCTCAGGTCCCAGCCAATGGGCAGCCGGGGTTTGCAGGCTAATGAAGTGAGCAGTTTAATACACGCAGATGAGATGCAAATTGGCTGTCCCTCTGCTCTGATTGGCTGGCAGGCGGTACTATAGATTTGCCTTTGTGTCATTTGAGTGCTGGGGCTTTTAACACAGGATCCCTGTCAGTGTCACTGTGTGTCAGTGTGTATGTGTCTGTCAGTGTCAGTGTGTGTCAGTGTGTATGTGTCTGTCAGTGTCAGTGTGTGTCAGTGTGTGTTTGTGTCTGTCAGTGTCAGTGTGTGTCAGTGTGTGTGTGTCTGTGTCAGTGTCTGTGTGTCAATGTGTATGTGTGTCAATGTGTGTGTGTCTGTGTCAGTGTATGTGTGTCAATGTGTATGTGTGTCAATGTGTGTGTGTGTGTCAGTGTATGTGTGTGTCAATGTGTGTGTCAGTGTGTGTGTCAGTGTCAGTATGTGTATCAGTGTCAGTGTGTGTGTGTCTGTCAATGTCAGTGTGTGTGTCAGTGTCAGTGTGTGGTGTCTGTCAATGTCAGTGTGTGTGTCTGTGTCAGTGTCAGTGTGTGTGTCTGTCAATGTCAGTATGTGTATCAGTGTCAGTGTGTGTCAATGTCAGTGTGTGTGTCAGTCTGTCAATGTCAGTGTATGTGTCAGTGTCAGTGTGTGTCTGTCAATGTCAGTGTATCTGTGTCTGTCAGTGTCAGTATCTGTCAGCATCGCTGTGTGTCAGTGTGTATGTGTCAGTGTCAATGTTTATCAGTGTTAGTGTGCGTGTGTGTCAATGTCAGTATGTATCTGTCATATCAGGTGTGTTTATCAGTGGCAGTATGTGTGTGTCTGTCAATGTTAGTGTGTGTGTCAGTGTGTGTGTGTGTGTTCATCAATATCAGTGTGTTGTCAGTATATGTGTCAGTGTCCATGTCACTGTATGTGTATGTGTGTGTCATATGTGTGTGTTTCAGTGTCTGTGTGTCATCAATATGTGTGTCAGTACGTGTGCATGTATGCAGTTTCAGTGTGTGTGTGTGTGTGTGTGTGTGTGTGTATGCCTGCCAGTACATATGTCTGTCACTGTGTGTATGTGTGTGCATGTGTGTGTGTGTCTGTCAGGTCTGTATGTGTGTGTGTGTGTGTGTGTGTGTGTTGGGGGGTTTGATTTGATTTATTATTGTCACATGTATTAACATACAGTGAAAAATATTATTTCTTGCACACCATACAGACAAAGCATACCTTTCACAGAGAAAGAAATAAGAGGGTATAGAACTTAGTGTTACAGTCATAGCTACGGTGTAGAGAAAAGTCAACTTAATGCGAGGTAGATCCATTCAAAAGTCTGATAGCAGCAGGGAAGAAGCTGTTTTTCAGTCGGTCGGTACGTGACCTCAGACTTTTGCATGTATTTTTCTGACAGAAGAAGTTGGAAGAGAGAATGTCCGGGGTGTGTGGGATCTTTAATTATGCCGGCTGCTTTTCCCCAAGGCAGCGGGAAGTGTAGACAGAGTCAATGGATGGGAGGCTGGTTTGAGCAACGGATTGGGCTACATTCATGACTTTTTGTAGTTCCTTGCGATCTTGGGCAGAGCAGGAGCCCAGACCAAGCTGTGATACAACCAGAAAGAATGCTTTCTATGGTGCATTTATAAATGTCGGTGAAAGTTGTAGCTGACATGCCAAATTTCCATGGTCTTCTGAGAAAGTAGAGGTGTTGGTGGGGCTTTCTTAACCATAGTGTCGGCATGGGGGGGACCAGGACAGGTTGTTGGTGATCTTGACACCTAAAAACTTGAAAATCTTGACCCTTTCTGCTCCATCCCCGTTGATGTAGACAGGGGCATGTTCTCCTTTACACTTCCTGAAGTCGATGACAATCTCCTTCGTTTTGTTGACATTGAGGGAGAGATTATTGTTGTCGCACCAGTTCACCAGACCCTCTATCTCATTCCTGTACTCTGTCTCATTATTGTTTGAGATCCGACCCACTACAGTGGTGTCGTCAACAAACCTGAAAATTGAATTGGAGGGGAATTTGGCTGCACAGTGAGAGGTGTATAAGGAGTATAATTGGGGGCTGAGAACATAGCCTTGTGGTGTTGAGGATGATCGTGGGGGAAGTGTTATTGCCTATCCTTACTGAGTGTGGTCTGTGGGTTGGGAAGTTCAGGATCCAGTCACAGAGGGAGGAACCGAGGCCCAGGTCACGGAGTTTGGAGATGAGTTTTGTGGTTGAAGTGGTTAGATAATGGTGTTGAAGGCCGAATTGTAGCCAATAAATAGGAGTCTGACATAAATGTCCTTGTTATCTTGGTGTTCCAGGGAAATAGGATCTGCTGTGGACCTGTTGCGGCGATAGACAAACTATAGTGGATCCTGGTAGTCCGGGAGGCTGGAATTGATTCGTTCTTTTGAAGCATTTCATAATGATGGATGTCAGAGCCACTGGCCGATATGTATTAAGGCACACTGCTTGGTTTTTCTTTCGTAGGGGGATGACGGTCATCTTCTTGAAGCAGATAGGGACCTCAGATTGTTGTAAAGAGAGGTTGAAGATGTCTGCGAATACTCCCACCAGCTGATCCACATAGGATCTCAGCGCTAGTCCAGGTATCCCATCCAGGCCAGTCATTTTTCCTGGGTTGACCTTTGAGGAAGCTGCTCTGACCTCTGCAATGATGACCCCAGATACAGGTTCATTCAGGGTGGAGGGCTGATCTCTTGCTCAAAACGTGCATGGAATGCATTGAGTTCATCAGGGAGGGGTGTGTGGGAGAGCTGGTGACTTTAGAACAAAACAGCACAGGAAACAGGCCCTTCGGCCTTTATCTTACAGCCTGTTATATCTTACAGACCTTGCCATAGTCAGGTGAGGTGGGGGTGGGTGATGGGTCAGTGTGGACAGCCCGGGACTCTAGTTTGGTCCGATACTGTCTTTTGGCATCTTTGATGGACTCTCACTATGTGTATGTGACTGTCAGTGTGTGAGAGTGTGTGACTATATCAGTGTGTGAGAGTGTGAGTGTGTGTAACTGTCAGTGTGAGTGTGTGTGACTGTCAGTGTGTGTGTCTTTCAGTATGTGTGAGTGTATTTATCTGTGTCTGTCAGTATATATGTGTGTGTATACGTGTTTATATGTGGCTGTGTATGTGTATGTCTGTATGTGTGCTTTTACTAGTGTGTGAACGTGAGTGTGTGTGTGCATATCTATTTGTATGTATGTGTGTGAGAGAATTTGTGTAGTTGTGTGTTGTGTATGTGTGTGTGTGTATTTGAGTGTGTGAGAGCGTATGTGTATCTATGTATATGAGCATGCGTGTGTTTTTATCAGTGTGTGTGTGTATATATGAGTGTGAATACCTGTGTGTGTGTTTTTACTAGTGTGCGCACCTGTGTGAATGTGTGTGTGTTTGTATGTGTTTTATGTGTGATGTGTATCTGTGTGTGTGAACGTGAGAAAGGGAGAGCGTGTGTGTGTATTTTTACCAGGGTGTGTGCTGCACTCTCTGACAATGATCGACATTGAACCAAAGCTAATCTGAAGAGGAACCTTCACACTGAAATCAAATTAAATCCCCACCAAGGCACAGGGGCAGCACGGTGACACAGTGGTTAGCACTGCTGCCTCACACTGCCAGGGACCTGGATTCAATTCCTGGCTTGGGTCATTGTCTGTGTAGAGTCTGCACATCCTCCCTGTGTCTGCGTGGGTTTCCTCTAGGTGCTCCTGTTTCCTCCCAGCGCCAAGATGTGCTAGTTAGGTGCATTGGCCGTACTAAATTCTCCTTCAGTGTACCCGAACAGGTGCCGGAGTGGGGATTTTCACAATAACTACATTGCAGTGTGAATGTTAAGCCTACTTGTGACAATAATAAGTAAATTTAAACTCTGCCAGTAATACCCACAACACCGAGCGACAGGGGAGCAACGCCTGACCCCTCGCAGAGGGAGAACTTACTCGGAAGAGGGGCAAATCTCGGAGAACGAGGGTAGCGTGAGGCTGGCCTCAGTGCGTGTAGGCAGAGCACTGTATGATCCCCAGCTGATCTGTGTTCACAGTTGCATTTAGAAGTGGTAAACAGAGCAAGAGGTGAATGACGGAAATGCCAGAGTATTTTTGCAAAGCTTTCACTCTCAGTGACATTTTATTCAGTTGACATGTACCACTGCAGGACGAGATACTTCCCCTGTGAGATCCTGCAGGTCCCGACTGCGCTCCTGGGGAGACGGGGGGGGTGGGGCTGTACTAGCCTGCCCCCTTCAGTAACTCTGCACTTTCTCAGACAGGAATTCTCAACCATTTCCCTGTCTGGGAAACACAGCCCAACCTCCAGCCCACACTCCCCACTACAATAATTCCACTCAGGAAACTGCCATAGCTGCGATTCCATACACTCTCCCTGAGAAGGCCCCTCGAGCCTGTTACACAGGAACAGGAAGAGGCCCCATTCAGCCCCTCGAGTCTGTTACACAGGAACAGGAGGAGGCCCCATTCAGCCCCTCGAGCCTGTTACACAGGAACAGGAGGAGGCCCCATTCAGCCCCTCAAGCCTGTTACACAGGAACAGGAGGGGGCTATTTGGCCCCTCAGGCCTGCTGCTCCCACCCCAACTCCAATCCTCAACTCAGTACAATGCCTGCTGAAATAATGGTGGAGTTTGGGTCGCTGTCTGTGTGGAGTTTACACATTCTCCCCATGTCTACGTGGGTTTCCTCCGGATGTTCCGGTTTCCTCCCACAGTTCAGATATCCATGTTAGGTGGATTGGCGATGCTAAATTGCCCATTAGTGTCCAAAGATGCGCAGGTTAGATGGATTGGCTGGGTTAAATTGCCCCTTAGTGTCCAAAGATGTGCAGGTTAGATGGATTGGCCATGCTAAATTGTCCCTTAGTGTCCAAAGATGTGCAGGTTAGGTGGATTGGCCATGCTAAATTGCCCCTTAGTTTCCTAGGATGTGGAGTTTTGAGAGATTAGCAGGGCAAATGCATGGGATTACGGGGATAGGGCCTGTAGTGGGATTGTTGACAGTACAGACTCGATGGGCCGAATGATCTCCTATCGGGATTCTATAGTATAGATTTGTAAAAGCAATGTACTATGGATGCTGGAATCTGAAGTTAAAAAGCAGAAAGTGCTGGAAAATCTTAGCAGGTGTGACAACATCTGTGGAGAGAGAATACAGCCAATATTTGGAATCTGGATGACTAGCTCTGATAAAAGTTCATTCAAACTCGAAACATTGGCTCTATTCTCTCTCCACAGATGCTGTCAGACCTGCTGAGATTTTCCAGCATTTTTTATTCTTCCTCCCTATATCTGTAACCAATTTCCCCTCACAAAAATGACCGCGTCCAATCAGCTTTCTGAATTACTTCCTGAATCTGTATGTTGTGATTTATGCACTAGGACACCCAGATCCCTCTGCGTCCCAGAGCTCTCACGTCATTTACATAATAAACTTCTTTTATTCCTGCTGAGCTGGACATTTCCCGCAATGCTCCTCTGTGTGATGCACATCTTTGCCTACTCAAGCTGTCTCATCCCACAAGGTCAGTGCGACTCCTGGCCCCGGGTCCCTGCCTGTCAGTAAACATTCAGCTCAGTGTGTGGATTATTCCGAGCACTTGCCAAGTCCAAATAGTCACCTACAGGGAGGAGAATGTGGTGATGTGCCACCTCCCTCCTGCTCTGTCTAATAAAGCATCATCCGAAGCCCGGTTAGACTTGGAGGAGTGACTCGATCAAAATGGGTGTGAGCACAGGGTGCAGAACAAGGCCATTTGGCCCATTATGTGTACACTGGCTCTCTGAACGAACATTATGACATTTCCCTGCCCTTCCCTTGTACCTCCTGCACATGAATTCAATTCCAATCATCATCTAATGCTCTCTGGATTGAACCAGCCTCCAACACCCTGCCCGGCAGAATTTTCCACAATCCCAACCTCTCGCTGTGTGAGAAAGGTATCTCATCACAGTGGCACAGCGGTTGGCACTGCTGCCTCGCAGCACCAGGGACCCAGGTTCAATTCCCAGCTTGGCTCACTGTCTGTGTGGAGTTTGCACATTCTCCCTGTGTCTGTATAGATTTCTTCCAGATTCTCCAGTTTCTTCCCACAGCCCAAAGATGTGTAGGTTAGGTGGATTGGCCATGCTAAATTATCCCTTAGTGTACAAAGATGTGTAGGTTAGGTGGATTGGCCATGCTAAATTATCCCTTAGTGTACAAAGATGTGTAGGTTAGGTGGATTGACCATGCTAAATTGTCCCTTAGTGTCCAAAGATGTGCAGGTTGGGTGAATTGGCCGTGCTAAATTGTCCCTTAGTGATCAAAGATGCGGAGGTCAGGTGGATTGGCCATGCTAAATTGTCCCGTAGTGTCCAAAGATGTGCAGGTTAGGGTGGATTGGCCGTGCTAAATTGTCCCTTAGTGATCAAAGATGTGTAGGTTAGGTGGATTGGCAATGCTAAATCGTCCCTTAGTGTCCAAAGATGTGCGGGTTAGATGGATTGGCCATGCTAAATTGTCCCTTAGTGTCCAAAGATGTGCAGGTTAGATGGATTGACCATGCTAAATGTCCCTTAGTGTCCAAAGATGTGCGGGTTAGGTGGATTGGCCATGGTAAATTGTCCTTAGTGTCCAAAGATGTGCAGGTTAGGTGGATTGACCATGGTAAATTGTCCCTTAGTGTCCAAAGATGTGCAGGTTAGATGGATGACCATGGTAAATTGTCCCTTAGTGTCCAAAGATGTGCGGTTTAGATGGATTGACCATCGTAAATTGTCCCTTAGTGTCCAAAGATGTGCAGGTTAGGTGGATTGGCCATGCTAAATTGTCCCTTAGTGTCCAAAGATTGCGGGTTAGGTGGATTGGCCATGCTAAATTGTCCCTTAGTGTCCAAAGATGTGCAGGTTAGGTGGATTGGCCATGCTAAATTGTCCCTTAGTGTCCAAAGATGTGCAGGTTAGGTGGATTGGCCATGTTAAATTGTCCCTTAGTGTCCAAAGATGTGCATGTTAGGTGGATTGGCCATGCTAAATTGTCCCTTAGTGTCCAAAGATGTGCAGGTTAGGTGGATTGGCCATGCTAAATTGTCCCTTAGTGTCCAAAGATGTGCAGCTTAGGTGAATTGGCCATGATAAATGTTCCCTTATTGTCAGGGAGATTAGCTGGGGTAAATGCATGGAGTTACGGGGGTAGAGTCTGGGTGGGATTGTAGTCAGTGCAGATTGATGGGCCGAATGGCCTCCTTCTGTACTGTAGGGATTCAATGACCTCTTTTGCAAAGCACTTTGAATCCGTCTCATTCTCCATCGCTTTACGAGGGGGAACAGACTTTCCCTCTCTATTCTGTCCAGACCCCCACGTGATTTGGAACACAGTTATAGAGTCACACAGCACAGGAAAGGCCCTTCGGCCCATCGAGTCTGTACCAAATATAACTCCCACTGAAGCCGCGCTGGTCCCATATTCCAACACTTGTCCCATATCCTTGAACATTCTGATATTCCAAGTGCTCAACCTAATACTTTTTAAATATTGTCATGTTTCCATTCTCCGGGCAGGGTATTTCAGATTCCCACCACCCTCTGAGTGATTTTTCTTCTCAAATCCCCTTTGAATCTCCTGCTCCTTACCCTAAACCCCTGCCCCCTCGTGATTGACCCCTGAACCAAGGGGACCAGCTGCTTCCTACCTCACCCAGTCCAAACCCCTCAGAACTTTATACACCTCAATCATGTCCTCCCTCAGCCTTCTCTGCTCTCGAGAAAACAATCCAAGCCTGTCCAGTATCTCCTTATAGCTCAAATTCTCCATCCCAGGGAACATCCTGGTGAACCTCCTCTGTACCCCCTCGAGAGCCATCACATCCTTCCCGTAGTGAGGTGTCCAGAACTGCTCACAGTCTCCAGCTGTGGTCTAACCAACGTTCTCGATAACTCCAACATTACTTCCTTGCCCTTGTACTCTATTCCACCACTGATGGAATCCAGTGAACCTTTTGCCACAATAGCTACTACATTCACCTGCTCTGCTACATTCAGAGATTTGTGAATAAGTTTGTGAATAAGAGAGCAGAAGGAGGAACGGAGAGGGTGAACGATTTTGGAATGAAAACTGGAAGGGAACTGAATTTGCAGGGATAAGGGGGATAGAGCGGGGAGAAGGTGAGTGAATAGGGGCAGACTAGATGGACATACAAGGAGACAGCATGGATTCAATGGGCCAAATGGCTTCCCTTCTCTGATGTAAGGATGCGGTTGCGCTGGAGGGAATGCAGAGGAGATTCCCCGGCCTGGGCAGACACCTTTTAGCTACGAAGAGAGACTGGTTGGGCAGGGGTTATTTTCCTCAGAGCCGCGGAGGCTGAGGTGGGACTTGATTGAGGTGGACAAAACTGAGGGAGGGATTTTTTTTTTTCTCTTTAATCAAGGGGTCAATACCCAGGAAGTACAGGGTTAAAGTCAAGAGCAGGAGTTTAGAGGAAAGGTTCTTTCATCCAGAGGATGGAATGAATCTGGAATTCTCTGCCTGAAAGGGAGGGAGAGGCGGGAACTCTCACAACTATTAAAAAGTGTTTAGATGAGCACTTGAAACCCCATAGCATACAAGGTTACAGACCAAGTGCTGGAAAGTGGGATTAGATTAGATAGGTGTTCGAGGGCTAGTACAGAGTCGGATGGGCCAAAGAGCCTCTTTCTTTACTGTATAACAGTATGGACTGGATTCTAAAGAGCACCCCTCCCCCCACATCTCTCCCCGTGTTTTTGGCAGTAGGTACATGCATTAACCCCCCCCAACATTCCCTTCCCCCATTACAAGGAGATTGACAAGGATGTTGCCTGAATTGGGAGGCATGCCTTATGAGGATAGGTTGAGGGAGTTCGGTCCCTTCTCCCCAGAGAGATGAAGGTTGAGAGGCGACCTGATAGAGGTTTATAAAATATTGAGAGGAATAGATAGGATGGATTCTCAGAGGCTATTTCCCAGGGCTGAAGTGGTCGCTACGAGAGGACACAGGTTTAAGGTGCTGGGGAGCAGGTACAGAGGAGATGTTAGAGGTAAGTTTTTCACTCAGAGGGTGGTGAGTGAGTGGAATCGGCTGCCATCGGTGGTGGTAGAGGCAAACTCGCTGGGGCCTTTTAAGAGACTTCTGGATGAGTACATGGAATTTAATGGAATTGGGAGTCATAGATAGGCCTGGTAGGTCGGGATATGATCGGCGCAACTTGTGGGCCGAAGGGCCTGTTTGTGCTGTAGTGTTCTATGTTCTATAATACTGAATGGCGGCAATTTTGAAAGGAAAAATCCTGGTGCCTTGGGTCATTAAGCGACCTGCATATCAGGCTGCTTTCTCCATACCGGGATTGGAGCAGGAAGAGGGTGGAGTGGGGGGGGGAGGAATCACCTCTCAAACTGACCCTCCAACAATGCTGTTCCTGCCTCTGCGATTCTATTATTCATTTGCGAGACATAGAAATGGTTGGCTGAGCCAGTATTTATTACCCATCCCTAGTTCCCTAAGAACTGTTGAGAACCAACCACATCACTGTGAGTCTGGAGTTACATGTAGGCCAGACCGGATAAGGATGGCAGATTTCCCTTCCCTAAATGGACATTAGTGATGGGTTTTCCCAACAATGGTTTCATGTTAAAGTATATTGTCGCAATTACGTAGAGACATAGAACATTACAGCGCAGTACAGGCCCTTCGGCCCTCAAAGTTGTGCCAATTTATGTCCAAACCCAAGATTGGGCTGTCCCACTCCCTATCATTCTGGAGTGCTCCATGCCCCCATCCAATAACCGCTTGAAAGTTCCTAAAGTGTCCGACTCCAGCAGGCAGTCCATTCCACACCCCAACCACTCTCTGAGTGAAGAATCCACCTCGGACATCCCTCCTATATCTCCCATCAAGAACCTTATAGATATGCCCCCCCTAGTAACAGCTACATCCACTCGAGGAAATAGTCTCTGCACCTCCACTATAGACACACAGAACAGTACAGTCATGTAATTAGATTTACATTAACAATGCAATTAAGCTACTGTGAAAATTCCCTAGTCGCCACACTCTGGCACCGGTTCAGATACATTAAGGGTGAATTTTAACACGGCCAATCCCCCTAACACACGCATCTCTGGACTGTGGGAGGCAATCTAAGCACCTGAAGGAAACCCACACAGACACGGGGAGAATGTGCGAACTCCACACAGACAGTGACTCAAGGCTGGAATTGAACCCGGGGTCCCTGTGAGGCAGCAGTGTTAACTAATATGCCTCAGGTCCTCAATATATCCTTAATTTCAGATTTTGTTTTAAATATTGAATTTGAATTCCACCGTCTGCCATGGCGGGATTCGAACCCGGGTCCCTGAGTTTGTGGGTGAATGATTTAGTGATAATAGCACAGGGCCATCACTTCCCATGTGTGCTGTGCGGGCGAGTGTGGATGAGATAGAGTTTGAAATGACAGTTTTGTGCAATGGGTAGTTATATTGTTTACATCGACAGTCTAATAATGAGACAGAAAACAATTTCCTGCAAGAAAAATGATTCTAAGTGACTGCTGTGATAGATAATTCTTAACTCCCAGTCATATTTAATTAATAGAAAGACGTTTCACTGGGGTAAAGAAACCCATCTGCGAGATCAAAACAGATCCCTTTTATTTCTTGCAAGATTATACTGAGGCAATCTGGGAGAAAGCACACGAATATTTTGTTAGTGTCACGAGTCAGTTTGCATTAACACTGCAATGAAGTTACTGTGAAAATCCCCTAGTCGCCACACTCTGGGAGAATTTAGCATGGCCGGTGCACCTAACCAGCATGTCTTTCAGACTGTGGGAGGAAACCCACACAGACATGGGGAGAATGTGCAAACTCCGCACAGACAACGACCCAAGCCGGGAATCGAACCCAGGGTCCCTGGCTCTGTGAGGCAGCAGTGCTAACCCACCGTGCCACCATGCATTGCTACATATATCATGTTGCTGAGGCTGTGGAAGGCTAGCAGTTTTGGATCCCATATCTAAGGAAAGATGTGTCGGCCTCGGAGACGGTCCACAGGAGGTTGACGAGAATGATCCCAGGGGAATGAAAGGCTGAACGAATGAGGAGTTTCTGAGGATTCTGGGTCCGTACTCGATGGAGTTTAGAAGGGTGAAGGAGGAAATCTCGTTGAAACTTACAAAATATTGAAAGGCCTGGATAGAGTGGAGTGGGGGAAATGTTTCCATTCGTGGGAGAGACTGGGATCCCAGGGCACAGCCTCAGAGTAAAGGGATCGAGATGGGGAGGAATTTCTTCATCCAGAGGACGGCAAATTCATTTCCATAGAGGAGGCCGGATCATTGAGTGTCTTTAAGACTGAGATAGATAGGTGCTTTGACAAAAAGACTTCGAAATATCAGCTCTTTTCTCTCCTTACAGATGCTATCAGACCTGAACATAGAACATTACAGCACAGTACAGGCCCTTTGGCCCTCAATGTTGTGCCAAGCTCTGTCCAAACCCAAGATCAAGCTATCCCACTCCCTGGAGTGCTCCATGCCCCCATCCAATAACCGCTTGAAAATTCCTAAAGTGTCCGACTCCAGCAGGCAGTCCATTCCACACCCCAACCACTCTCTGAGTGAAGAATCTACCTCGGACATCCCTCCTATATCTCCCACCATGAACCTTATAGTTATGCCCCCCTAGTAACAGCTATATCCACCCGAGGAAATAGTCTCTGCAGGTCCACTCTATC
Organism: Sphyrna mokarran; assembly: GCA_024679065.1. NCBI lineage: Eukaryota > Metazoa > Chordata > Chondrichthyes > Carcharhiniformes > Carcharhinidae > Sphyrna > Sphyrna mokarran. The sequence continues at coordinate 3,479,864 of JAGIQG010000016.1, read as the reverse complement.
TATCCCCCTCACCGTCTCGTAAAGTCGCCTCTCATCCTCCTCCGCTCCAAAGAGAAAAGCCCCAGCTCCCTCAGCCTTTCCTCATAAGACCTGCCCTCCAAACCAGGTGGCATCCTGAGATTTTCCAGCATTTTCTCTTCAGATTCCAGCACCCGCAGTAATGTGCTTTTATTATCGAGAAGAGTTCTTGGTTGGTATGGGGATCAAAGGTTACGGAGAAAAGGCAGGAGAACGGGGTTGAGAAATTTACCAGCCATGATTGAATGGTGAAGCTGACTCAATGGGCTGAATAGAACATAGAACATAGAACAATACAGCACAGAACAGGCCCTTCGGCCTTCGATGTTGTGCCGACCAAAATAAAAAGCAATGCCCCTCCTAACTAAACCATTCCCTTCTCATCCATATACTTATCAACTAACCTCTTAAACGCCACCAAACTTGGCGCATCTACAACAGCTGCAGGCAGGGCATTCCACTCCCTAATCACTCTTTGAGTAAAGAACCTACCTCTGATATCCGTCCTATAACTCATACCCCTTAATTTAAAGCTGTGTCCCCTCGTGCTAGCTTTCTCCATCCTAGGAAAAAGGCTATCACTGTCCACCCTATCTAAACCTCTAATCATCTTATATGTTTCGATAAGGTCCCCTCTTAGCCTCCTCCTTTCTAACGAAAACAACCTCAAATCCCTCAGCCTCTCTTCATAGGACCTGCCCTCCATACCAGGCAACATCCTGGTAAACCTCCTCTGTACCCTCTCCAATGCCTCCACATCTTTCTTATAATGTGGGGACCAGAACTGCACACAATACTCCAAGTGCGGCCGCACTAGAGTTTTGTACAGTTGCAACATGATGCTGCGGCTCCTAAATTCAATCCCCCTACCAATAAAAGCTAAGACTCCATATGCCTTCTTAACAACTTTATCCACTTGACTGCCTACTTTCAGGGATCTATTGACACATACACCAAGATCCTTCTGTTCCTCAACACTATTAAGAGCCCTACCATTAGCCCTATACTCTACACATTTATTGTTCCTGCCAAAGTGCATTACCTCACACTTTTCCACATTAAACTCCATTTGCCACCTCTCGGCCCAGCTCTGCAACTTGTCCAAGTCACTCTGTAAACTAAAACACCCCTCTTCACTATCTACCACACCACCAACTTTAGTATCATCTGCAAATTTACTGATCCATCCCTCAATACCCTCATCCAGATCATTTATAAAAATTACAAACAGCAGGGGCCCCAAAACAGACCCCTGAGGCACACCACTCGTCACCGAACTCCACGATGATATCTCCCCATCAACCACCATCCTCTGTCTTCTATCTGCCAGCCAATTCCTAATCCAATTTGCTAAATCACCCTCTATTCCACACATCTGCATTTTCTGTAGAAGTCTTCCATGGGCCACCTTATCAAACGCCTTACTAAAGTCCATATATACTACATCAACCGCCTTACCCCCATCCACCTCTCTGGTCACTTTCTCAAAAAACTCAATGAGGTTAGTAAGGCATGACCTACCCTTCACGAAACCATGCTGACTATCCCCAATCAATTCATTTCTCTCTAAATAACTATAAATCCTATCCCTAATAATTCTCTCCAATACCTTGCCCACCACAGAAGTAAGACTCACTGGCCTATAATTCCCAGGAAGGTCTCTCTTCCCCTTCTTAAACAATGGGACCACATTCGCCATCCTCCAGTCCTCCGGAACCACACCCGTAACCAACGAGGACCTGAAGATCAGAGCCAGAGGCTCTGCAATCTCCTCTCTTGCCTCCCAGAGAATCCTAGGGTAAATCCCGTCCGGCCCAGGGGACTTATCCAACTTCAAACCCTCGAGAATTTCTAACACATCCTCCCTATCTACTACAATACTCCCCAATTTGCAACCCTGTACCTCAGTGCTCTCCACAGCTACATTTCCAGCACTCTGCGTGAATACCGAAGAGAAATATTTATTCAGTGCCTCGCCAATCTCTTCAGGCTCCACGCACAACTTCCCACTGCTATCTATGACTGGCCCTAATCTTGCCCTAACCAATCTTCTATTCTTAACATATCGAAAGAAAGCTTTAGGATTCTCCTTAATCCTATCAGCCAACATCTTCTCGTGTCCCCTCTTAGCTCTCCTCAATTCACTTTTTACCTCCTTCCTAGCTAATCTATAGCTATCCATTGCACTACCTGAGCCTTCAAGCCTCATCCTGACATAAGCCTCCTTTTTCTTCTTAACCAGCAAATCAACTCTTTTCGTACACCAAGGCTCTCTTACTCGTCCATTTCCTCCCTGCCTGACAGGGACATACTTATCAAGGACTCTCAGCAGCTGCTCCTTGAATAAGCACCACATTCCAGATGTTCCCAGTCCCTGTAGTTCCCTAGTCCAATCTACGCACCCTAATTCTCTCCTGATGGCCTCATAATTACCCTTCCCCCAGCTATAACTACAGCCCCCAGCTTCATGCCTATCCCTGTCCATCACTAAGGTGAACGTAACCGAATTGTGGTCACTATCACCAAAATGTTCACTAACTTCCAAGCCTAACACCTGGTCTGGCTCATTGCCCAGCACCAAATCCAATGTAGCCTCACCTCTAGTTGGCCTATCTACATACTGAGTCAAAAAACCTTCCTGCACACTCTGTACGAAAACTGACCCCTCTAACGAGCTAGAGCTATAGCTATTCCAATCAATATTAGCAAAGTTAAAGTCCCCCATCACAATTACCCTACTACTTTCACTCCTAATCAGAATTGACTTTGCAATCCTTTCCTCAACCTCTCTAGAACTATTAGGAGGTCTGTAAAAGACTCCCAACAGGGTGACCTCTCCTCTCCTGTTTCTAATCTCAGCCCATACTACCTCAACAGACAAGTCCTCATCAAACTTCTTTTCGATCACCGTGATACAGTCTTTGACCAGTAACGCCACTCCTCCCCCCCTTCTACCCCCTTCTCTACTCCGACTAAAGCATTTGTACCCCGGAACCTGCAACATCCATTCCTGTCCCTGCTCTACCCAAGTCTCTGAAATGGCCACAACATCGAAGTTCCAGGTACTGGTCCAAGCTGCAAGTTCCTCCCCCTTATTGCGAATACTCCTTGCATTAAAGTATACGCATCTCAAACCATGCTCCACCCCACCCGTACGCCGCTGTGTTTTACAACTCTCCTCTATAACCCCCTTACTCTCATCCCTCTCAGCACCCCAACTACTTAGGATCCCACCCCCCCCCCCGAATCAGTTTAAAGCCCCCATCATAGCCTTAGCAAATTTTCCCCCCAAGATATTAGTCCCCCTCTGGTTCAGGTGTAGACCATCTCTCTTGAAGAGGTCCCACCTATCCCAGAATGAGTCCCAATTGTTAAGGAACCTGAACCCCTCCCTCCTGCACCATCCACGCAGCCATGAGTTCAAACTATCCCTTTCTCTGTTCATCTCTAAACTATCTCTTGGCACAGGCAAGAGTCCAGAGATAACCACTCTGCCTGTTATGGACCTAAGCTTCCATCCTAACTCCATAAATTTCTGTTTAATATCCCCTTCCCTTGTCCTACCTACATCATGTGTCCCCACATGAACAATGACTTGGGGCTGACTCCCCTCACCCTTAAGAATCCTAAAAACCCGATCTGCGACATCCTGGACCCCAGCCCCTGGGAGGCAACACACCAGCCCTGAGTCCTGTTTATTACTATTTACCCTCCTATCTGTCCCTCTAACTATGGAGTCTCCTATAACTAGGCCTAATCTCTTATTCCCCCCACCCACCTGAGCATTCTCAGCAGGCTCACCCCCAGAGACCTGCTCCCTTTGGTCAGCTCCAGTTGATTCTTCCTCAACTGTAGCCTCCAAGACAGAAAATTTATTTTGGAGGGGAACAGCCCCAGGGGATTGTCTCCCCGATTGCTTCTTACCCCTCCTCCTAATAGTTACCCAATTATCACTTATAGGAGTTACAATCTCTTTGTTACTCCTGCCTATATCCTCCTCAACCTCTCGAATTACTCGAGAGGTTTAATTCTGTTCAGCTATCTTACGGTTTTATAGTACTCTGAGATGCCCGCTTAAGCATCGGAGGCATTCCAAATTTCAAACATTGCTAAGTTATTTGTCTATATGAATCAAGCTGTAATCTGGGGTAGTTCCATACAGTTGCGATATCTGGAATTCTCATCGTATACATTCAATGCAGGCTGGGTCTGGTCCCGTCGCCGGGGGATGCTCCTAGTAACCGTCGCTCTTAGTTAGGTAAAAAGCCTTTGACCTCGAGACGTGATCCTCAAGGCTCTGAGAGAAAAGGAGATGGTGGATCATGGAATTATAGAACCCTACAGTGCAGAAAGAGGCCCTTTGGCCCATCGAGTCTGCACCGAATACAATCCCACCCAGGCCCTACCCCCACATCCTTACATATTACCCCCACTAACCTACACATCCCTGGACACCAAGGAGCAATTTCTTAGCACGCCCAATCAACCTAACCCACACATCTTTGGACTGTGGGAGGAAACCCACAGAGACACGAGGAGAATGTGCTAACTCCACTCAGACAGTGACCCGAGCTGGGAATCGAACCCAGGACCCGTGAAGCAGCAGTGCTAACCACTGTGCTACCATGCCGCCCAATCAGATCTCAGCCAACTGTCAGAGTCATCTGGCAGAACGTGTCATCGCCAGGACTTGCAAACAACCAGTAGGAGGGCAGTTCCCTGCCAGATCCTTTATGCACACTCGAAATGGGGTTGACGCGTCGAAGAGGGAGGCCTTTCGGCCCAGCTAGTCTCCATGCTGTCCCCCTCCCAGTGCAGCACCCTCACCTGGTGCTGTTCCCTCACTGAGGCCGAACTGGCAACAACAAGAGGTAGAAACCGTTCCAATTCAGCCAAACTTCTGGCAAAGACTCCAGAAGATTCTCTATTGCCTCAAAATTCCAGGACTGTCCTATCTCTCTTTGACAGTTACAGTGAAAGAATTCCAATGGGAATGGGGAGGGAATGGGGGAAGGGCAATATTTTTTTTTAACCTTCCATTGGAATGGTGGAAAATATCTCGGGGTTAAATTCACATTGAAAGATTTAGTTCTTGTCCTTCTGAGATCCAGAATGTGGGACTCATTCCCACGGGGAGAGGGGGGAATGTGGGATTCGCTCTCATGGGGGAGTGGGGAAGAACGTGGGGAGTGGGGGAGAACGTGGGACTCGCTCCCACGGGGGAAGTGGGGGAGAACGTGGGACTTGACCAAACAGGAATGACTGAAGTGAATCGCATTGAGTGGGGGAGGAAGTTGGTTAAACACATGATGGAGATAGACATTGGAATGGACTGGCATTAAGAATAGGAAGAGACCATTGGGCCCTTCAAACCCACTGTGCTGTTCCCGAATATCACAGGCCATCTGTCAATTGAGGAGATTTTACCCAATTCCATGTGGTGTTAACTCTGCCAGAAACTTGCTAATGTGCTAATGGTTGTGATGGGAGTTTATCATTATTGCACCAATTGAGATTCAGCGTTAATACTGCAGTGAACATCGATGTAATCAACTTTCAGCACTCAGATGAATGTCTAATTAGGAAGAGGACATGTTAAACTGCTTCCGATTCTTATTATCCTAAACACAGGCCTTGATAATTAGTAAAACCATAGCGACAGAGCGAGCTCACATCGTCCCGGGCAAGGCCTACACAGAATGGAGGCTTTGCTCCGGCCTGCAGGCCTCGATCCAGCAGCTTGGGCGAGGGGAGACAGCCAGTTCCCCCACCCTCCCCACCCCACCCACTCTCCCATTACACACCCCTGCCCTCACCCCCAACACCCCCATCACATCCCCTCACCCCATATCAAATCCCCCACCCCCAATACCCCCTCACCCCATATCAAATTCCCACCCCCAACACCCCCATCACACCCACTCACCCCATATCAAATCCCCCACCCCAATCCTCAGCACCCTCATCACAGCCCCTCACCCTATAATCACAGCCCCCCTCTCCAACATCCCCATCATACCCCCTCCCCAACACCTCCATTATACCCCCTCATCCCAAATCAAACCCTCCGCCTTCACCCCAACATCCCTGCCTTTCCCCAATCCTCACCCCCTTTCGTCCCATCTCCCCAATCACACCGTGTCCTCCCCACACCCTTCACCCTTATCACATCCCGCCTTCCCCACAACCCCAGATCCCAGCCCCAACACCCCCGTTACACACACCCATCATATCCCTGCTCCCCACACCCAATGCTCACCCCCTATCTCCTCATCATCCATCACATCCTGCCCTTCCCCGCACCCCCCCACCACCATCACATTCTACCTCCTCCAATACCCTCCTCATCACACTGTATCCTCCCCCAAATCCCTCTCATCCACATCACATCCCACCCCTCAACCCCCACTCCCCACACCCCTCAACCCTCTTCACACACTCCAATCCTCATTCACATCCCTCCACCTCCCCAACACCCTACCCTCCCCACACCCCAACACACATCCACCCTCCCAACACCCTACCCTTCCCCACCCTCCAACACACATCACCCTCCCCAACACCCTACCCTTCCCCTCACCTCCAACACACATCACCCTCCCCAACACCCTACCTTCCCCACACCCCAACACACATCACCCTCCCCAACACCCTACCCTCCCCACACCCCCAACACACATCACCCTCCCCAACACCCTACCCTCCCCACACCCAACACACATCACCCTCCCCAACACCCTACCCTTCCCCACACCCCCAACACACATCACCCTCCCCAACACCCTACCCTTCCCCACACCCCCAACACACATCACCCTCCCCAACACCCTACCTCCCCCACACCCCCAACACACATCACCCTCCCCAACACCCCTACCCTTCCCCACACCCCAACACACATCACCCCCCCAACACCCTACCCTCCCCCACACCCCCAACACACATCACCCTCCCCAACACCCTACCCTTCCCCACACTCCAACACACATCACCCCCCCAACACCCTACCCTTCCCCACACCCCACAACATCACCCTCCCAACACCCCTACTCTCCACACACCCCACCCTCCCCCCACACCCTCCATCCTCCGTCACATTCCCTCAGCTCCCAACACCCCCACTCTCCCCCACACCCCTATCCTCCACACACCTCACTCTACCCCCATACCACCTCAGCCCCCCAGGTAGACCCCACCCTCTCCCACAGCCCCTCAACCTCCCATATACTCCACCCTCCCCCACATCCCCTCACCCTCCCCTACTGCTCCCCACCCACACTGAGAACTCCTGCCCACTGCCTCTCGGTACCCTCCTTCCCACTGAGGGTAAAGATACCAACAAAGAAACTTGGAAAACAGGATCAGGAGGTGGGCCATTCAGCCCTTCGAGCCCACAGTCCCACCATTCAATACTAGCATAGCTGATCATCCAATTAAATAGCCTGACCCTGTCTTCTCTATCAGATCTTTTAATCCCTTTTCACCCCAAGAACTATATCCCACTCTTCTTGAACACACACACACACACACACAGAGGAATCTTTCCCTCTTGCCCAGCACGGAATGAGAAGCAGGCAAGACAAGCTGATGGAAATGTCCGCAGACCGTGTGCGGGATTTTCTGGAGTGGGTACAGACAGAGAATCCCGCCCACAATGTTTTGGCCTTAAGATTCTATGTTATGTGGTAGCGAATTCCACACAATCACCAGCCTCTGGGTGAAGAAATTTCTCCTCATAACATCCTAGCTACAAATGGTTGTGACTGTAGCCCAATCCATCACACAAACCAGCCTCCCATCCACTGACTCTGTCTACACTTCCCGCTGCCTCGGGGAAAAGCAGCAGCATAATTAAGGACCCCACTCACCCCAGACATTCTCTCTTCCACCTTCTTCCGTCGGGAAAAGGATACAAAAGTCTGAGGTCACGTACCGACCGACTCAAGAACAGCTTCTTCCCTGCTGCTGTCAGACTTTTGAATGGACCTACCTCGCATTAAGTTGATCTTTCTCTACACCTCTACACCCTATTGAGTTGATGATCAGCCAATGAATGGCGGAGCAGGCTCGATGGGCCAAATGGCCTCCTCCTATCTTCTCTATAACCCCCTCAATTCCCTTACTGATTAAATATCTGTCTTGAACATTAACATCCCAGCCTCGACAGCCCTCTGAGGTAAAGAGTTCACAGATTTACTCCCCTCAGAGAAGAAATTCCTCCTCATCTCTGTGTTCATTGGGGTGACCCCCTTACACTGAGATTATTGCCTCTGGTCCCAGACTCTCCCACAAGGGGTAACAGCCTCTCAGCATCGACCCTGTCAAACCCCCTGAGAATCCAACATGTCTCAATAAAGTCGCCCCTCGTTTTTCTAAACTCCAACGCATACAGATCCAACCTACTCAACCTCTCCTCGTGAGAAAATCCCTTCTGGGATGCAGCGAGACACCAGTAGAGAGAGAGATGCAGAGTGAGACAGCAAGACAGCGCGAGTGAGGGAGAGAGCACGCGTGAGAAAGTGAGGGGGAGGGTGAGAGCAAGAGATGGCAAAAGAGAGAGAGAGTGAATGAGTGAGGTACAGAGAGCAAGGGAGAGAAAGTGTGAGAGATAGAGAGGGAGTGAGAGAGAGAGAGTGAGTGAGATACAGAGAGCGAGAGAAAGTGTGAGAGATCGAGAGGGAGAGAGAGCAAGAGACACAGAGAGAGACTGTGAGAGAGAGAGTTCAAGAGAGAGAGAGAGAATGATATACAGAGAATGAATGAGAGAAAGTGTGAGAGATCGAGAGGGAGATAGAGAGAGAGAGAGAGTGAGTGAAATACAGAGAGCAAGGGAGAGAAAATGTGAGAGATTGAGAGGGAGAGAGAGAGAGTGAGTGAGATACAGAGAGCGAGAGAAAGTGTGAGAGATCAAGAGGGAGTGAGAGAGAGTGAATGAGTGAGATAAAGAGAGCGAGAGAAAGTGTGAGAGATCGAGAGGGAGAGAGAGCAAGAGACACAGGGAGAGACTGTGAGAGAGAGTTCAAGAGAGAGAGAGAGACTGAGATACAGAGAATGAATGAGAGAAAGTGTGAGAGATCGAGAGGGAGATAGAGAGAGAGAGTGAGTGAAATACAGAGAGCAAGGGAGAGAAAATGTGAGAGATTGAGAGGGAGAGAGAGAGAGTGAGTGAGATACAGAGAGCGAGAGAAAGTGTGAGAGATCAAGAGGGAGTGAGAGAGAGTGAATGAGTGAGATAAAGAGAGCGAGAGAAAGTGTGAGAGATCGAGAGGGGGAGAGAGCAAGAGACACAGGGAGAGACTGTGAGAGAGAGTTCAAGAGAGAGAGAGAGACTGAGATACAGAGAATGAATGAGAGAAAGTGTGAGAGATCGAGAGGGAGATAGAGAGAGAGAGTGAGTGAAATACAGAGAGCAAGAGAAAGTGTGAGAGATCGAGACAGAGAGAGAGAGCAAGAGACACAGAGAGAGACTGAGAGAGAGAGTGCTACACTCAGAGTGCATTGCACTGTACTCACTGGACAAGACTCAGTAATAGAGCTGAGATTGATGAAAGGCCTTTTCATTGAACCTGGATCTCATGTGTGTTAGCTCCATATTAACGGCTACAACCGGGCTGGGATTAATTAATTTGGAAATGCCATTCCAATTATTTTCACAGGATGACAAAACAGGACTCAAGGCTCATCGTTAATAACCCAATTAACCCATCCACACACTGACAATTATGCATTAACTATTAATGATTTTATTCCCTGTTACAAACAAATCCTCAACTCAAAAAAATCATTACATTAGATACACAATAAACTTCTTTGTATTCTGTGTCCATCAAACACTCCCGGGACAGATACAGCATGGGGTTAGATACAGAGTAAAGCTCCCTCTACACTGTCCCCCATCAAACACTCCCAGGACAGATACAGCACGGGATTAGATACAGAGTAAAGCTCCCTCTACACTGTCCCCCATCAAACACTCCCAGGACAGATACAGCACAGGGTTAGATACAGAGTAAAGCTCCCTCTACACTGTCCCCCATCAAACACTCCCAGGACAGATACAGCAGGGCTCAGATACAGAGTAAAGCTCCCTCTACACTGTCCCCATCAAACACTCCCAGGACAGGTACAGCACGGAGTATATACAGAGTAAAGCTCTCTCTACACTGTCTCCATCAAACACTCCCAGGACAGATACAGCATGGGGTCAGATACAGAGTAAAGCTCCCTCTACACTGTCCCCCCATCAAACACTCCCAGGACAGGTACAGCACGGGGTTAGATACAGAGTAAAGCTCCCTCTACACTGTCCCCCCATCAAACACTCCCAGGACAGGTACAGCACAGGGTTAGATACAGAATAAAGCTCCCTCTACACTGTCTCCATCAAACACTCCCAGGACAGGTACAGTATGGGGTTAGATACAGAGTAAAGCCCCCTCTACACTGTCCCCCAATAAACCCACCTGTATGAAGGAAAGTAGTTGACATTCAAACACAGATGGTTTACCGTTGTAGTTGGATAATTGTTGCCCTCCCACTTTATTGTGGGAGGAATGGGGATCGTGCCAAGTAACTAAACCTCCATGGGGCAATCGACACAGAGTGTTGAAAGCTCGCTTTTTTACTATCAAATAAATCGGTTGGATTATAAATTGGTGTTGCTAAATTCTTACTGAGTTCTTTCCATCAAACACTCCCAGGACAGATACAGCATGGGTTCAGATACAGAGTAAAGCTCCCTCTACACTGTCCCCCATCAAACACTCCCAGGACAGGTACAGCATGGGGTTAGATATAGAGTAAAGCTCCCTCTACACTGTCCCCCATCAAACACTCCCAGGACAGATAGAGCACAGGGTTAGATACAGAGTAAAGCTCCCTCTACACTGTCCCCCTTCAAACACTCCCAGGACAGGTACAGCACGGGGTTAGATACAGAGTAAAGCTCCCTCTACACTGTCCCCCTTCAAACACTCCCAGGACAGGTATAGCACAGGGTTAGATACAGAGTAAAGCTCTCTCTACACTGTCTCCATCAAACACTCCCAGGACAGGTACAGTATGGGGTTATATACAGAGTAAAGCTCCCTCTACACTGTCTCCATCAAACACTCCCAGGACAGGTACAGTATGGGGTTAGATACAGAGTAAAGCTCCCTCTACACTGTCCCCCAATAAACCCACCTGTATGAAGGAAAGTAGTTGACATTCAAACACAGATGGTTTACCGTTGTAGTTGGATAATTGTTGCCCTCCCACTTTATTGTGGGAGGAATGGGGATCGTGCCAAGTAACTAAACCTCCATGGGGCAATCGCCTCGCTATCTAAGTGATGCACCACTCCCATCTTCCCTGGGTGGAATATTCTGGAACTTCTTCACAAAACTACCTGCATTTTGTACGCAAGATGTAAATGAGGGCAGGTCCTCGCACCAGTCACAAAGAGTGACTGCGTTCTGTATGCAACTATATGCAGATGAGTTGGCAGGTTTTTGTGAGCAGTCGTGGCCAATCCCTGTCTAGTTCTTAGCCCGGTGAATACTCTCCTTGTCTGACCAATAAGCTCTTCCCCAGCCTGGCTGCTTGCTCTTGTTAGACACGGGTGCCTGTGTGTCTGTGCCAGTCCTACTACAACCCACCATCAACGCCCATCTCTGCCAATGGCACCTTTCGGAGTTCACTTACACACTCACACATACATGCACACACACACACACGGACACACACGGACACACACGGACACACACGGACACACACGGACAATGACCCAGGTTTGATTCACAGCTTGGGTCACTGTCTATGCAGAGTGCGCATGTTCTCCACATGTCTGCATGGATTTCCTCCGGGTGCTCCGGCTTCCTCCCACAGTCTGAAAAGTGTGCTGGTTAGGTGCGTTGGTCGTGCTAAAATCTCCGTCAGTACACCCGAATAGGCACCGGAGTGTGGAAAAGATTTTCACAGTAACTTCATTGCAGTATTAATGTAAGTTTACTTATGACACTAATAAATAAACTTTAAACTTTCAAAACTCACACACACACTCACATTGGCTCACACACACTTATACTCACGCATGTTCACATACACACTCACACGTTCACACACACACTCATTCATGCTCACACACACACACACTCACACACACTTACGTATGCTCATGCACACAGTTACATTCACACTCACACTTCACTCACACATGCTCACACAAACACACTTCACTCACTCACATTCATACACACACTCTTACACTCACACACACACTCACACATGCTACACATACACTTACACTCATGCATGCTCACACACACTTACACTCACGCGCTCACACATGCACTTACACTCACATACACACACACTCACATGTGCTCTCACACACACACTCACGCACTCTCACACACATACGTACACTCATGTATGCTCACACACACTTACACTCACTCATGCTCACACACACACACTCACACACACACACACACTCAATGCACTCACACACACACTTACACTCACACACACACACTTACACTCGCACACGCTTACACTCACTTACACTCACACACACACACTTACACTCATGTGTGCTTACATACATTTACACTCACGTACGCTCACACACATTTACACTCATGCACGGTCACACACATTTACACTCACACACGCTCTCACACACACACACACACTCACGCACACTCACATACACACACACTCACACATGCTCACACACTCACTTACACACACAGACACCACACACATGCACTTACTTTTGCATGTTCACACCCACTCACACACGCACACATACACATGTTGGGGTACCACAGGGTGAGGACTCCAGCTGTTCATATTCTCTACTTGTGATTTGGAAGAGGAAACTCTTCCAAATATGAAGATGATACAAAGTTGGGGAGGGAGGGTGAGCTGTGAGGAGGATGCAGAGGTGGTTTAATGTGATTTGGGTAGGCTCAGTGTGTGGGCATCTACATGTCAGGTGCAATATAAATGTGGATAAAAAATGAGCTTATCCACTTTGGTAGCAATAACAGGAAGAGAGATTATTACTTGAATGGGTGTAAATTGAGAGGGGTGGACACCCAGAGAGACCTTGTGCATCAATCACTGAAAGTAAGCGTGCAGGTACAGCAGGCAGTAAAGAAGGAATGTTGGCCTTCATAGCAAGAGGATTTGAGTATAGGGATAGGGATATTTTACTGCAATTGTACAGGGCGTTAGTGAGGCCACACCTGGAGTATTGTGTGCAGTTTTGGTCTCCTTGTCTGAGGAAGGATGTTCCTTGTTATAGAGGGAGCACAGCGAAGGTTTACCAGGCTGGTTCCTGGAATGACAGGTCTGTCATATAAGGAGAGATTAGGACAGTTAGCATTATATTCACTGGAGTTTAGAAGAGTGAGAGGGGAATCTCATAGAAACAGAGAAAATTCTAAAGGGTGGATTCAGAAAGAATGTTCCCGATGGTGGGGGGAATCCAGAACTAGGGGTCATCGTTTGAGGATAAGGGGTAAACCGTTTTAGAACTGAGGTGAGGAGAAATTTCTTCACCCAGAGGGTGGTGAATGTGTGAAATTCACTGCCACAGAAAGTAAAAGCCAAAACGTACGATTCTATGAAGAAATAGATATATAGACTGGCATGGTAGCAGTGGCTGGCACTGCTGCCTCACAACATCAGGGACCTGGGTTCAATTCCCGGCTCGGGTCACTGTCTGTGTGGAGACTGCATGTTCTCCCCGTGTCTGTGTGGGTTTCCTCCGGATGCTCCGGTTTCCTCCCACGCTCCAAAGATGTGCAGGTTAGCTGGATTGGCCATGATAAATTTTCCGTTAGTATCAGGATCAGCAGGGCTACGGGGATAGGGCCTGGGTGGGATTGTTGTCAGTACAGGTTCGATGGGCCAAGTGGCCTCCTTCTGCATGATATGATGTTCGATGATATTTCTTGGGGCTAAAGGGATTAAAGGAACGGTGGGGGGGAACAGGATGTTGAATTTGATCATCAGCCGTGGTCGTAATAAACGGCGAAGAAAGCTGGAAGGGCCGAGTGGCCTACTCTCGCTTCAAGTTTCTGTGTTCCACACACTCTCACACACAGTCACACTCAGACACAGTCACACTCTCATACACAGTCACACTCACACACACAGTCACACTCACACTCACACACAGTCACAGTCACACTCTCACACAGTCACACTCATGTGGACTCAGACACAGTCACACTCTCACAGTCACACTCTTACACAGTCACACTCTCACACAGTCACACTCTCACACAGTCACACTCTCACACACACACAGTCACACTCATGTGGACTCAGACACAGTCACACACACACACACACACACACACACACTCACGCGGACTCAGACACAGTCACACTCACAGTCATACTCACACACAATCACACTCTCTCTCACACACACACTCACGTGGACTCAGACACAGTCACACACACACACACACACACTGTCACACACACACACACACACAGTCACACACACACACAATCACAGTCACGCACATACACGCAATCATAGTCATACACACACACAATCACAGTCACACACACACACGTGAGGATTCAGACACACTCACACACACACATACACATAAACACACACAGTCAAATACAGTTACACATGCACACACACACACACTCACGAGGATTCAGACACAGTCACGCTCACATACACTCACACACACACTCTCACACACACACGCACACACACTCACAAACAGAGCGAACTGATGGATTATATTCTGCAGAGATATCTGTGCTATGCCAGTTAGACCCAGCTGCACTGTCTAGAGGTGTGACTACATTGACACAAGCCGCCTGTAAGTTGACACAAATACAGAACATGTTTACTGTAAAACTGTCAAAAACACCAGCCAATGATGTGTCTGCCACGTTCCATAAACACAGCAGCTCCTGAATACGGGAGTTGTTACAAAATGATTCTCTAAGCTTCCTCCAGCTGCCAGGCGACTGAACAACCAGCCCCGTAACCCTGACTCACTGCCTGAGAGATCCTACTGCCTCAGGGTCAGTGCTGAGGGAGTGCCGTACTGTCAGAGGGTCAGTGCTGAGAGAGTGCCGCACTGTCAGAGGGTCAGTGCTGAGGGAGTGCCGCACTGTCAGAGGGTCAGTGCTGAGGGAGTGCCGCACTGTCAGAGGGTCAGTGCTGAGGGAGTGCCGCACTGTCAGAGGGTCAGTGCTGAGAGAGTGCCGCACTGTCAGAGGGTCAGTGCTGAGGGAGAGTGCCGCACTGTCAGAGGGTCAGTGCTGAGGGAGTGCCGCACTGTCAGAGGGTCAGTGCTGAGGGAGTGCCGCACTGTCAGAGGGTCAGTGCTGAGGGAGTGCCGCACTGTCAGAGGGTCAGTGCTGAGGGAGTGCCGCACTGTCAGAGGGTCAGTGCTGAGGGAGTGCCGCACTGTCAGAGGGTCAGTGCTGAGGGAGTGCCGCACTGTCAGAGGGTCAGTGCTGAGGGAGTGCCGCACTGTCAGAGGGTCAGTGCTGAGGGAGTGCCGCACTGTCAGAGGGTCAGTGCTGAGGGAGTGCCGCACTGTCAGAGGGTCAGTGCTGAGGGAGTGCCGCACTGTCAGAGGGTCAGTGCTGAGGGAGTGCCGCACTGTCAGAGGGTCAGTGCTGAGGGAGTGCCGCACTGTCAGAGGGTCAGTGCTGAGGGAGTGCCGCACTGTCAGAGGGTCAGTGCTGAGGGAGTGCCGCACTGTCAGAGGGTCAGTGCTGAGGGAGTGCCGCACTGTCAGAGGGTCAGTGCTGAGGGAGTGCCGCACTGTCAGAGTGTCAGTGCTGAGGGAGTGCCGCACTGTCAGAGTGTCAGTGCTGAGGGAGTGCTGCACTGTCAGAGTGTCAGTGCTGAGGGAGTGCTGCACTGTCAGAGTGTCAGTGCTGAGGGAATGCCGCACTCTCAGAGGATTTGGACAGGATTAGTCCATTTGAAATTTATCCAATCTGATCAGAACCAGGAGTTAGAAAATCAGGACAGCAATAAAAGTGAGTTTAGTTGCTGTTTAAACAGGATTAACATTGTTGGAACATTTTAATTACTGGCATCTATTCTGTCCCACAGCAACGATACACTGCCATACTGTCTGTGCATTCATTACTAAGTTACTTAGCTCAGCACTGTCCATTCCACGGTGACTCTGAACAGATTTGGTGACAAGTGGTGTGCCTCAGGGGTCTGTTTTGGGGCCCCTGCTGTTTGTAATTTTTATAAATGATCTGGATGAGGGTATTGAGGGATGGATCTGTAAATTTGCAGATGACACTAAAGTCGGTGGAGTGGTAGATAGTGAAGAGGGGTGTTATAGTTTACAGAGTGACTTGGACAAGTTGCAGAGCTGGGCCGAGAGGTGGCAAATGGAGTTTAATGTGGAAAAGTGTGAGGTAATGCACTTTGGCAGGAACAATAAATGTGTAGAGTATAGGGCTAATGGTAGGGCTCTTAATAGTGTTGAGGAACAGAAGGATCTTGGTGTATGTGTCAATAGATCCCTGAAAGTAGGCAGTCAAGTGGATAAAGTTGTTAAGAAGGCATATGGAGTCTTAGCTTTTATTGTAGGGGGATTGAATTTAGGAGCCGCAGCATCATGTTGCAACTGTACAAAACTCTAGTGCGGCCGCACTTGGAGTATTGTGTGCAGTTCTGGTCCCCACATTATAAGAAAGATGTGGAGGCATGGAGAGGGTACAGAGGAGGTTCCAGGATGTTGCCTGGTATGGAGGGCAGGTCCTATGAAGAGAGGTTGAAGGATTTGAGGTTGTTTTCGTTAGAAAGGAGGCGGCTAAGAGGGGATCTTATTGAAGCATATAAGATGATTAGAGGTTTAGATAGGGTGGACACTGATAGCCTTTTTCCTAGGATGGAGAAAGCTAGCACGAGGGGACACAGCTTTAAATTAAGGGGTATGAGTTATAGGACGGATATCAGAGGTAGGCTTTACTCAAAGAGTGATTAGGGAGTGGAATGCCCTGCTGCAGCTGTTGTAGATGCGCCAAGTTTGTGGCGTTTAAGAGGTTAATTGATAAGTATATGGAAGAGAAGGGAATGGTTTAGTTTGGAGGGGCATTGCTTTTTATATTGGTCGGCACAACATCGAAGGCTGAAGGGCCTGTTCTGTGCTGTAATGTTCTATGTTCTATGTTCTAGATTCTCCCCAGCGAGACAGTGGAGAGGTTTATAAACACACACGGTGGCACAGTGGGTTAGCACTGCTGCCTCACAGCGCCAGGGACCCGGGTTCGATTCCTAGTTTGGGTCACTCTCAGCACGGACTCTGCATGTTCTCCCTGTGTCTGTGTGGGTTTCCTCCAAATGCTCTGGTTTCCCCCACCGCAGTCCAAAGATGTGCGGGTTGGGTGGATTAGCCATGCTGAAATGTCCCTTTGTGGGATTAGCAGGGTAAGTATGTGGGGTTACAGGGACAGAGCCTGGGCGAAACAAGTGGACAGATTGAAACAACTGTGTAAGTTTACCAGGACGTTGCCTGGTATGGTGGGTAGGTCTTATGAGGAAAGGCTGAGGGATTTGAGATTATTTTTAATGGAAAGAAGAAGGCTAAGATGTGATCTAATTGAGGCATACAAGGTAATCAGAGGGTTAGATAGGGTGACGGTAAAAGTCTTTGTCATCAGATGGTGATTGTTAACACGAGGGGACATAGCTTTAAATTGAGGGGTGGTAGTTACAGGACAGATGTCAGAGGTAGGTTCTTTACTCAGAGGGTAGTAAGGGCATGGAATGCCCTGCCTGCAGCAGTTGTGGACTCGCCAACTTTAAGGGCATTCAAATGGTCAGTGGATTGGCATATGGATAACATTGGAATAGTTTAGGTTAGAGGGTCATTAGATTGGTTCCATTGGTTGGCGCAACGTCGAGGGCCGAAGGGCCTGTACTGCGCTGTAATGTTCTATAACAACATCAACATCCCACCATCAGGCTCACCACGGACTACTCCTCAGAATCTTGGGACACACACATCTCCATTAAGGACGGTCACCTCAGCACCTCACAAGCCCACCAATAACCTCATGATGCTCCACTTCTCCAGCTTCCACCCTAAACATGTTAAAGAGTCCATCCCCTACAGACAAGCCCTCCGTATACACGGGATCTGTTCAGATGAGGAGGATCGTGACAAACACCTCCAGACGCTGAAAGATGCCCTCGTAAGAACATGCTCGACTCATCGATCAATAGTTCCGACACACTACAATGAAAAACTGCACTGACCTCCTCAGAAGACGAACATGGGACACAATGGACAGAGTACCCTTCGTTGTCCAGTACTTCCCTGGAGTGGAGAAGCTACGACATCTTCTCCGGAGCCTTCAACATGTCATTGATGAAGATGAACATCTCGCCAAAGCCATCCCCACACCCCCACTTTTCACCTTCAAACAACCACACAATCTCAAACAAACTACTGTCCACTGCAAACTACCCAACCTTCAGGAGAACAGGGACCACAACACCACACAACCCTGCCACAGCAACCTCTGCAAGACACGCCAGATCATCAACACAGATACCATCATCCCACGTGAGAATACCATCCACCAGGTACACAGCACCTATTCTTGCAACTCGGCCAATGATACCTATCTGATACACTGCAGGAGAGGTTGTCCGGAGGGATGGTACATTGAGGAGACCATGCAGACGCTGAATCAGTGAATGAATGAACATCGCTTGACAATCACCAGGCAAAACAGTTCCCTTCCTGTGGGCGAACACTTCAGCAGTCACGGGCATTCGGCCTCCGACCTTCAGGTAAATGTTCTTCAAGGGGGCCTTCACGACACACGACAGCGCAGAGTCGCTGAGCAGAGACTGATAGCCAAGTTCCACACACATGAGCACAGTCTTAACAGGGATCTTGGCTTCATGTCACACTATCTGTAACCCCCACGACTTGCCTGGGTTTGCAAAATCTCACTAACTTACTATCTGGAGACAATACACATCTCTTTATCCTGTGCTTAACCCTCTCTCCACTCACATTGTCTGTACCTTTCAGACTTGATTATCTGTAAAGACTCACATTCCAATCATTATTTTGTAAACTGAGTTTGTGTCTTTACATGCCCTGTTTGTGAACAAAATCTCCCACTTACCTAATGAAGGGGCAGCATTCTGAAAGCTAGCAGCTTTTGCTACCAAATAAACCTGTTGGACTTTAACCTGTGAGACTTCTTACAGTATTTGATGGGACAGTGTAGAGGGAGCTTTACTCTGTATCTAACCCTGTGCTGTACCTTTCCTGGGAGTGTTTGATGGAGGACAGTGTAGAGGGAGCTTTACTCTGTATCTAACCCTGTGCTGTACCCATCCTGGGAGTGTTTGATGGGGGACAGTGTAGAGGGAGCTTTACTCTGTATCTAACCCCGTGCTGTACCTGTCCTGGGAGTGTTTGATGGGGGACAGTGTAGAGGGAGCTTTACTCTGTATCTAACCCCACGCTGTATCTGTCCTGGGAGTGTTTGATGGGGGACAGTGTAGAGGGAGCTTTACTCTGTATCTAATGCCATCTGTACCTGTATTGCAAAGTTTTCAAGTGAACATCATTGAGAATGCACAAGGCAGCAGTTAACTGCCGAGCAGATGTCTGAATTTGAACCGATCTGAATTGACAGGGTGCCGGATTGGAACTATTGGGCAGTATTTGATTGATGTATAATGTATGTGAGGCAGTTGTTCTCATATTTTTCCAAAATCACCGAAACATTTTGTTATCTGATGATTGTGGCATTGTATTTGATGGGATCTTGCCATGCCTTTATTGATTCTGCCTTTCCTATATTCCATCAGTGACCACATTTCAAAAAAAAGTCCATATCGCAGATTCAAATGTGTCCTTGAGTCATTCTGAAATTGTATCGGGCAGACAAATACAACCCTTGGAGAAACATTCCATGAAGTGGGTTCTATTTTGTCCTTCCAGTTCCCTACTCGAATAGTTCCAGATAAATTTTGCTGCCTCACCCTTTCCCCCTAACCCTGCTCAAAACATGGATCCAGTTTTCCCTGATCATTCGAACCAATTCCTCTATTTTACACCTTGCAAGGAAAGAAAATCTCCTAATATCTCTCCTAGCACACTTTACCTCATGACTTTGAATCAATCACCCTTCCCATTCGCACCCCCATCCATAGAGCATGAACTTTTTCATTCATTATAATCGTATAGTTAAATAAACTCCACTGAATTGTCCCTTAGCCTGTTTTCAAATTGTCCTAGTCTCTCAGGAGTAGATGGTAGGATATCGGACAAGAGAGTACTGTTGAGTTTTCAGGAGACAATTCTGTCAACTCACTTCTAAGAAGAGAGCCCCAGTAACACACTTCTTGCCAGTGTCTGTAACCCCCTTGTTCACCATACTGTGCGAGCAATGCAGCGTTGAGTTCCATCAGTACTTAAGGCTCATTTTATTGGTCAGAGAGTTACCAAACAAATCACCAACTTCCAAGCAGGCAGAGAGATTGGCTGCTATAGGGGTCACAGAGGTCAGATCTGTGGTCCGGGAGGGATATTAGTTTGTCCAGGATGTCTACAGAGTCAATCGATGTCTTCACTTGAGCATTTGACTATCCTGCCATCGATGCGTACCAGCCAGAGGTGTCCCAGGTCCCAGGATGCGTGGTTAAACCGGAGGTTTCCAATCTGTATCTTGGTCCAACCCCAGCCGGTGGGTCGGTCGGTGGTGATTCCCTTCCTGTAGTGGGAGAAAGAAAAGAGTGAGAGTCAGGCATCGTTACAACAGTTCCACCACTCCCCAAATCCTCTTCCAGCCCCTACATCCCTCCCTATCTCTGTAACATCTTCCAGCCCCTACATCCCTCCCTATCTCTGTAACATCTTCCAGCCCGTATATACCCCCACCTCTATAACTCTTCCAATCCCTACACTCCTCCCTATCTCTGTAACCTCCTCCAATCCCTACATCCCTCCCTATCTCTGTAACATCTTCCAGCCTGTACATATCCCCACCTCTGTAACCTCCTCCAACTCCTACACCCCCTCCCTATCTCTATAACCTGCTTCAGTCCCTTCAACCCTCCCTATTTCAGTAACTTCCTCCAGTCCCTTCAACCACCCCTAATTCTGTAAACTTCTCCAGTCCCTTCAACCCTCTCTGTCTTTGTAACCACTACTCCCCCCCCATTACCTATAATGCTCTCCATTTCTATAACTTGCTCCAATCCTTGCAACTGTCCCTATCTGTGTAACCTTCTCCAGCCCCTATACCCCCTTCCTATCTCTATAACCTCCTCCAGCCCCTATACCCCCTCCCTATCTCTGTAACCTCCTCCAGCCCCTACACCCCTCCCTATCTCTGTAACCTCCTCCAGTCCCTACACCCCTCCCTATCTCTATAACCTCCTCCAGCCCTTACACCCCTCCCTATCTCTGTAACCTCCTCCAGCCCCTACACCCCTCCCTATCTCTGTAACCTCCTCCAGCCCCTACACCCCTCCCTATCTCTGTAACCTCCTCCAGCCCCTACACCCCTCCCTATCTCTGTAACCTCCTCCAGCCCTTACACCCCTCCCTATCTCTGTAACTCTCCAGCCCTACACCCCTCCCTATCTTTAACCTCCTCCTAACCCCTCCCTATCTCTTACCTCCTACCTCCCCTCTTCAACCTCTCAGTCCCTACACCCCCCCCTATCTCTGTAATCCTCCAGCCTACACCCTTCCTATCTCTGTAACCTCCTCCAGTCCCTACACCCCCTCCCTATCTCTGTAACCTCCTCCAGCCCCTACACCCCCTCCCTATCTCTGTAACCTCCTCCAGTCCCTACACGCCCTCCCTATCTCTGTAACCTCCTCCAGCCCCTACACACCCTCCCTATCTCTGTAACCTCCTCCAGTCCCTACACCCCCTCCCTATCTCTGTAACCTCCTCCAGTCCCTACACCCCCTCCCTATCTCTGTAATCTGCTCCAGTCCCTACACCCCCTCCCTATCTCTGTAACCTCCTCCAGCCCCTACAGAATACCTGAATGCTGAGAGTGCTTTGCTTTACATGAGAATAAATTATTGTTTTAAACTCACAAAAGCCTGCTGCTGGAATTACCTAATTGGGTCCCACACTCTGAGATTAAGAAAAAAACCTGCCTTTTGTGGAGAACATGACTGATCACCGGTAATGAAAGGAAGACATGAATTCTCACCATGGAATTCACTACGGAGAGAGTGTTTTTCCTTGTTGGACATTCAAGGCCAAGAGGCCTAGTTTTGGATTAGGAAGTGGCATATTGGGGGAGAGATAATTTAGTAATATTATCACTAAACTATTCAACTAGCAACTCAGCTCATATTCTGGGGAAATCAGTGTGAGGTGATGCATTTGGGTAGATTGAACCAGGGCAGGACTTACTCAGTTAATGGTAGGGAGTTACAGAATAAAGAGATCGAGGGGTACAGGTTCATAACTCCTTGTAAGTAAAGTCACAGGTGGACAGAGTGGTAAAGAAGGCATTTGGCATGCTTTGTCTCTTTGGTCAGAACGTTGAATACAGGAGTTGGGACGTTTTGTTGAAGTTGTACGAAACATTGGTAAGGCCACACTTAGAATACTGTGTAGAGTTCTGGTCACCCTATTACAGAAAGGATATTATTAAACTAGAAATAGTTCAGAAAAGATTTACTAGGATGTTACCGGTTGGATAGACTGGGACTTTTTTCTCTGGAGTGTAGGAGACTTAGGGGCGAACTTATAGAGATCTATAAAATAATGAGGAGCTTAAATAAGATAGTCAACAACTTAGAACATAGAACATAGAACATTACAGCACAGAACAGGCCCTTCGGCCTTCGATGTTGCGCCGACCAATATAAAAAGCAATGCCCCTCCAAACTAAACCATTCCCTTCTCTTCCATATACTTATCAACTAACCTCTTAAACGCCACCAAACTTGGCGCATCTATAACTGCCGCAGGCAGGGCATTCCACTCCCGAACCACCCTTTGGGTAAAGAACCTACCTCTGATATCCGTCCTATAACTATCACCCCTTAATTTAAAGCTGTGTCCCCTCGTGCTAGCTTTCTCCATCCTAGGAAAAAGGCTATCACTGTCCACCCTATCTAAACCTCTAATCATCTTATATGTTTCGATTAGGTCCCCTCTTAGCCGCCTCCTTTCTAACGAAAACAACCTCAAATCCTTCAGCCTCTCTTCATAAGACCTGCCCTCCATACCAGGCAACATCCTGGTAAACCTCCTCTGTACCCTCTCCAATGCCTCCACATCTTTCTTATAATGTGGGGACCAGAACTGCACACAATACTCCAAGTGCGGCCGCACTAGAGTTTTGTACAGTTGCAACATGACGTTGCAACTTATCTCAAAGGTAGGGGAGTCGAAAACTCAGAGGGGGTGAGTATCTGGAATGAAAGTCATAGTAGAAGGGGATACAATTTTGTCTTTTAAAAAGCATTTAGACAGTTATGACACTAAATTACAACATGGTGCGACGGGTATAGAGGGATATGGGCCAATTGGAGCTGGCTTAGTGATTAATAAAAAAGGCCTGGATAAGATAGGCCGAAGGGCCTGTTTCCATGCTGTAAACCTCTATAATTCTATGAAACAGGTTCAAATCCCACCTCAGCAGACGCGGAATTTCAATTCAATAAAAAAAATCTGGAATTAAGAATTTACGGATGACCATGAAACCATTGTCGGGAAAACCCATCTGGTTCACTAATGTCCTTTAGGGAAGGAAATCTGCCATCCTTACCCGGCCTGGCCTACATTTGACTCCAGAGCCACAGCAATGTGGTTGACTCTCAACTGCCCTCCAAGGGCAACTAGGGCTGGGCAATAAATTCTGGCCTAGCCAGAGACACCCACGTCCCACAAATGAATAAAAAAAAAATTCAAGCAGAAACAAAATTTTTTCACACAGAGGGTGGGAATTCCCCATCCCAGAATGAGGGGAGCCCAGAATATTAAAGAAATGTGAGGAGGAGATGGAAAGGGATGAAGGGTTTACAGGGAGGAAAGTGGAGATGAGGCCCAGGTGAGATCAGCCATTTTGTATTGAATGGGGGAACAGTATTGAGGGGCAGAACGGCCTACTCCTACTGCTATTTTCCTCGTTTTCAGATTCCTGGTCCTTACGCGAGTGGAGCTAGAAGCTGGTGGGTTGAAAGTCCGTTCCCAAGGGCGGTGGTTTAGCTCGGGAATCTGGTCAGAGGTGCTGTGTGACACGGTGACTAACATTGTCAGGCCTGAGGCCTAGATACGCTCCCCAGACCCCTCCCCCCCCCACCGAGTCCCCAAACCTCACAGGAGGCACAGGAAGGCCACTTACCTCATGTACAGTTGCTTGGTAACGCTGATCCCGAAGACCCGTCCGTCACTGCCCACCTCGATGTTCTGGAACTTTCCGAAGACGCGGGTCCAGCTGGTGCCGATGCAGGAGGAAGGCTTGACGTCGAGGCGATAGTAGACGTCTTTGGCCAGGGTGACCCCCCAGCAGCCCAGGGGCCCGCAGGAGTAGTAGCGGATCCGGCTGCTGATGCTCTGGAAGGTTGCCGAGTGGTTATTGGTGACGGAAGCCAGGTCCGGGCTGTTGATGCAGAAAGTGGAGCCGAACTGGTCGACCCCGGCCAAAATCCGCTCACCGCCAGCATCCAGCTGGATCAGTTCACCATCTGCAATGGGGGGAGCGGGGGTGGGGAGGTGGGGGAGAGAGTGGAGTTAGCTTCCGTCTTGTAACTCCGCGCACGCTGTCCGTGCCCGAGTGGACCCCCATATCACCCCTGTACCCCCTAACGCCCCCCCATATCCTTCTATACCCCCCAACTCCCCCATATACCCCCTGTACCTCCCGACACCCCCATATCTCTCCTGTACCCCCGACGCCCCTATATCCCCCTATATCCCCCAACTCCCCATATACACCCATACCCCCAACTCCCCATATCACCCCTATACCCACCGTTCACCCCCATATCACCCCTATACCCGACCGTACACCCCCAATCCTCCTATACCCCCAACTCCCCATTTGACCCGTACACCCCATATCTCCCCTATACCCCCCAACTCCCCCATATCGCCCCAACTCCCCATATCCCCTCGGTACCCCTCCGTACACCCCCCATACCCCCGACATCACTATCCTCCCTGTACTTCCTGACACCTCATATTCCCCCTTTACTCCCCCAACACTCCCCATATCCTCTCTCTACCTCCCGACACCCCCATTTCCCTTGTACCTACCAACACTCCCCGTTATCCCCCCTGTACCCCCAACACGCCCATATCCCCCCTACACCCCCCGTACAAACCCCATACCCCCTGACATCACATATCCCCTGCAACCCCCACATCCCCCATATCCCCCTGTACAAACCCAACTCCCCCATTATCCCCCCTGTACAACCCCAACTCCCCCATCCCCACTGTACGCCCCCGACACCCTATATCCCTCCTGTACACCCCTGACACCCCATATCCCCCCGTACCCTCTGACTCTCCCATATCCCCCCTGTATTGCCCCTGTACCCCCGACACCTCCATTCGCCCCACCCATACACGCCAACGCCCCATATCCCCTGTACCCCTTCGACTTCCCCATATCCCCCCACATACACCCTGACTTCCCCATGTACCCTGTGTACACCCCAACTCCCCCATTTCCCCCTGTACAGCCTGACTCTGCAATATCCTGCCATATCCCCTAAATCCCCCTCAACCTCCCACACCCCCAACATCCCCATATCTCCCCATACATCCCGACACACTCACATCCCCACACCTGCCGACTATTCCATATTGAGTGAGCAACACACTCAGAGGATCAGTGCTGAGGGAGTGCCGCACTGTCAGAGGATCAGTACTGAGGGAATGCCGCACTGTCAGAGGGTCAGTGCTGAGAGAATGCTGCACTGTCAGAGGGTCAGTACTGAGGGAGTGCTGCACTGTCAGAGGGTCAGTATTGAGGGAGTGCCGCACTGTCAGAGGGTCAGTGCTGAGGGAGTGCCGCACTGTCAGAGGGTCAGTGCTGAGGGAGTGCCGCACTGTCAGAGGGTCAGTGCTGAGGGAGTGCCGCACTGTCAGAGGGTCAGTGCTGAGGGAGTGCCGCACTGTCAGAGGGTCAGTGCTGAGGGAGTGCTGCACTGTCAGAGGGTCAGTATCTCCAGCTATTTCCCATATTCCAACACTATCTCTAATTCCTAAATCCTTTCTTAATCTCTCCACTAAGTGATCCCTTTGGAAAGATGTGGAAAATCCCAGACTTACTCAGAACGGGGCTCCAGTCTCCGGAGACCATTCGGAAGATCTTTCTCTGGTGATTCACTCCCCAGATTCCTGCTGGGCCCACAGTGACATGTTTGAGAGATCCTGGGATGCGGATCCAGGAATCCCGGAGCCTGGTGTATACGGCGCCGGTGTGATTCACTCCGAACACCATCCCAACACCGGCATCAATCTGCTTCAGAGTTCCAGCAATGTCCTTACATCGTGTGGCTGGAGAGAGAGAGAGAAAACAGGGCAACGTGAAGACTGGAATTCCACAATCCCAACTGAATCCCTCCCCCAGTCACATACCCACACACTGACTCTCCCTTTCTCTATCTCTCACACCCACTCTCTGTTTATCTGTCTTTCCACTTATATCCCTTGCTCTCTCTTTCTCTCTCTCTCACTCTCTCTGTCTCTCTCCTCCCTCTTGTCTCTTTCTGTCTCTCTCTCTCTCTGTCTCCCTTATTTTCTTTGTCTCTCTCTCTCTCTCTTACTCTCTCTCTTTCCTTGTGTGTGTATCTCTCTCTCTCTGTTTGTCTCTCTTTTTCTCTTGATGTCTCTTTCTCTCTCTCCCTGTCTCTCTGCCTCTGTGTGTGTGTAAATGTATGTGTGTGTGTGTGTGTGTGTGTCGCTTTCTCTCTCTGTTCTCTCTCGCCGTCTCTCTCTCCCTCCTTCTCTCTCTGTCTCTCTCTCCCTGTCTTTCTCTCTCTGTCTCTCTCTCTCGTGTCTCTTTCTCTCCCTGTCCTCTCTCGCTGGTCTCTCTCTCTCCCTGCCTCTTTCTCTCTCTGTCTCTCTCTTCTGTCTCTCTCCCTGCTCTTCTCTCCCTGTCTCTCTCTCGCTGTCTCTCTCTCCTGCCTCTTTCTCTCTCTGTCTCTCTTCCCTGTCTCTTTCTCTCCTGTCTCTCTCTCTCCTGCTCTTCTCTCCCTGTCTCTCTCTTGCTGTCTCTCTCTCCCTGCCTCTTTCTCTCCCTGTCTCTCTCTCTCCGCCTCTTTCCTCCCTGCCTCTTTCTCTCTCTGTCTCTCTCTCTCTGCTTCTCTCTCTCCGCCTCTTTCTCTCTCTGTCTCTCTCTCGCTGTCTCTTCTCTCCTGCCTCTTTCTCTCCCTGTCTCTCTCTCCCTGTCTCTTTCTCTCCCTGCCTCTTTCTCGCTCTGTCTCTCTGAATAAAACATCAAAGAACAAAAGAAGATTCCAGCACAGGAACAGGCCCTTCGGCCCCTCCAAGCCTGTACTGACAATGCTGCCCAACTTAACCAAATCCCCTTATCCTTCCGGGGACCATATCCCTCTATTCCCATCCTATTCATGGATTTATCCAGATGTCTCTTAAAAATCATATCGTATCTGCTTCTACTCCCTCCCCAGACAATGAGTTCCAGGCACCCACCACACTCTGTGTAAAAAATCTGCCTCGTACATCTCCTTCAATCCTTGCCCCTCGCACCTTAAACCCGTGCCCCCCCTAGTAATTGACTCTTCCTCCCTGGGGGTAAAAGCTCCTGACTAACCACTCTGTCCGTGCCCCTCATAATCTTGTAGACTTCTGTCAGGTCTCCCCTCAACCTCCGTCACCCCAAAGTGAGAACAAACCAAGTTTCTCCAACATCTCTGCATAGCTAATGCCTTTCATACCAGGCAATATCCTGGGAAATCTTTCCTGTACTCTCCCCAAAGTCTCCACATCCTTCTGGTAGTGTGGCGACCAGAATTGAACACTATATTCCAAGTGCAGCCTAACTAAGGTTCTATAAAGCTGCAACATGACTTGCCAATTTTTAAACTCAATGAAGGCAAGCATGCTGCATGCCTTCTCCATCTTCATTGCCACTTTCAGTGACCCGTGTACCTGTACACCCAGATCCCTCTGCCTATCAATACTTTTAAAGGTTCTGCCATTTACTGTATATTTCCTATCTGTATTAGACCTTCCAAAACGCATTACCTCACACTTATCCAGATTAAACTCCATCTGCCATCTCTCTGCCCAGGTCTCCAACTGATCTATATCCTGCTGTACCCTCTGATGGTCTTCATCTCTATCCGCAAATCCACCAACCTTTGTGTCATCCACAAATTTACTAATCAATCCAGTTACATTTTCCTCCAAATCATTTATAAATATTACAAACAGCAAAGCTCCCAGCACTGATCCCTGAGGAACATCACTTGTCACAGACCTCCATTCAGAAACACACCCTTCCACTGCTACCCTCTGTGTTCTGTGACCGAGCCAGCTTTGTATCCACCTTACCAGCTCACCTCTGATCCCATGCAACTTCATCTTCTGTACCAGTCTGCCATGAGGGACTTTGTCAAAGACCTTACTGAATTCCCTGTAAACAACATCCACTGTCCCCCCCTCATCAATCATCTTCATCACTTCCTCAAAACATTCGATCAAGTTAGTGAGACACAACCTCCCCTTCACAAAACCACGTTGCCTCTCACTAACACATCCACTTATTTCCAAGTGGGAATAAATCCTGTCTCGAAGAATCCTGTCCAATAATTTCCCTGCCACTGATGTAAGGCTCACTGGTCTATAATTCCCTGGATTATCCTTGCTATCCTTCTTAAACAAAGGAACAACATTGGCTATTCTCCAATCCTCTGGGATTGTGTTTCTCTCTCTCTCTCTCTGTATGTCTCTCTCTCTCTCTCATTCTGTCTCTCCTCCTCTCTGTTTTCTCTTTCTAACTCTTGTCTCTCTCTCTCTCTCACACACACTCTTGCAAGCATATGAAAAATATAACACTTCATATTTCCAGACAGACTGAGGCAGAGGGTGAGGAATCAGGGACTGTGGAAGGATGTCTTTGGTTCTGAGTAACAGAATCAGGGATAATGTGCAGAGAATGTGAGGATGTGATTTGATTTATTTTTGTCACGTGTATCAACATACAGTGAAAAGTACTGTTTCTTGCGCGCTATATAGATACAACATACCATTCATAGAGAAGGAAGTGAGAGAGAGCAGTGTTACAGCTATAGCTGAATGTAGAGAACCATCAAATTAATGCAAGTTAGGTCCATTCAAAAGTCTGACAGCAGCAGGGAAGAAGCTGTTCTTGAGTCGGTTGTTACGTGGCCTCAGACTTTTGTATCTTTTTCCCGACGGAAGAAGGTGGAAGAGAGAATATCCGGGGTGAGTGAGATCCTTAATTACGCTGCCTGCTTCTCCCGAGGCAGCGGGAAGTGTAGACAGAGTCAGTGGATGGGAAGCTGGTTTGTGTGATGGATTGGGATACATTAATAACTTTTTGTAGTTCCTTGCGGTCTTGGGCAGAGCAGGAGCCCAGACCAAGCTGTGATACAACCAGAAAGAATACTTTCTGTGGGGCATTTATAAAAGTTGGTGAGGTTCATAGCTGACAAGCCAAATTTACAAGATAAGAATGGGATCTGGAATCCGGGATGCAGAAGGGGAGTGATTGGGAGCGGGTTTGATACTGAAAGTTATTGAAGGGAGGGATACGGAGGAAATGGAGTAAATTCAAAGATTTTTCTCTTACCGTTACTGAGAGCCAGGAGAGACAACGTGAGGGTGAGCAGAGCATTCATTTCCCCTCTCGTTCCTGTATCTGTCCCGACTCCCACAGGATTCAGAACTGCAGACACAGAGGGAGTAAAACACCAGCGTTAAGTTGATTTATTAGTGTGACAAGCAGGCTTTCAGCAGCACAGCAATACAATGGTTAGCACCGCTGTCTCATAGCACCAGGCTCAATTCCAGCCTGGGGTCACTGTCCTCGTGGAGGCTGCACATTCTCCCCGTCTCTGAGTGGGTTTCCTCCGGGTGCTCCGGTTTCCTCCCACACTCCAGAATACGTGCTTCCTTCTGGGAGATAGGTGACCCCCCCACAACCCTCCGATCCACTCCTTGCCCCTGGCACCCCAGACAGGAGGGGAAGGCCATTCAGCCCCTCAGGCCTGCGACAGACTGTCTCTTCGTTCTCCAATGCTAGCCCACCCTTGTAGGCCCCACTCACCCTCCCAGCTCTCGTGACCTCCTCCAGCTCTTCCTCGCTCTCTCTCTCGGTCTCTCTCTCTCTCTTGCTCTCTCTCTCTCTCTCGCTCTCTCTCTCTCTCTCTCTCTCTCTCTCTCTCTCTCTCTCTCTCTCTCTCTCTCTCTCTCTCTCTTCTCTCTCTCTCTCTCTCTCTCTCTCTCTCTGTCTCTCTCTCTCTCTCTCTCTCTTCTCTCTCTCTCTCTCTCCTCTCTTTCCTCGTCTCTCTCTCTCTCTCTCCCTCTCTCTCTCGCTCTCTCTCTCGCTCTCTTCGCGCTCTCTCTCGCTCTCTCTCTGTCTCGCTCTCTCTCTCTCTCTGTCTCGCTCTCTCTCTCTCGCTCTCTCTCTCTCTCTGTCTCTGTCTCTCTCTCTGTCTCATCACACCAAAGGTACAACTTTTATTTTGGGGGAACTGTCCAATCAGTGGGCAGGGATTGGCAGCTCAACCCCGCCCTCTCCTGGCCCCACCCCTCCTCCTCCTCCCCTCTCACCTCCCCTGACCCTCCTCCCCCCACTCACCTCACTCAGCCCCCCTCCCCCTCACCTCCCTTCGCCCTCCTCCCTCTCTCACCTCCCTTGGCCCTCCTCCCCCTCACCTTCCTTGGACCTCCTCCCCTCTCACCTACCTCGGCCTTCTCACCCCCTCACCTTCCTCGGCCTCCTCCCCCCTCACCTTCCTTGGCCTCCTCCCCTCTCACCTTCCTTGGCCCTCCTCCCCCCTCACCTCCCTCGGCCTCCTCCCCTCACCTCCCTCGGCCCTCCTCCCCCCTCACCTCCCTCGGCCCTCCTCCCCTCACCTCCCCGCTCTCTCTCTCTCCCTCACCTCCCGGCCCTCCTCTCTCCCTCACCTCCCTCGGCTCTCCTCTCTCCCTCACCTCCCTCGGCCCTCCTCTCTCCCTCACCTCCCTCGCTCTCCTCTCTCCCTCACCTCCCTCGGCCCTCCTCTCTCCCTCACCTCCCTCGGCTCTCCTCTCTCCCTCACCTCCCTCGGCTCTCCTCTCTCCCTCACCTCCCTCGGCCCTCCTCTCTCCCTCACCTCCCTCGGCTCTCCTCTCTCCCTCACCTCCCTCGGCCCTCCTCTCTCCCTCACCTCCCTCGGCTCTCCTCTCTCCCTCACCTCCCTCGGCCCTCCTCTCTCCCTCACCTCCCCGGCTCTCCTCCTCCCTCACCTCCCTCGGCCCTCCTCTCTCCCTCCCTCCCTCGGTCGGCCTCCTCTCTCCTCACCTCCCTCGGCCCTCTCTCTCCCTCACTCCCTCGCCTCATTTCTCCTCACCTCCTCAGCCTCATTTCTTCCTCACCTCCCTCGGGCCCTCCTCTCTTGCTCACCTCCCTCGGCTCTCTCTCTCGCTTCACCTCCTCGGCCCTCCTCTTTCCTCACCTCCCTCGGCCTCCTCTCTCCCTCACCTCCCTCGGCCTTCCTCTCTCGCTCACCTCCGGTCGGCCCCCTCTCCATCTCCCTCAACTCCCTCGGCTCTCCTCTCTCCCTCACCTCCCTCGGCTCTCCTCTCTGCGCTCACCTCCCTCGGCCCTCCTCTCTCCCTCACCTCCCTCGGCTCTCCTCTCTCCCTCACCTCCCTCGGCTCTCCTCTCTCCCTCACCTCCCTCGGCCCTCCTCTCTCCCTCACTCCCTGGCCCTCCTCACCTCCCTCGCTCCCTCGCTCTCTCCCTCACCTCCCTCGGCACTCCTCTCTCCCTCACCTCCTTCGGCACTCCTCTCTCGCTCACCTCCCTCGGCACTCCTCTCTCCCTCACCTCCCTCGGCACTCCTCTCTTCCTCACCTCCCTCGGCCCTCCTTGTGTTGAAGCTGACCGAGGGATAACATGATACAAATTTTCAGAAAGTTCCATTCGCCAGTCGCTATGACAACTATTAGACACGTCAAGCGAAAATGGGCAGGATTACCTCGATAACTTTGTGTCAAAGATTATCCATTCCCAGTCAGTTGGGCTCAGCAGAAAGCAAAACAGAAAACTCTTTGTCAATTGCTCCCATTCTCTGATACATTGATACCAAGAATTAGCAGAATTCTGTATCTGAGTGTTTCTGCAACTGGGAGTGTGGGAATGTGTTCCCTGCAAATATTGGCACCTCTGCAGAACCCCACACAGTGTTACTCTGTACCTAACCCCGTGCTGTATCTGTCCTGGGAGTGTTTGATGGGGGACAGTGTAGAGGGGGCTTTACTCTGTATCTAACCCTGTGCTGTACCTGTCCTGGGAGTGTTTGATGGAGGACAGTGTAGAGGGAGCTTTACTCTGTATCTAACCCCGTGCTGTATCTGTCCTGGGAGTGTTTAATGGAGGACAGCGTAGAGGGAGCTTTACTCTGTATCTAACCCCGTGCTGTATCTGTCCTGGAAGTGTTTGATGGGGGACAGTGTACAGGGAGCTTTACTCTGTATCTAACCCCGTGCTGTATCTGTCCTGGGAGTGTTTGATGGGGACAGTGTAGAGGGAGCTTTACTCTGTATCTACCCCGTGCTGTACCTGTCCTGGGAGTGTTTGATGGGGGACAGTGTAGAGGGAGCTTTACTCTGTATCTAACCCCGTGCTGTACCTGTCCTGGGAGTGTTTGATGGGGGACAGTGTAGAGGGAGCTTTACTCTGTATCTAACCCCGTGCTGTACCTGTCCTGGGAGTGTTTGATGGGGGACAGTGTAGAGGGAGCTTTACTCTGTATCTAACCCCGTGCTGTACCTGTCCTGGGAGTGTTTGATGGGACAGTGTAGAGGGAGCTTTACTCTGTATCTAACCCCGTGCTGTACCTGTCCTGGGAGTGTTTGATGGGGGACAGTGTAGAGGGAGCTTTACTCTGTATCTAACCCTGTGCTGTACCTGTCCTGGGAGTGTTTGATGGGGAACAGTGTAGAGGGAGCTTTACTCTGTATCTAACCCGTGCTGTACCTGTCCTGGGAGTGTTTGATGGGGACAGTGTAGAGGGAGCTTTACTCTGTATCTAACCCCGTGCTGTACCTGTCCTGGGAGTGTTTGATGGGGGACAGTGTAGAGGGAGCTTTACTCTGTATCTAACCCCGTGCTGTACCTGTCCTGGGAGTGTTTGATGGGGGACAGTGTAGAGGGAGCTTTACTCTGTATCTAACCCCGTGCTGTACCTGTCCTGGGAGTGTTTGATGGGGGACAGTGTAGAGGGAGCTTTACTCTGTATCTAACCCCGTGCTGTACCTGTCCTGGGAGTGTTTGATGGGGGACAGTGTAGAGGGAGCTTTACTCTGTATCTAACCCCGTGCTGTACCTGTCCTGGGAGTGTTTGATGGGGGGACAGTGTAGAGGGAGCTTTACTCTGTATCTAACCCCGTGCTGTACCTGTCCTGGGATGGGGGACAGTGTAGAGGGAGCTTTACTCTGTATCTAACCCTGTGCTGTACCTGTCCTGGGAGTGTTGATGGGGACAGTGTAGAGGGAGCTTTACTCTGTATCTAACCCCGTGCTGTACCTGTCCTGGGAGTGTTTGATGGGGGGCATGTAGAGGGAGCTTTACTCTGTATCTAACCCCGTGCTGTACCTGTCCTGGGAGTGTTTGATGGGGGGACAGTGTAGAGGGAGCTTTACTCTGTATCTAACCCCGTGCTGTACCTGTCCTGGGAGTGTTTGATGGGGACAGTGTAGAGGGAGCTTTACTCTGTATCTAACCCCGTGCTGTACCTGTCCTGGGAGTGTTTGATGGGGACAGTGTAGAGGGAGCTTTACTCTGTATCTAACCCGTGCTGTACCTGTCCTGGGAGTGTTTGATGGGGACAGTGTAGAGGGAGCTTTACTCTGTATCTAACCCCGTGCTGTACCTGTCCTGGGAGTGTTTGATGGGGACAGTGTAGAGGGAGCTTTACTCTGTATCTAACCCCGTGCTGTACCTGTCCTGGGAGTGTTTGATGGGGACAGTGTAGAGGGAGCTTTACTCTGTATCTAACCCCGTGCTGTACCTGTCCTGGGAGTGTTTGATGGGGGGACAGTGTAGAGGGAGCTTTACTCTGTATCTAACCCTGTGCTGTACCTGTCCTGGGATGGGGGGGACAGTGTAGAGGGAGCTTTACTCTGTATCTAACCCCGTGCTGTACCTGTCCTGGGAGTGTTTGATGGGGGACAGTGTAGAGGGAGCTTTACTCTGTATCTAACCCTGTGCTGTACCTGTCCTGGGAGTGTTTGATGGGGACAGTGTAGAGGGAGCTTTACTCTGTATCTAACCCCGTGCTGTACCTGTCCTGGGAGTGTTTGATGGGGGGACAGTGTAGAGGGAGCTTTACTCTGTATCTAACCCCGTGCTGTACCTGTCCTGGGAGTGTTTGATGGGGGACAGTGTAGAGGGAGCTTTACTCTGTATCTAACCCCGTGCTGTACCTGTCCTGGGAGTGTTTGATGGGGGGACAGTGTAGAGGGAGCTTTACTCTGTATCTAACCCTGTGCTGTACCTGTCCTGGGAGTGTTTGATGGGGGGACAGTGTAGAGGGAGCTTTACTCTGTATTTAGTCACCATCTGAAGAAATATCACCCACCTAAGGAGTTCGAGTGGATCATTGTTTTTCTGATTGTGTTTATGTTGTAAAATATTATAAATGAGAAATGTTACAGGTTCACTGGGAATGGGTTTTTGAAACTGTCAGCGAGAATTAGGTGATTGGTGAATTCATTTAATATAAATGCGGTTTTTTCTCTGACGTTATTTTAACGTCTCATTTTTTTATGAGGACGTTTTGGAAAACGCATTGAGGGCACTGGGTGTTCCGAGCAGGGACACAGTTTCAGAAAATACTCAATACAATGTCACACAAAGGACTTGCGAGAGAAAGCTTTAGCTCACGGGATAAAGGGGTCAGGAAGAAAGTGAATACAAAAGTATCACAAGCAGTGTGTCATCATAATTGGATACTTTTTCAGGACGATGGAAAGTTTTTTACTGGCATTTCTCGGTGCTGTGTTTCTGAGGCCCTGTACTTTCCCTGATTGTGGGTTAATGATCTGGATTTTGGGGTGTAAGGGGGACAATTTCAAAATCCTAGACTGACAACAAACTTGGGGATTATTGCAAACAGTGTGGAGGACAGTGTAGAGTGTCGAAAGAACATAGAGATAGTGGGAGAGTGGGCAGAGAGGACAGATACAATTTAGTAGAGAGAAGTGTGAGATGATTTATTTCAGTTGGAAAAACATGGAGAGACAAAACAAAATGAGAGGTAAAATTCACAAGAGATACAGGAGCAGGGGTACATCTGTGCAGAGATCATTGAAGGATAGCTGGAGAGAGCAGTTAATAAAGGAAATAGTATCTTTTTATTTATTAGTGTCACAATAAATACACTATTTATTGTGTATTTATTTGTGTATTGTTAGCTTACACTAACACCGCAACGAAGTTACTATGAAAATCCCCCAGTCGCCACACTCCGGTGCCGGTTCGGGTACACTGAGGGAGGATTTAGCATGGCCGACGCACCTAACCAGCACGTCTTTGGACTGTGGGAGGAAACCCACGCAGACATGGGGAGAACATGCAGACTCTGCGCAGACAGCGAGCCCAGCTCGGAATGGATCCCTGGCGCCGTGAGGCAGCAGTGCTCACCCACTGTGCCGCCGTGCTACCCAAGAGTGCAAGAGCAAGGCGGTTGTGCTGAACTTATACAAGTTAGACCTCAGCTGGAATATTGTGTACAATTCCCGGTGCTACACTGTAGGAAGAATGTGAACACATTGGACAGAGTGGAAGAGGTTTACAGGAACGGTTCCTGGGATGAGAAACTTCAGTTAGATAGAAAGGCTACTACTGGAAAGAAGCAGTGAAGAAGGTAGATGGTTATGTTGAGTGTAGAGATAGGGATGTTTTATTGCAATTGTACAGGGCATTGGTGAGGCCACATCTGGAGTATTGTGAGCAGTTTTGGTTTCCTTATCTGAGGAAGGATGTTCTTGTTATAGAGAGAGTACAGCGAAGGTTTACCAGGCTGATTCCTGGAATGGCAGGTCTGTCATATGAGGAGAGATTAAGTGGGTTAGGATTATATTCATTGTGGAAAATAAGAGGGGATCTCATAGAAACTTATAAAATTCTGACAATGGATTCAGAAAGAATGTTCCCAATGGTGGTGGGGAGTCCAGAACTAGGGGTTATCGTTTGAGGATAAGGGATAAATCTTTGAAAACTGAGGTGAGGAGAAATTTCTTCACCCAGAGGATGGGGAATGTGTGGAATTCACTGCCACGGAAAGTAACTGGGGATGAAATGTTGTGCGATTTCAAGATGAAATTAGATGTAGCTCTTGGGGCTAAAGGGTTTAAGGGATGGGGGTGGGGGGGAAGTTGGATCAGGATATTGAATTTGATGATCATAATGAGGGGTGGAGCAGATTCAAAGGGCCGAAAATCCTGTTCTAATTTCTCTCTGGAAAGCAGAGAGCTGAGGGGAGTTTTGATGGGGATGTTCTGAGTCACGAGGGGTCTGAAGAGACGGGGAGAAACTGTTCCCACTCGTAGAATAATGGGGAATGAGCGATTGAAAGTGATTTGCGAAGGAAGCAAGTGTGAGATGAGGAAGGCATTTCCTACCCAGCGAGCGATTGGATCCTGGAACGTTCTGCTGGGCACCGTGCCGGAGGCCGGTTCAATCGATGATGATTGGAAATGAATCAATGTGTAGGGGGTACTGGGGGGGTGTGGGGGAGGAAAAGGCAGGAGAAAGAATCACTACAGACAGGATGGGCTAAATATGAGACAGAACGGTGTGAAATTCTCCCCAGGGAGGCAGGTTTCTCACACAACCCTCAAAAGGACAGTGTGATCGTGACTCACTCACCCAGAACTTGCTCACGTTTGGATCACTGGGTTTTCTCATCTCAGCTGTTCAGCTGCCAAAGCCATCATACCGTGATGCAAACAGCAAACTCGACTGCTTACAACAGGCACCGTTCACAACTCACACAAATTACAGCACAGAACCCTTTCCCATCATATCCAAATCCCTCCTCACACCCTCTCCATTTCTGTAACCTCCTCCAGACCCTGAAACCCTCCCTATCTCTGTAACCTCCTCCAGCCCCTCCAATCCTTCCTATCTCTGTAACCTCCTCCAGCCCCTCCAACCCTCCCTATCTCTGTAACCTCCTCCAGCCCCACACCCCTCCCTATCTCTGTAACCTTCTCCAACCTAAAACTCTCCCTGTCTCTGTAACCTCTTCCAGCCCTACACCCCTCCCTATCTCTGTAACCTCCTCCAGCCCCTATCCCCTCCCTATCTCTGTAACCTCCTCCACCCACACACCCTCCTATCTCTGTAACTTCTCCAAACCCTAAAACTCTCCCTGTCTCTGTAACCTCTTCCAGCCCTACACCCCTCCCTATCTCTGTAACCTCCTCCAGCCCTACACCCCTCCCTATCTCTGTAACCTCCTCCAGCCCCTACACCCCTCCCTATCTCTGTAACCTCCTCCAGCCCCTACACCCCTCCCTATCTCTGTAACCTCCTCCAGCCCCTACACCCCTCCCTATCTCTGTAACCTCCTCCAGCCCCTACACCCCCTCCCTATCTCTGTAACCTTCTCCAAACCCTAAAACTCTCCCTATCTCTGTAATCTCTTCCAACCCCTTCAGTCCTCCGAGATCTCTGCGCTTGTCCAATTCCGGCCTCTTTCTCATCCCCCGATTCCCATCACTCCGCCATTGACGGCCGTGCCTTCAGCTGCCTGGGAGGGTCCTGAGCTCTGGAATTCCCTCCCTGAACCTCTCCACCTCTCCCTCCCTCTCCTCTTTTCTCTGCCTGAGTTTCTGCTCACCCCCTTGTTGCTAACGTCTCCCCCTGTGGTTCAGATTCAGATGTTTTGTGATGATTGATGGAAGTTGTTATATGAATGTAAGCTGCTGTTGTTGTGTTACAAGGCCACACATGCCTCATGTGGCCCTTGTAGAGTTCTGGAGAAAACACTTGCTCTCTGTAGCTTCTGTGAACTGAAGATGCAGATTAATATTGATGGAGTTTGCTGAGTGTGAGCCTGTCATTGCTTTTGCAAACAGCAGCCAGCAGGTGGTGGTGTCGCTCCACTCACTTTCTCAACTTCCCCATTTCACCATCAACAGAGTTCATTCCCCAACATTGAGACACATCCACACCATAGCACCTCCGACAGTGCGGCGCTCCCTCAGCGCCGACCCTCCGACAGTGCAGCGCTCCCTCAGCGCCGACCCTCCAGCGCTCCCTCAGCGCCGACCCTCCGGCGCTCCCTCAGCGCCGACCCTCCGGCGCTCCCTCAGCGCCGACCCTCCGGCGCTCCCTCAGCGCCGACCCTCCGACAGTGCGGCGCTCCCTCAGCGCCGACCCTCCGACAGTGTGGCGCTCCCTCAGCGCCGACCCTCCGACAGTGCGGCGCTCCCTCAGCGCCGACGCTCCGGCGCTCCCTCAGCGCCGACCCTCCGACAGTTCTTCCTCCAGCCTCTGATCTCTCCCTATTCCATAACCCTCTGATCCGAACCAGGATTAGGGATTGGTCTGGAATTTTTGTGTATGAATTGTCTGGAGTCTGAAATTATCAGAACTCATGCAAAATATTTTTAATATTTTATTTTTCAAAAGTGCAAAAACACACAGTACACCAACTCATATTGCTGAGCAGAGATTTATCCTCCTCCTGACTATGTTCGATTGAAACCAGGCCTCTCATCTAAATAGTGTTCTCTGCTTTTTATGTCTTGTTTGTACACAGGCCTCAGGCCTATACAGTCTTCAGGACTGCACAAAGCCTATGACCTACACAGGTCTTGGGCCTACTTGTGTCTTGGGCATACACAGCCCTTGGGCCTACGCAGCTCTTGGGCCTCCGCCATCCTCAGGCCTACTCTGATCTCCGGCCTACACAGGCCTCGGGATGCACAGGCCCAATCCTAATCCTGGGCTCAGAATATTAGCAGGAATTCAAGACAAGAATAACATGGGAGGGTCTGTGGGGGAGGGGGGGAAAACGAGGGGGTGGGAACAGAGGTAGTTGATAGAGGTAGTGTTGGCTGGGGTTTTCACTGTGGGGGAGAGAGGGACAGGGGGCTGGGGTGCGGTGGGGGTGGGCAGGAAATTAGAGCAGAGGTAGTGGAGAGGCCTGCAGGTTTCTGAGTGGATATTGAGAACATCGCAATGCTCGGGAGGTAATTGGCTGTACCTGTGTAGTTTGAAAAATAGCTTATAAAATATTCAACAAAAGCAAAATATGAAACTATATATTAAAATAATGGAAACATTATCTTTGTAAACTATACTTCTTTAGAAAAAGGGACGAGTGGATCTCTTCTCAGCTAACAGAAGGAGTTGACACACTCGGAATCTGACCCAGTCACTGAGCATGTCCCAGTAGTCTCCCTGACTCGTCGACTCCCCTGTCTCCTGGTGAGGTAGATGCAGCTGGGGAGAGAGGATTCAGCTGTCAGATTCCTGCCTTGATATATCTCCATGCCAACTCGCTGTGAGGTAGGCCGCACCCTGTTGTGCCCCCCTGCCCTCCCCACCCCTCCCCCTGCCCTCCCCACCCCTCCCCCGGCGCGCTTCGCGAATTCTCTCACCGTCCGAATGTCTCAGCAATCGGATTGGGATCTGCCATGAAGGCCTTCCAGCGCTCCGAGTGGCGCCCCCTTTCGAGGAATTACCCAGAATCCCTTACCGCGCACACTCCCGGTGAACAAGGTGTCACGGCGCGCGCTGGGGCTGCTTCGCGCTGTCCTGACGCGGGAAATTAATCTTTAAGTGGCTATCGATTCCAAAGACGCTTTTGAAGGCAAGAAGCCTCCGACTTGCGAAGGCCGCCACAGGTCACCCGACAAGTGGGCCGACCTCTGGAAAATCCCAACGTGCCTCCCGATTAGGTTGAAAATTTACTCGGTAGTGTCACAGGTAGGCTCACGTTACTGGGAAAAATCCCCCAGTCGCCACACTCTGGCGCCTGTTCGGGTACACCGAGGGAGAATTTAGCCCGGCCAATGCACGGAGCATCCGGAAAAAGCCCACAGACAGACAGTGACCCAAGCCGAGGAATTAAACCTCGATCCCTGCCTGGTGTGAGGCAGCAGTGCCAACCACTGTGCCACATTGTTGGCATTCTGCTAACACAGAATAGAAACCAAACTCGATATTTATATTCCTTTCCCTTGTTACTGTTTTGTAACATGTTTCTTCCACAACAAAAAAAAGAGTTATTTTCTCAATTGCGGGTGTGCCTCCGAGTGAGACACTAACTCCAGTTGATCAGGTCCATTTCGAACTGTTCTTCAGGAATAATATTTATATTTGATAAGCTCACCGTGCTCACAGAGTCACTGAGATCTCCGGAGACAATGGCTTCCCAAACTCCAGCTTTCTAACATAACTGGCACTCCCCCCCGCCCCTGTTTCAGATATAACGTTCACTAAATCCCAGCCATTAGCCCCATGGGGGTCTTTGTGGGGGAGGAAGCTTGGCCTCGATTATCGCGCTGTTTCCTGTTACATTCCTGTTCTTCCCCACCCGGCAGAGAAACCGCTCAGTCCAGGACATTCGGCCCATCGAACCCCAACTCAACCAACACTTTGTCGCCTCTCACATTTACACACAGTATATACACACACGCTTTCTCTCCCGCTCGCGCACACACACACACACACTTTCTCCCTCTCTCTCACACACGCACAGACACACACACATACATGCTCATTTACACAGACATACTCACTCATACACACTCTGACGTACACTCGTATGTGTATGAATGTGACCAAACTCTCTCCCTCACTTACACACACACAGTTTCTGGAGTGGGGCATTTGTTTGGATAGTGAGGTTTTGAAGCTCTCTCTATCCACTTTGTGTGTTTTTACCCTGGACTGGGAAGTTAGCAAACACATCCCACCCCTGTCAATCTCCCGGAGATAACCTCCCGATTCCTGAGAGAGAGAGAGAGAGAGAGAGAGACACACAGACAGGGAGACACGGGAACAGGGGTGGGGGGACAGGGCCTGACTGTGGTGGACACTGCAGAGATCTCTCACCCCGTGGATATCCTCCATAATGAGCTGATCAATGGCTTGGATCACACGACAGATTCGCTGTCCCCCCATCTTTCCAGAGAAGAACCTCTCTCGGGCTCTGAGTGTGTAGTGTATCACCTGAGAACTGGGGGAAAAAAAACAGGAGTGGAAAAGCTTGTTAAACTGGATTGGGGCCATTCAGCCCCCAGAGGAATGTGTTCCTGCAATGTTATCCTTCCTGTTCCTGCACTGTGAACTCACCCCCTCCCACCACCCCACAGGATCAATCCTCCCCCTCTCTCTCAGTTGATTTATTACTGCCACATGCATTAACGTACAGTGAAAAATATTGTTTCTTGCGCATTATACTGACAAAGCATACTGTTCATAGAGAAGGAAAGGAGATGGTGCAGAATGTAGTGTTACAGTTAGGGTGTAGGGGCTAGAGGGGGTTACAGAGGTAGGGAGGGGTGTAGGGGCTAGAGGGGGTTACAGAGGTAGGGAGGGGTGTAGGGAGCAGGAGGAGGTTACAGAGATAGGGAGGGGTGTAGGGGCTGGAGGAGGTACAGAGATAGGGAGGGGTGTAGGGGAAGCAGAGGAGGTTACAGAGATAGGGAGGGGTGTAGGGGCTGGAGGAGGTTACAGAGATAGGGAGGGTGTAGGGGCTGGAGGAGGTTACAGAGATAGGGAGGGGTGTAGGGGCTGGAGGGTTACAGAGATAGGGAGGGTTGTAGGGGTTGGAGGAGGTTACAGAGATAGGGAGGGGTGTAGGGGTGGAGGAGGTTACAGAGATAGGGAGGGTGTAGGGGTTGGAGGAGGTTACAGAGATAGGGAGGGGTTGTAGGGGCTGGAGGAGGTTACAGAGATAGGGAGGGATGTAGGGGCTGGAGGAGTTACAGAGATAGGGAGGGTGGTATAGGGGGCAGGAGGAGGTTACAGAGATAGGGAGGGGTGTAGGGGCTGGAGGAGGTTACAGAGATAGGGAGGGGTGTAGGGAGCTGGAGGAGGTTACAGAGATAGGGAGGGGTGTTAGGGGTTGGAGGAGGTTACAGAAACAGAGACTCTCAGGGTATTTGACTCTGCTCCCAGGACACTGCAAAGGTTCATGAATGTAGCCCAATCCATCACACAAACCAGCCTCCCATCCATTGACTCTGTCTACACTTCCCGCTGCCTCGGGAAAAGCAGCCGGCATAATTAAGGACCCCACACACCGCGGACATTCTCTCTTCCACCTTCTTCCATCGGGAAAAAGATACAAAAGTCTGAGGTCCCGTACCGACCGACTCAAGAACAGCTTCTTCCCTGCTGCCGTCAGACTTTTGAATGGATCTATCTCACATTAAGCTGATCATTCTCTACACCCTCGCTATGACTGTAACACTACATTCTGCACCCTCTTCTTTCCTTCTCTATGAATGGTATGCTTTGTTTGTATAGAGCACAAGAAACAATACTTTTCACCGTATTAGATATTTAAGTTAATTTATTTATTAGTGTCACAAGTAGGCTTACATTAACACTGCAATGAAGTTACAGTGAAAATCCCCGGAATTGTCACACTCTGGCGCATGTTCGAGGGAGAATTTCGCACGGCCAATACACCTAACCTGCACATCTTTCAGACTGTGGTAGGAGACTGGAGCACCCGGAGAAAACCCATACAGACATTGGGAGAAGATGCAAATTCCACACAAACAGTGACCCGAGGCTGGAATCGAACCCGGGTCCCTGGCGCTGTGAGACAGCAGTGCTAACCCACTGTGTTACCCAGCTGGGAATCGAACCCGGGTCCCTGGCGCTGTGAGACAGCAGTGCTAACCCACTGTGTTACCCAGCTGGGAATCGAACCCGGGTCCCTGGCGCTGTGAGACAGCAGTGCTAACCCACTGTGTTACCCAGCTGGGAATCGAACCCGGGTCCCTGGCGCTGTGAGACAGCAGTGCTAACCCACTGTGTTACCCAGCTGGGAATCGAACCCGGGTCCCTGGCGCTGTGAGACAGCAGTGCTAACCCACTGTGTTACCCAGCTGGGAATCGAACCCGGGTCCCTGGCGCTGTGAGACAGCAGTGCTAACCCACTGTGTTACCCAGCTGGGAATCGAACCCGGGTCCCTGGCGCTGTGAGACAGCAGTGCTAACCCACTGTGTTACCCAGCTGGGAATCGAACCCGGGTCCCTGGTGCTGTGAGGCAGCAGTGCAAACCCACTGTGTTACCCAGCTGGGAATCGAACCCGGGTCCCTGGCGCTGTAAGGCAGCAGTGCTAACCCACTGTGTCACCGTGCAGCTGGGAATCGAACCCGGGTCCCTGGCGCTGTGAGACAGCAGTGCTAACCCACTGTGGTACCGTACCGCCCACCTCCCATGACATGTGACAATAATAAATCCAGTCAAAAGATACAAATGTTGTTGTCAATGACGACTAATCGAGATGTCGACTTCAGGCACCCAGCATATTTCTCAATCCCATCTCACTTACATTGTCAAGGATACAAACTGGCCTGAGAGACAAAGAGGGAGAGAGATGGAAATATTTGGGAGGTTTTCCAGTCTCTGTCACTCCAAAACCAGAAAAATCTTCCACGCCAAAGTCAACGGACATTTCCACCCCTTGGTCTCTCCAATTTCCGTGACAGATGGGACAATAAAATTCGCCCCCATTGTGCTTTGATCCGTAATTACCTGTTAATACTGGGATATTTCAGCTTCACTCCATCCAAGATCTTTAATAGCGTTCCCACATCACCATTTTCCATCTCTCTGTGTGGAAGAGAAGGTGTTACTCATTGAGAATATACCCAGATCTGTATCTGAGGTTTTGTAACCTACGGAGCTATTGTTACAAGGCATACTTAATCCCTTTTATCTCACTTTGTAATCTGGTAAAAATGTTAGGGAAGGTGTTAACTGTTCTATATTAACATTTGAGGTTATTTTATTTAATCAACTGGAATTTTAACTAAACAAGTAATATATTAATTGAAGGACAGTTCAACTGGAATGCTGTTCAAATAAAGACAAAGATCATCTAACACCAAAACAATAATAACAGAATTTTATTGACTCTCAAAAACATATTTACAGCCAAACCTGATGGCATCTTGGAAGCTTTAAAGTTTTTTTCTGGTGATTTCTCTGTCTGTAAGGCCTTTCTGATTTGATATCCTGTTGTAAGATAGATGGAGAATTGGCTTGAGAGTTAAGGTGGGTGGAGAACCACTCTGGAGGCTGGCTATCTCTTAGTTGAACTTAATTGAACTGCAGTCAGGCAGTTGAGTTCCTCTCTATACTCTTAATGACCTGTCCGTTCTCTGCAAACAGATTGGCCAGAGATTGATAGCAACAGCAAGTTCAAGTTTGATAGGTTCCCAATAGTTTTCTTTAAACTCATAGGCTGTCAAAAACCTGTCGGGCTGTAGTTACCGAGGGAATCCGGATGGTGTGATCTCTGCAACAAACGTTGCCATTTGTATACTC
This sequence comes from Sphyrna mokarran, assembly GCA_024679065.1. Lineage (NCBI taxonomy): Eukaryota > Metazoa > Chordata > Chondrichthyes > Carcharhiniformes > Carcharhinidae > Sphyrna > Sphyrna mokarran. The sequence continues at coordinate 3,435,085 of JAGIQG010000016.1, read as the reverse complement.
TGTATGCCTGCACCTTAACCACCCCAGCATTGAACCCAAAACTAGCTTCTTAAAGGGACCACGTATTGTAGTTCTCCTAATAATTTACATTCTTTATAAACATTCTTTACATATTTATAAACTCAACTCCACGACACTGCAGACCAACTGCTGCAAAGTGGGAGTAATACAAAGAGCTAGTCTATTTTCAATCAATTTTCTTGTCCAAATGGGCTGAATGGCCTCATTCTGCGCTGTAACTTCTCTCGACCTGAGTTCTGGAAAATACTTTACTTCATATCCCCAAATGCTTTCAAATCTAACACATCCATTAAACATTGAATTTGGTCTTGGGATTGGGGTTGTCACTGGCTACGTCCAGCATTTATTGCCCATCCCTAATTACCCCTTGAGAAAGTGGTGGGTGAGCCACCATCTTGAACCCGCTGCAGTCGCTGAGATGTAGGTACACCCACCGTGCTATTAGGGAGGGAGTCCCAGGATTTAGACCCAACAAGAGTGAAGGGACGGCCGATATATTTCCAAGTGGATGTGCTGATGGCCCAGTGGTATTATCGCTAGACTATTAATCCAGGATCTCAGCTAATGTTCTGGGGACCCGGGTTCGAATCCCGCCTTGGCAGATGATGGAATTCGAATTCAATAAAAAAAATCTGGAATTAAGGATCTGTATTTAAGGAAGGACGTGCTGGCCTTGGAAAGGGTCCAGAGAAGGTTCACGGGGCCTGGAATGAAGAGCTTATCGTATGAGGAATGGTTGAAGATTCTGGGTCTGTACTCATTGGAGTTTAGAAGGATGAAGGGGGGATATTATTGAAACTTACAGGATACTGCGAGGCCCTGGATAGAGTGAACACGGAGAGGATGTTTCCACTAGTAGGAAAATCTAGAGGCACAACCTCAGGCTAAAGGGACGATCCTTTATAACAGAAATGAGGAGGAATTTCTTCAGCCAGAGAGTGGGGAATCTGTGGAACTCTTTGCCACAGAGGAGGCCGGGTCATTGAGTGTCTTTAAGACAGAGATAGATGGATTCTTGATTAATAAGAGGATCAGGGGTTAGGGGGAAAAGGTAGGAGAATGGGGATGAGAAAAATATCAGCCTGATTGAATAGGAGGGCAGACTCGATGGGCTGAGTGGCCTCATTCTGCTCCTATGATCTTACTGATGACCAGAAAATCATTATCAATTGTTGGAAAAATCCATCCGGTTCACTTCTTTAGGGTTTTGGTATCCAGATATTTCCACACCCAGGTTAAAATGAATTCAGAATAGAATTTTACTATTTGCGAGGAGAATTGAATATAATATCCTTACCTGTCTAGTCTACCTGGCACTCCAGAGTCACAGCAACAGGATTTACCCTCAACTGCCCTGGGGCATACCAGGATGGGCAATAAATGCTGGCCAGCCAGCGACACCCGTGAATGAATAAAGAAAAAGTTGGGATGGTGTGTGATTCGGAGGGGAACCTCCAGTGGGGGTGTTCCCAGATATCTGCTACCCTTGTCCTTCTAGATGGTAGCAGTGGTGGGTTTGGAAGGTGCTGCCTAAGCAGCCTTGGTGAGATGCTGCAGTGCACCTTGTAGATGGTACACACGGCTGTCACTGTGCGTGGGGGTTGGAGGGAGTGAGTGTTTGTGGTTAGTGTGTCGATCGAGTGGGGCTGCTTTGTCCTGGATGGTGTCGAGCTTCTCGAGTGTTGTTGGGAGCCCCACCCATCCAGGGTTTTTGCAAATATATGTACATCACATCGACTGTGTTGTCCCCATCTATCCTCTGTAACCTCCTCAAAACAAATCCTAAAGATTAATTAAACACAGTATTCCTGAAACAAATCCACACTGACTTTGCTTAACGGACCCCTGGTTTCTTGATGTTTCCACATCCAGGGTAAATTAATTATAGTTCCTGGGCTTGTAACAGACTGGTTTTTGAACAAGTAATTCAGAATAAAATGTTATTACTTGTGAGGGAAATTGGACATAAAATTAGTAATGTTATACTCCAGTTGCATAGGGCATTGCTGAGGGCACATTTGGAGTATTATGTACAGGGTTGGTCTCAGAGAATCCTGACAATGCAGAAAGACCCATTCAGCCCATTGAGTCTGTAACTACAACAGTCCCATCCAGGCCCTATCTCTATAACTCCATGTATTTACCCTGATACACGCAGGGGTAAAGTTTATTTATTAGTCACAACTAAGGTTTATATTAACACTACAAGGAAGGAAAATTATGAAATTCCCCTAGTCATCACACTCCGCCACCTGTTTGGGTCAGTGCATCTAAGCAGAATATCTTTCAGACTCATTTAGCCATTTATCACGGCCAATCCACCTAACCTGCACATCTTTGGACACTAAGGGACAATTTAGCATGGCCAATCCACCTAACCCGCACATCTTTGGACAATGAGGGATAATTTAGCATGGCCAATCCACCTAACCCGCACATCTTTGGACAATGAGGGATAATTTAGCATGGCCAATCCACCAAACCCGCACATCTTTGAACAATGAGGGATAATTTAGCATGGCCAATCCACCTAACCCGCACATCTTTGAACAATGAGGGATAATTTAGCATGGCCAATCCACCTAACCTGCACATCTTTGGACAATAAGGGACAATTTAGCATGGCCAATCCACCTAACCCGCACATCTTTGGACACTAACGGGCAATTTAGCATGGTCAATCCACCTAACCTGCACATCTTTGGACAATGAGGGATAATTTAGCATGGTCAATCCACCTAACCCGCACATCTTTGGACACTAACGGACAATTTAGCATGGCCAATCCACCTAACCCGCACATCGTTGGACACTAACGGACAATTTAGCATGGCCAATCCACCTAACCCGCACATCGTTGGACACTAAGGGGCAAGTTAGCATGGCCATTTGACCTAACATGCACATCTTTGGACACTAAGGGGAAAGTTAGTACGGCCAATCGACCTAACCTGCACACCTTTGGACACTAAGGGGCAATTTAGCATGGCCAATCCACCTAACCCACACATCTTTGGACACTAAGAGACAATTTAGCATGGCCAATCCACCTAACCTGCACATCTTTGGACACTAAGGGGCAATTTAGCATGGCCAATCCACTAACCTGCACATCTTTGGACACTAAGGGGCAATTTAGCATGGCCAATCCACCTAACCCGCACATCTTTGGACACTAAGGGACAATTTAGCATGGTCAGTCCACCTAACCCGCACATCTTTGGACACTAAGGGGCAAATTAGCATGGACAATCCATCTAACCCACACATCTTTGGACACTAAGGGACAATTTAGCATGGCCAATCCACCTAACCTGCACATCTTCGGACACCAAGGGACAATTTAGCATGGCCAATCCACCTAACCTGCACATCTTTGGACACTAAGGGGCAATGTAGTATGGCCAATCCACCTAACCTGCACATCTTTGGACATTAAGGGGCAATTTAGCATGTCCAATCCACCTAACCTGCACATCTTTGGACACAAAGGGGCAAATTAGCATGGCCAATCGAACTAACCCACACATCTTCGGACACTAAGGGACAATTTATCATGGCCAATCCACCTAACTTACACATCTTTGGACACTGAGGGGCAATTTAGCATGGCCAATCCACCTAACCAACACATCTTCAGACACTAAAAGGCAATTTATCATGGCCAATCCACCTAACCTGCACATCTTTGGACACTAAGGGGCAATTTAGTATGGCCAATCCACCTAACCTGCACATCTTTGGACACTAAAGGGCAATTTAGCATGGCCAATCCACCTAACCCGCACATCTTTGGACACTAAGGGACAATTTAGCATGGCCAATCCACCTAACCTGCACATCTTTGGACACTGAGGGGCAATTTGGCATGGCCAATCCACCTAACTGCGTATCTTTGGACACTAAGGGACAATTTAGCATGGCCAATCCACCCTAACCTGCACATCTTTGGACACTAAGGGGCAAATTAGCATGGCCAATGCACCCTAAACCGCACACTTTTGGACACTAAGGGACAATTTAGCATGGTCAATCCACCTAACCTGCACAACTTTGGACACTAAAGGACAATTTAGCATGGCCAATCCACCCTAACCTGCACTTGTTTGGACACTAAGGGGCAATTTAGCATGGCCAATCCACATAACCCGCACATCTTTGGACACTAAGGGGCAAATTAGCATGGCCAATGCACCCTAACCCGCATGTCTTTGGACACTAAGGGACAATTTAGCATGGTCAATCCACCTAACCTGCACATCTTTGGACACTAAGGGGCAATTTAGCATGGCTAATCCACTCTAACCTGCACATCTTTGGACACTGAGGGGCAATTTAGCATGGTCAATCCACCCTAACCTGCACATCTTTGGCACTTAAGGGGCAATTTAGTATGGCCAATCCACCTAACCATTACTGCTTCATCTTTGGACACTAAGGGGCAATTTAGCATGGCAATCCACTAACTGCACATCTTTGGCACTAAGGAGAAATTAGCATGGCCAATCACCCTAACCTGCACATCTTTGGACGCTAAAGGCAATTCACATGGCCAATCCACCTAACCAACGAACATCTTTGGACACTAAGGGGCAATTAGCATGGCCAATCCACCTAACCTGCACATCTTTGGACACTAATGGGCAATTTACCATGGCCAATCCACCCTAACTGCACATCTTTGGACACTAAGGGGCAATTAGCATGGCCAATCCACCCTAACTGCACTTCTTGACTCTAAAGGGCATTTAGCATGGCAATCCACTAACCCCACATCTTTTGGACGCTAAGGGGCAATTTAGCATGGCCAATCCACCTAACCTGCACATCTTTGGACACTAAGGGGCAACTTAGCATGGCCAATCCACCTAATCTGCACATCTTTGGACACTAAGGGGCAATTTAGCATGGCCAATACCCCTAACCTGCACATCTTTGGGAACTGAGGGGGAATTTAGCATGGCCAATCCACCTAACTGCACATCTTTGGACACTAAGTGGCAATTTACCATGGCCAATCCACCCTAACCTGCACATCTTTGGACACTAAAGGGCAATTTAGCATGGCTAATCCACCCTAACCTGCACATCTTTGGACACTAAAGGGCAATTTAGCATGGCTAATCCACCCTAACCTGCACTTCTTTCGACTCTAAAGGGCAATTTAGCATGGCCAATCCACCTAACCTGCACATCTTTGGACACTAAGGGGCAATTAGCATGGCCAATCCACCTAACCTGCACATCTTTGGACACTAAGGGGCAATTAGCATGGCCAATCCACCCTAACCTGCACATCTTTGGACACTAAGGGGCAATTTAGCATGGCCAATCCACCCTAACCTGCACTTCTTTCGACTCTAAAGGGCAATTTAGCATGGCCAATCCACCTAACCCACACATCTTTGGACACTAAGGGGCAAATTAGCATGGCCAATGCACCCTAACCCGCACATCTTTGGACACTAAGGGACAATTTTGCATCGCCAATCCACCTAACCTGCACATCTTTGGACATTGAGGGGCAATTTGGCATGGCCAATCTACCTAACTGCACATCTTTGGACACTAAGGGGCAATTTACCATGGCCAATCCACCCTAACCTGCACATCTTTGGACACCAAGGGGCAAGTTAGCATGGCCAATGCACCCTAAACCGCACACTTTTGGACACTAAGGGACAACTTAGCATGGTCAATCCACCTAACCTGCACAACTTTGGACACTAAAGGACAATTTAGCATGGCTAATCCACCCTAACCTGCACTTCTTTCGACTCTAAAGGGCAATTTAGCATGGCCAATGCACCCTAACCCGCATATCTTTGGACACTAAGGGACAATTTAGCATGGCCAATCCACCTAACCTGCACATCTTTGGACACTAAGGGGCAATTTAGCATGGCCGATCCATAAAAGCTGCACATCTTTGGACACTGAGGGGCAATTTAGCACGGCCAATCCACCTAACTCGCACATCTTTGGACACTAAGGGGCAATTTAGTATGGCCAATCCACCTAACCTGCACATCTTTGGACACTAAGGGGCAATTTAGCATGGCCAATCCACCTAACTGCACATCTTTGGACACTAAGGGGCAATTTAACATGGCCAATCCACCTAACCTACACATCTTTGGACACTAAGGGGCAATTTAACATGGTCAATCCACTTAACCTGCACATCTTTGGATATTAAGGGGCAACTTAGCATGGCCAATCCACCTAACCTGCACATCTTTGGACACTAAGGGGAAAATTTAGCATGGCCAATCCACCTAACCCACACATCTTTGGACACTAAGGGACAATTTAGCATGGCCAATCCACCTAACCTGCACATGTTTATGCACTAAGTGGCAATTTAACACAGCCAATCCACCCTAACCTGCACATCTTTGGACACTAAAGGGCAAATTAGCATGGCCAATCCACCTAACCTGCACATCTTTGGAAACTAAGGGGCAATTTAGCATGGCCAATCCACCTAACCTGCAACAGCTTTGGACACTAAGAGGCAATTTAGCATGGTCAAACCACCCAATCTGCACATCTTTGGACACTAAGGGGCAATTTAGCACGGCCCATCCACCTAACCTACACATCTTTGGACACTAAGGGGCAATTTAGCATGGTCAATCCACCTAACCTGCACATCTTTGGACACTAAGGGGTAATTTAACATGGCCAACCCACTTAACCTGCACATCTTTGGATATTAAGGGGCAACTTAGCATGGCCAATCCACCTAACCTGCACATCTTTGGACACTAAGGGACAATTTAGCATGGCCAATCCACCCTAACCTGCACATCTTTGTTCTGTGGGAGGGAACCAGAGCACCCAGAGGAATCCCACACAGACACGGGGAGAACGTGCAGACTCCATGCAGACAGTGACCCAAGCTGGCAATCGAACCCACGTCCCCGGCACTGTGAGACAGCAGTGCTAACCACTGTGCTACCGTGCCACCTGTCTTATTTAAGGAAAGATATAAATGTGTTGGAAGCAGTTGGGAGAATGTTCAGCAGATTAATATCAGGAAGGAGCTGGGTGAGTGAAGATTAGAGAGGTTAGGTTTGTATCCACTGCAGGTTAGATATTTGATCAAAATTTTTAAGATGCTGGGGGGTGTTGTCAGGGTCGATATGGAGGGGGTGTTTCTTCTTGTTGGGGGAATCTAGAACCTGGGGTGGGGATTCACTGTTTAAAAATAGGGGATTGCCCATTACAGACAGAGATGAGGGAGGAAATATTTTCTCTTGGGGACAGGAAGGAAGAGGTTTTCCGAACTCTCATCCTCAAATGCACTGGGAGCAGATTCTGGGAATATTTTTAAGGCAGGGTGAGATTCTGGATTATCAAAGAGGTGGGAGGTTATGGGAGGTGAGAGGTTATTGAGGGTCAGCAGGAGAATGGGGTCGGTGTTACAGAGAGAGATCAGGGATGATCTTTTGAACGGTGGGAATGAGGGATCGATGCCCTCTCCTAAGGTGTGTGTTCGTATTTCTAATTGTACATGATTAGAGAATGAAAGATATATTGTTTTGAGGAAAGGCTGTCTACTCAATGCTGATTCAAATCTAAAGCCATAACTTACTCTGCCGTTTAACCCACATCAAACGGTGAAGCCTGCGGATTTCGTTTGAAGTATTTCGATTATTTGTTTCTGTGTTTTGTGTATCTCAGTGTTGTATCTCACCCTACAACAGCAGCTCCCCCACTGCAAAACACCATGACAAATGTTTCCCTTTTCACACACAGCTCAATCCTGTCTCTTGTCATTTTGAATTATTAATGCTCTGATGAAAAGGATTGTCCCTTAGTGTCCAAAGATGTGCGGGTTAGGGTGGATTGGCCATGCTAAATTGTCCCTTAGTGTCCAAAGATGTGCAGGTTAGGTGGATTGGCCATGCTAAATTGCCCCTTAGTGTCCAAAGATGTGAAGGTTAGGGTGGATTGGCCATGCTAAATTGTTCCTTAGTGTCCAAAGATGTGCAGGTTAGGTGGATTGGCCATGCTAAATTGTCCCTTAGTGTCCAAGATGTGTAGGTTAGGGTGGATTGGCCATGCTAAATTGTCCCTTAGTGTCCAAAGATGTGCGGGTTAGGTGGATTGGCTGTGCTAAATTCTCCCTTAGTGTCCAAAGATGTGCAGGTTAGGTGGATTGGACCATGCTAAATTGCCCCTTAGTATCCAGGATGTGCAGGTTAGGTGGATTGACCATGGTAAATTGTCCCTTAGTGTCCAAAGATGTGCAGGTTAGGTGGATTGACCATGGTAAATTGTCCCTTAGTGTCCAAAGATGTGCAGGTTAGGTGGATTGACCATGGTAATTTGTCCCTTAGTGTCCAAAGATGTGCAGGTTAGGTGGATTGACCATGCTAAATTGTCCCTTAGTGTCCAAAGCTGTGCAGGTTAGGTGGATTCACCATGGTAAATTGTCCCTTAGTGTCCAAAGCTGTGCAGGTTAGGTGGATTGGCCATGTTAAATTGCCCTTAGTGTCCAAAGCTGTGCAGGTTAGGTGGATTGGCCATGTTAAATTGTCCCTTAGTGTCCAAAGATGTGAAGGTTAGGTGGATTGGCCATGTTAAATTGTCCCTTAGTGTCCAAAGATGTGCAGGTTAGGTGGATTGGCCATGCTAAATTGTCCCTTAGTGTCCAAAGATGTGCAGGTTAGGTGGATTGGCCGTGTAAATGGATCATTGTCACAAATACTTCTGGTAAATTCCTTT
>JAGIQG010000016.1:3401328-3421328 GCA_024679065.1 Sphyrna mokarran | reverse complement strand
GCCTCGCTCTGTCTCCCTGTCTCGCTCTCTGCCTCTCTGTCTCATTCTCTGCCCTCGCTGTCTGTCTGCCTGTGTGTGTGCGTGTGTGTGTCTCTCTCTCTCTGCTTCTCTCTTTCTCTGCCTCTCTTGCTCTCTCTCTCCCGCTTTCTGCCTCTCAATGTGTCTCTCTGCCTCCCTCTCTGTCTCTCCCTTTCTCTCTGTCTTTTCCCTCTGTCTCTCTATCTCTCTTTCTATATTTACTGCCATTTCCCTCTCTGTCTCTGTCCCTCTCTCTATCACTCTCCTTCTCTCCTTCTCTCTCTGTCACTCTCTCTCTCTCTCTATCTATCTCTCTGTCTCTCTCTCTCTTTCTGTCTTTCTCTCTCTCTCCATCTTTCACTCTGTCTCTCTCTGTCTGTCTGTCTTTCTTTCACCCTCTCTCTGCCTCTCTCTCTCACTCTCTGTCTCTCTCTTTCTCTGTCTCTCTTTCTGTCTCTCTCTCTCTTTCTCTCCCTCTCTCTGCCTCTCTCACTCTCTGTCTCTCTCTTTCTCTGTCTCTCTTTCTCCCTCTCTCTCTCTGCCTCTCTCACTCACTCTCTGTCTCTGTCTCTCTCTGCCTCTTTCTCTCACTCTCTGTCTATCTCTCTCTGTCTCTCTGTGTCTCGCTCTTCTCTCTCAGAGACTGCCCACGATAATGCATTCCAATAAATTTCATTATTCCCAAGCCACTCACACAGTGACAGGCTGACTTCCCACATCAATAAATCAACTTCATAATTCAAAACTTCGAGGGAGCACCGCACTGTCGTAGTTTGGACACTAAGAGACAGTTTAGCATGGCCAATTCACCTAACCTGCACATCTTTGGACACTAAGGGACAATTTAGCATGGCCAATTCCCCTAACCTACACATCTTTGGACACTAACGGACAATTTGGCATGGCCAATCCACCCTAACCTGCACATCTTTGGACACTAAGGGCGATTTAGCATGGCCAAATTGCCCTAACCTGCAATCATTGGACACTAAGGGACAATTTAGCATGGCCAATCCACCTATCCTGCACATCTTTGGACAGTAAGGGACAATTTAGCATGGCCAATCCACCCTAACCTGCACATCTTTGGACACTAAGGGGCAATTTAGCATGGCCAAATTCCACTAACCTGCAATCATTGTACACTAAGGGACAATTTAGCAGTGCTAAGGGAGAGCCGCACTGTCAGAGGGGTCAGTGCTGAGGGAGTGCCGCACTGTCAGAGGGTCAGTGCTGAGTGAGTGCCGCACTGTCAGAGGGTCAGTGCTGAGTGAGTGCCGCACTGTCAGAGGGTCAGTGCTGAGTGAGTGCCGCACTGTCAGAGGGTCAGTGCTGAGGGAATGCCACACTGTCAGAGGGTCAGTGCTGAGGGGGTGCCGCACTGTCAGAGGGTCAGTGCTGAGGGAGTGCCACACTGTCAAAGTGTCAGTGCTGAGGGAGTGCCGCACTGTCAGAGGGTCAGTGTGAGGGAGTGCCGCACTGTCAGAGGGTCAGTGCTGAGGGAGTGCCGCACTGTCAGAGGGTCAGTGTGAGGGAGTGCCGCACTGTCAGACAGTCAGTGTAGTATCGATGGGCTGAATGGCTTGTTTTGCAGTGCACGGATTCTGTCATGAACTGGATTATATAAGAATGTTTCCACTGTAATATTGTAAGAATAAAGCACAAGTCCGTTATGTAGTTCCAAGTAACAATGAAACTGAAAACAGGAACTGATAGCAGTGACACTCAAAATTAAACTATGACTAAATGCAGACTAGGGGGCAATTTAGCATGGCTAATCCACCTAACCTGCACATCTTTGGACACTGAGAGGCAATTTAGCATGGCCAATCCACCTAACCTGCACATCTTTGGACACTGAGGGGCAATTTAGCATGGCCAATCCACCTAACCTGCAATCATTGGACACTAAGGGACAATTTAGCATGGCCAATCTACCCTAACCTGCACGTCTTTGGACACTGAGAGGCAATTTAGCATGGCCAATCCACCTAACCTGCACATCTTTGGACACTAAGAGACAATTTAGCATGGCCAATCCACCTAATCTGCACATCTTTGGACACTGAGGGGCAATTTAGCATGGCCAATCCACCCTAACCTGCAATCATTGGACACTAAGGGACAATTTAGCATGGCCAATCCACCTAACCTGCACATCTTTGGACACTGAAGGTCAATTTAGCATGGCCAATCCACCCTAACCTGCACATCTTTGGACACCAAGGGACACTTTACCATGGCCAATTCCCCTAACTCACATCTTTGGACACAAGGACATTACATGGCCAATTCACCTAACCTGCACATCTTTGGACACTAAGGGACAATTTAGCCCGGCCAATCCACCTAACCTGCACATCTTTGGACACTGAGGGGCAATTTAGCATGGCCAATCCACCTAACCTGCACATCTTTGGACACTAAGGGGCAATTTAGCATGGCCAAATTCCCCTAATCTGCAATCATTGGACACTAAGGGACAATTTAGCATGGCTAATCCACCTAACCTGCACATCTTTGGACACTGAAGGTCAATTTAGCATGGCCAATCCACCCTAACCTGCACATCTTTAGACACTGAAGGGCAATTTAGCATGGCCAATCCACCCTAACCTGCACATCTTTGGACACCAAGGGACACTTTACCATGGCCAATTCCCCTAACCTACACATCTTTGGACACTAAGAGACAATTTAGCATGGCCAATTCACCTAACCTGCACATCTTTGGACACTAAGGGACAATTTAGCCCGGCCAATCCACCTAACCTGCACATCTTTGGACAGTAAGGGACAATTTAGCATTGCCAATTCCATTAACCTGCACATCTTTGGACACTGAGGGGCAATTTAGCATGGCCAAATTCCACTAACCTGCAATCATTGTACACTAAGGGACAATTTAGCAGTGCTAAGGGAGAGCCGCACTGTCAGAGGGGTCAGTGCTGAGGGAGTGCCGCACTGTCAGAGGGTCAGTGCTGAGTGAGTGCCGCACTGTCAGAGGGTCAGTGCTGAGGGAGTGCCGCACTGTCAGAGGGTCAGTGCTGAGGGAATGCCACACTGTCAGAGGGTCAGTGCTGAGGGGGTGCCGCACTGTCAGAGGGTCAGTGCTGAGGGAGTGCCACACTGTCAAAGTGTCAGTGCTGAGGGAGTGCCGCACTGTCAGAGGGTCAGTGTGAGGGAGTGCCGCACTGTCAGAGGGTCAGTGCTGAGGGAGTGCCGCACTGTCAGAGGGTCAGTGTGAGGGAGTGCCGCACTGTCAGACAGTCAGTGTAGTATCGATGGGCTGAATGGCTTGTTTTGCAGTGCACGGATTCTGTCATGAACTGGATTATATAAGAATGTTTCCACTGTAATATTGTAAGAATAAAGCACAAGTCCGTTATGTAGTTCCAAGTAACAATGAAACTGAAAACAGGAACTGATAGCAGTGACACTCAAAATTAAACTATGACTAAATGCAGACTAGGGGGCAATTTAGCATGGCCAAACCATCCTAACCTGCAATCATTGGACACTAAGGGACAATTTAGCATGGCTAATCCACCTAACCTGCACGTCTTTGGACACTGAGAGGCAATTTAGCATGGCCAATCCACCTAACCTGCACATCTTTGGACACTGAGGGGCAATTTAGCATGGCCAATCCACCTAACCTGCACATCTTTGGACACTGAGGGGCAATTTAGCATGGCCAATCCACCCTAACCTGCACATCTTTGGACACTAAGGGACAATTTAGCATGGCCAATTCCCCTAACCTGCACATCTTTGGACACTAAGGGACAATTTAGCATGGCCAATCCACCTAACCTGCACATCTTTGGACACTGAGAGGCAATTTAGCATGGCCAATCCACTAACCTGCACATCTTGGACACTAGAGGAATAGCATGGCCAATCCACCTACCTGCACATCTTTGGACACGAGAGGCAATTTAGCATGGCCAATCCACCTAACCTGACATCTTGGACACTGAGAGGCAATTTAGCATGGCCAATCCACCTAACCTGCACATCTTTGGACACTGAGGGGCAATTTAGCATGGCAATCCACCTAACCTGCACATCTTTGGACACTAAGGGACAATTTAGCATGGCCAATCCACCTAACCTGCACATCTTTGGACACTGAGGGGCAATTTAGCATGGCCAATCCACCTAACCTGCACATCTTTAGACACTGAAGGGCAATTTAGCATGGCCAATCCACCCTAACCTGCACATCTTTGGACACCAAGGGACACTTTACCATGGCCAATTCCCCTAACCTACACATCTTTGGACACTAAGAGACAATTTAGCATGGCCAATTCACCTAACCTGCACATCTTTGGACACTAAGGGACAATTTAGCCCGGCCAATCCACCTAACCTGCACATCTTTGGACAGTAAGGGACAATTTAGCATTGCCAATTCCATTAACCTGCACATCTTTGGACACTGAGGGGCAATTTAGCATGGCCAAATTCCCCTAACCTGCACATCTTTGGACACTAAGGGACAATTTAGCATGGCCAAATTCCCCTAATCTGCAATCATTGGACACTAAGGGGCAATTTAGCATGGCCAATCCACCTAACCTACACATCTTTGGACACTGAGGGCAATTTAGCATGGCCAATCCACCAATCTACACATCTTTGGACACTAAGGGACAATTTAGCATGGCAATCCACCTAACCTGCACATCTTTGGACACGAGGGGCAATTTAGCATGGCAATCCACCTAACCTGCACATCTTTGGACACTGAGGGGCAATTAGCATGGCCAATCACCTAACCTGCACATCTTTGGACACTGAGGGGCAATTTAGCATGGCCAATCCACCTAACCTGCACATCTTTGGACACTAAGGGGCAATTTAGCATGGCCAAATTCCCCTAATCTGCAATCATTGGACACTAAGGGACAATTTAGCATGGCTAATCCACCTAACCTGCACATCTTTGGACAGTGAAGAGCAATTTAGCATGGCCAATCCACCCTAACCTGCACATCTTTGGACACCAAGGGACACTTTACCATGGCCAATTCCCCTAACCTACACATCTTTGGACACTAAGAGACAATTTAGCATGGCCAATCCACCTAACCTGCACATCTTTGGACACTAAGGGACAATTTAGCATTGCCAATTCCATTAACCTGCACATCTTTGGACACTGAGGGGCAATTTAGCATGGCCAAATTCCCCTAACCTGCAATCATTGGACACTAAGGGGCAATTTAGCATGGCTAATCCACCTAACCTACACATCTTTGGACACTAAGGGACAATTTAGCATGGCCAATCCACCTAACCTGCACATCTTTGGACACTGAGGGGCAATTTAGCATGGCCAAATTCCCTTAACCTGCACATCTTTGGACACTGAGAGGCAATTTAGCATGGCCAATTCCCCTAACTGCATATCTTTGGACACTAAGCACAATTTAGCATGGTCAAAATCACCTAACCTGCACATCTTTGGACGCTAAGGGGCAATTTAGTACAGTCAATCCACCCTAACCTGCACATCTTTCGGATTGTGGGAGAAAACCAGAGTACCTGGAGGAAATCCACACAGACACAGGGAGAATGTGCAAACTCCACACAGACAGTAACCCAAGCCGGGAATCGATCCCGGGTTCCCGGAGCTGTGAGGCAGCCTCTAAAGCCCCATGTGGAGCACTGGGAGCAGTTGTGGTTCCCTTATTTAAGGAAAGGTTGGAGATCTTTCAGAGAAGGCTCATTGGGGTGATTCCCGCTACGGAGGGATTGTTTTATGAAGCAAAGGGGAAACGGGTTGCGACTCTACCCACTGGAATTTAGGAGAATGGGAGGTGATTTCATTGAAACATATCGGATTGCTAAGGGGGTTTGACAGGGTAAATACTGAGAGGATCTTTCCCCTCCGGGGAGAGTCCAGAGGGAATAGTTTCAGAATAAAGGAGGGGGCTGATTTAAGACTGAGGTTGGGAGGAATGTTTTCCTCTCAGAGGGTTCTGAGTCTTTGGAACTTGTTGCCACAGAGAGCTGTGGGGATAGAGTCCTTGAGTATATTTCAGACTGAGAAAGATTTCCGATCAGTAAGGGAATCCAGGAAAATGGGGAAAGGGCAGGAAAGTGAGGAATGTCGGATCATCCTCTTGAATGTGGAGCAGATTCGAGGGTCTGGATGGCCTATTCCTGTTCCTATTTCCTCTGGCTTTGTCCGGCTAACGGTGCCCAACATTCCGTGTGTGAATTTATAGAAAGCTCGGGGTGACCTGCGGACTGTTGGAGTTTTGCGGGAATCTGGTGGAAAATCAACAGTGAACAGGCGGAGGGTCCCAAGTGTGTGAGAGAGCGGAAAGGAGAGGAAAGCCAAGATTAAAACACAATGCTTCCTGACTGACGTGCAAGTACGTGTGTGTGTGTGTATGTGTGTGTGTGTGTGTGTGCGTGCGTGCGTGTGTGCGTGCGCGCACATGGGTGCACTTGGGTGTGTGAGTGTATGTACATGAGTTTGTGCGAGTGCGTATTTGTGAGTGCATGCATGTGAGTGTGTACACGTGAGGATGTGCATGTGTGCACATGAGGGTGTGCATGCGAGGGTGTGGCGTGTGAATGCATGCATATAAGTGCAAGCGTGCAACTGTATGCATGCGTGAGTGCATGCGTGTGCGTGTGAGTGTGTGAGTGCATGCATGTGTGTGCATGTGAGTGCTTGCATGTGTGCGAGTGCATGCAAGCGAGTACTTGTATGTGTGTGCATGCATGTGGGTGTGTGTGCATGCGAGTGCGTGTGTGAGTGTACACGTGTGAGTGTGTGAGACTGAAAGCAGTTAGCCAGTCAATGTGACAATATTGGTTTCAATCCAGACAACAATGTTGTTGAAGACAAACTCGAACCGTCACAGTGAGAGGTCCCGTAATGAGTAAGCGTCCAATCGCAGCCGAGATTTACCAACAGAAATCTATAGACAAACAAGATCCATACAGATAGCTCTTGTTCTGAACTCAATGCATTCCCACTAAAGGATCCCTCCTATTAATGTAGGGTTTAACATTTATTTATTAGTCACAAATAGGCTTACATTCATGAAGTTACTGTGAAAATCGCCCAGTTGCCACACTCCGGCACCTGTTCGGGTACATTGAGGAAAAATTCAGCACAGCCAATGCACCCTCACCAGCACGTGAGGTACACAGTCTGTACCTTTCAGACTGTGGGAGGAAACTGGCGGAAACCCACACAGACACGTGGAGAATGTGCAGATTCCATACAGACAGTGACCCGAGCCGGGAATCGAACCCGGCTCCCTGGCGCTGTGAGACAGCAGTGCTTGCCACTGTGCCACCCATAGAGGCAAGGGGCAAATAGGGACGGGCAATAAATCGCAATAAACGAAACACAAAAACCCAGTCTGCAGGTACAGCAGGTGATCAAGAAGGCGAATGGGATGTTGGCCTTTATCGCGAGGGGGATAGAATATAAAAGCAGGGAGGTCTTGCTGCAGTTGTACAGGGTGCTGGTGAGGCCGCAACTGGAGTAGTGTGTGCAGTTTTGGTCCCTGTATTTGAAAAAGGATATATTGACCTTGGAGGGAGTACAGAGAGGGTTCACCAGGCTGATACCGGAGATGAGGGGGTTTGCCTATGAGGAGAGATTGAATAGCCTGGGTCTGTACTCGTTGGAGTTTAGAAGGCTGAGGGGGGATCTTATAGAGACATATAAGATAATGAAAGGGATGGATAGGGTAGAGGTAGAGAAATTCTTCCCACTTAGAAAGGGTAGCAGGACTAGAGGGCACAGCCTGAAAATAAGAGGGAGGGGCAGTTTAGATCAGAACTGAGGGGAACTTCTTCACTTAAAGGGTGGTGAATCTTTGGAATTCTCTACCCATTGAAGTGGTGGAGGCTAATTCACTGAATATATTTAAGTCACGGGTAGATTGGGCTTCTCATAGACAAGGGAATTAGGGTTTACAGGGAGAAAGCGGGAGAGTGATGCTGAACCACTACAGATCAGCCATGATCTTATTGAATGGCGGGGCAGGCTCGAGGGGCTGGATGGCCAACTCCTGCTCCGATTTCTTATGTTCTTAAATCCTGGACCCAGACAGCGAATCTGGTCGCTGCTCACATTCCTGCTGACCCGCCCAATAACCTTTCACTCCTTGTTAATCAAGATTCTATCCCAATATTCCGAGAAGTTGCTCCCTCGGCCTTTTGAGGAACAGGGTTCTTGAAACTCAACCCCCCCCCCCCCCCCCACCAAGAGAGAAAACATTTCTCCCCCATCTCCATCTGAAAAGGGCAACCCCTTATGTTTATACAGTGCCCCCCCACCCCGGTTCGAGAATCGCCCGCTACCGGAAACGTCCTCTCCATCTCGACTCTGTCAACAGCCCTTGAAGGGTTCGTTCAAGTTGCCTCTTATTCTTCTAGACTGGGAGGGGGTGGGATGCTGGGTCTCAGGTCCCAGCAATGACGATCTTGGAGTCCACCGAGTGGAATTGAGCCAATGATGGCCAATAAGAACAAAAGCACCAGGTGGCCTGTCAATCAAAGTCCTTGGCATGCTTTGTTTGGACATTAGGCCTCTCCATTCACAAATATCTTAGCCAATGACAATGGACACCCACCTTCCCCCACCAACCCTCCCCCGCTCTCATAAGCAGCATCTGTGGCCTGGGTCTCTCCCCCTACCCTTGCCACCACCCTATTTCACTCCTACACCCTGTGAGTGTGATGGAATACTCCCCACTCTTCTGGATGGGTGCAGTTCCAACAACACTCGAGAAGCTCGACACCATCCAGGACAAAGCAGCCCTGCTCGATCGACACACTAACCACAAACACTCACTCCCTCCACTAGGGAGGGAGAAAAGAGGGAGGGAGAGAGAGAGAGACAGAGAGAGAGAGAGAGGCAGAGAAACATAAACAGAGATAGATAGAGAGACAGAGAGATACAGACTGAGATGAGAGAAAGAGAGAGAGAGAGAAAGAGACTGAGAAAGAGGAGAGAGAGACAGTGACAGAAAGAGTGAGAGAGAGGAGAGCGAAAGAGAAAAACAGAGGGAGGAGTAAGGCAGAGAAACATAACAGAGATACATAAAGAGACAGATAGAGAGAGAGGAGAGAGTGAGAGAGAGGAGACAGAGACACAGAGAGAGAGAGAGATGGAGAGAGTGAGAAAGACACTCAGAAAGAAGAGAGACAGAAAGTGACAGAAAGAGAGAGAGGAAAAAGTGAGAGAGGAGATAGTGAGAATGGGAGAGAGCAGAGAATGAAAGATGAAGCAGTGAGAGTGGACAGAGAAAGAGAGTGAGAAAGACATAAAAAAAAAACACATAGCCAAATAGAGAGGGCAACACAGGGAGTACGGAAACACCAAAGATAGAGAGAAAGAGAGATAGAGAGAGCTAGAGATAGAGAGAGAAAGAAAGAGAGATAGAGAGAAAGAGAGATAGACAGAAAGAGAGATAGAAGAAAGAGATTAGATAGAGATAGAGAGAAAGAGAGATAGACAGAAAGAGAGATAGAAGAAAGAGATTAGATAGAGATAGAGAGAAAGAGAGATAGAGAAAAATAGAGGTAGAGGTAGAGAGAAAGAGAGAGAGAGAGATAGAGATTAAGAGAGATAGAGAGAGATAGAGATAGTTAGTGATAGAAAGATAGAGAGGACTGCAGACCTAGAAAGCGAGAGAGATACACAAGTCCAAGAGAAACATTCAGAGACAGAGATGGAGCGAGGGAATGTGAGGCAGAGGTAGAAAGAGAGTTGCCGAGCAGGAGAGTTAGCAGAAGGGAAGAGATTCAGATAGAGGGGAGAATATGAGAATTTACTATCTACAACCTTTCGATCAGATGGTGGAACCTGATGAGTGAACATGAGAGAGATGTCAAACCACAGGGGAAATCTCACCCTCGCCCCCAATGACAAACTCAAACTGCAAACCCTGGTGTTAAACCTCTGAACAGATAATAATTTAAAATTGAAGCTTATGGATCTCTTTGCCAGCGGCTGCAATTGAGGAAGAGGACCCAGGGAACATGGCTGCCTTTGCAAAGATCGCCCTGTCGATCTGCCACACGAGATATCACAAAGCATCAAAGCTACCTCCCGACGATGAAGAAAAACACAACAGCAAAAAGCCTGCCACAACCAGGATCAAATGAACACAAAAGCATGGGCAAATCAGATGGAAAGAATTGGTTGAAACTGAAAGAGTTTGTCAAGAGCCACGAGTGGTTCCATGTGCCGACCTCAGTCAGATGGAGCTCAAGGAAAACGGTAATGTCAGTGACTCACCCTTTTCTCAATGTAAAACCGTGTATTTGTCAACCCGAATAATCACAATGCGAATGAGATAAAATGGTGCCACTTCCGGGCCTCGGGGATTCACTTCCTGTCAACTCGACCAGTATTGGTGAGTCAGGCAACCTCCTTCGCCAACACAATTCCTCGAAGGTCCCCAGAGATCGAAGGACGACGTGGGTGGACTTCCCAGCATCAGGTGGGCAGCTACAACCACAGCTTTATTCAATGGGGGAGGAATCTGTCTGTATCTAATCCCGTGCTGTCCCTGTCCTGGGAGTGTTTGATGCAGGACAGTGTAGAGGGAGCTTTACTCTGTATCTAACCCCGTGCTGTACCTGTCCTGGGAGTGTTTGATGCAGGACAGTGTAGAGGGAGCTTTACTCTGTATCTAACCCCGTGCTGTACCTGTCCTGGGAGTGTTTGATGGGGGACAGTGTAGAGGGAGCTTTACTCTGTATCTAACCCCGTGCTGTACCTGTCCTGGGAGTGTTTGATGGGGGACAGTGTAGAGGGAGCTTTACTCTGTATCTAACTCGTGCTGTACCTGTCCTGGGAGTGTTTGATGGGGACAGTGTAGAGGGAGTTTACTCTGTATCTAACCCGTGCTGTACCTGTCCTGGGGTGTTTGATGGGGGACAGTGTAGAGGGAGCTTTACTCTGTATCTAACCCCGTGCTGTACCTGTCCTGGGAGTGTTTGATGGGGGACAGTGTAGAGGGAGCTTTACTCTGTATCTAACCCCGTGCTGTACCTGTCCTGGGAGTGTTTGATGGGGGACAGTGTAGAGGGAGCTTTACTCTGTATCTAACTCTGTGCTGTACCTGTCCTGGGAGTGTTTGATGAGGGACAGTGTAGAGGGAGCTTTACTCTGTATCTAACCCCGTGCTGTACCTGTCCTGGGAGTGTTTAATGGGGACAGTGTAGAGGGAGCTTTACTCTGTATCTAACCCCGTGCTGTACCTGTCCTGGGAGTGTTTAATGGGGACAGTGTAGAGGAGCTTATCTGTATCTAACCCGTGCTGTACCTGTCCTGGGTGTGTTGATGGGGACAGTGTAGAGGAGCTTTACTCTGTACTAACCCGTGCTGTACCTGTCCTGGAGTGTTGATGGGGGACAGTGAGAGGGAGCTTTACTCTGTATCTAACCCGTCTGTACCTGTCCTGAGTGTTTGAAGAGGGACAGTGTAGAGGAAGCTTTACTCTGATCTAACTCTGTGCTGTCGTGTCCTGGGAGTGTTTGAAGAGGGACAGTGTAGAGGAAGCTTTACTCTGTATCTAACCCATGCTGTACCTGTCCTGGAGTGTTATGGGGACAGTGTAGAGGGAGCTTTACTCTGTATCTAACCCGGCTGTACTGTCCTGGGAGTGTTAATGGGGGACAGTGTAGAGGGAGCTTTACTCTGTATCTAACCCCGTGCTGTACCTGTCCTGGGAGTGTTTGATGGGGGACAGTGTAGAGGGAGCTTTACTCTGTATCTAACCCCGTGCTGTACCTGTCCTGGGAGTGTTTGATGGGGGACAGTGTAGAGGGAGCTTTACTCTGTATCTAACCCCGTGCTGTACCTGTCCTGGGAGTGTTTGATGGGGGGACAGTGTAGAGGGAGCTTTACTCTGTATCTAACCCCGTGCTGTACCTGTCCTGGGAGTGTTTGATGGGGGACAGTGTAGAGGGAGCTTTACTCTGTATCTAACCCCGTGCTGTACCTGTCCTGGGAGTGTTTGATGGGGGGACAGTGTAGAGGAAGCTTTACTCTGTATCTAACCCCATGCTGTACCTGTCCTCGGAGTGTTTAATGGAGACACTATAGAGGGAGCTTTACTCTGTATCGAACCCCATGCTGTACCTGTCGTGGGAGTGTTTGAAGAGGGACAGTGTAGAGGGAGCTTTACTCTGTATCTAACTCTGTGCTGTACCTATCCTGGGACTGTTCGATGGGGGACAGTGTAGAGGAAGCTTTACTCTGTATCTAACCCCATGCTGTACCTGTCCTGGGAGTGTTTAATGGAGACACTATAGAGGGAGCTTTACTCTGTATCTAACCCCATGCTGTACCTGTCGTGGGAGTGTTTGAAGAGGGACAGTGTAGAGGGAGCTTTACTCTGTATCTAACTCTGTGCTGTACCTATCCTGGGACTGTTCGATGGGGGACAGTGTAGAGGGAGCTTTACTCTGTATCTAACCCCGTGTTGTACCTGTCCTGGGAGTGTTTGATGGGGGACAGTGTAGAGGGAGCTTTACTCTGTGTCTAACCCCGTGCTGTACCTGTCCTGGGAGTGTTTGATGGGGGGACAGTGTTAGAGGAGCTTTACTCTGTATCTAACCCCGTGTTGTATCTGTCCTGGGAGTGTTTGATGGGGGACAGTGTAGAGAGAGCTTTACTCTGTATCTAACCCCGTGTTGTATCTGTCCTGGGAGTGTTTAATGGGAGACAATGTAGAAGGAGCTTTACTCTGTATCTAAACCTGTGCTGTACCTGTCTTGGGAGTACTTGATGAGGGACAGTGTAGAGGGAGCTTTACTCTGTATGTAACTCCCGTGCTGTACCTGTCCTGGGAGTGTTTGATGGGGGACAGTGTAGTGGGAGCTGACTCTGTATCTAACCCATGCTGTACTTGTCCTGGGAGTGTTTGATGGGAGACGGTGTAGAGGGAGGTTTACTCTGTATTTAACCATGTGCTGTACCTGTCCGGGAAGTGTTTGATGTGGGACAGTGTAGAGGGAGCTTTACTCTGTATCTAACCCCGTGCTGTACCTGTCCTGGGAGTGTTTGATGGGGGACAGTGTGGAGAAAGCTTCACCAGGGACCCAGTGTAAATACTGACAATAACCCAGTGTTGTTCTCCTGTTGCTAAATCGTATGTTTGTATTAAAGTATTGGGAGTGCATTCCTACTGAACAGAAGGAAGCCATTCAAGCCATTGAGTCTTTACTGATTGAAATCTCACCCAGACCCTGGTCCTGTAAACCCACACATTAATTCTAGTAATTCCCCTGACACTAAGGGACAATTTAGCTGGCCAATCAGCCTAATCTGCACACCTTTAGGACTCTGGAGGAAATTGGAGGATCCGGAGGAAATCCAGGCAGATACGAGGAGAACATGCAGACTGCATACAGACAGTAACCCGAGGCTGGAAATGAATTTGGCTCTCTGACTGTATGAGACAGCATTGCTGATCACTGTGCCAGCTTCGTGTGAATGTGTGATTTAGTTACCAAGCGAGTTTGTCAGAATTTATAGGGAATCCCCGGGGAATGAGTCAGAATTTACAGGGAATCCCCAGGGAGTGTATCAGTATTTAAGGGGGTTCCCGGGGATGTATCAGTATTTACAGGGGGTCCCCGGGGAGGGTGTCAGTATTTACAGGGGGTCCCCGGATAGTGTGCCAGTATTTACAGGGGGTCCCCGGAGTGTGCCAGTATTTACAGGGGTCCCCGGAGGTGCCAGTATTTACAGGGGTCCCCGGGGAGTGTGTCAGTATTTACAGGGGTCCCCGGGAGTGTGTCAGTATTTACAGGGTCCGGAGTGGTCAGTATTTACAGGGGTCCCCGGGGAGTGTGTCAGTATTTACAGGGGGTCCCCGGAGTGTGTCAGTATTTACAGGGGGTCCCCGGGGAGTGTGTCAGTATTTACAGGGTCCCCGGGGAGTGTGTCAGTATTTACAGGGGTCCCCGGGGGAGTGTGTCAGTATTTACAGGGTCCCCGGGGGGAGTGTGTCAGTATTTACAGGGTCCCCGGGGGGAGTGTGTCAGTATTTACAGGGGGTCCCCGGGGAGGAGTGTGTCAGTATTTACAGGGGGTCCCCGGGGAGGAGTGTGTCAGTATTTACAGGGGGTCCCCGGGGGAGTGTGTCAGTATTTACAGGGGGTCCCCGGGGGGAGTGTGTCAGTATTTACAGGGGGTCCCCGGGGAGTGTGTCAGTATTTACAGGGGGTCCCCGGGGAGTGTGTCAGTATTTACAGGGGTCCCGGGAGGTGTCAGTATTTACAGGGGGTCCCCGGGGAGTGTGCAGTATTTAAGGGGGTCCCCGGGGAGTGTGTCAGTATTTACAGGGGGTCCCCGGGGAGTGTGTCAGTATTTACAGGGGGTCCCCGGGGAGTGTGTCAGTATTTACAGGGGGTCCCCGGCGAGTGTGTCAGTATTTACAGGGGGTCCCCGGGGAGTGTGTCAGTATTTACAGGGGGTCCCCGGCGAGTGTGTCAGTATTTACAGGGGGTCCCCGGCGAGTGTGTCAGTATTTACAGGGGGTCCCCGGCGAGTGTGTCAGTATTTACAGGGGGTCCCCGGCGAGTGTGTCAGTATTTACAGGGGGTCCCCGGCGAGTGTGTCAGTATTTACAGGGGGTCCCCGGCGAGTGTGTCAGTATTTACAGGGGGTCCCCGGCGAGTGTGTCAGTATTTACAGGGGGTGCCCGGGGAGTGTGTCAGTATTTACAGGGGGTCCCCGGGCGAGTGTGTCAGTATTTACAGGGGGTCCCCGGGGCGAGTGTGTCAGTATTTACAGGGGGTCCCCGGGAGTGTGCAGTATTTACAGGGGGTCCCCGGGGAGTGTGTCAGTATTTACAGGGGGTCCCCGGGAGTGTGTCAGTATTTACAGGGGTTCCCCCGGGGAGTGTGTCAGTATTTACAGGGGGTCCCCGGGGAGTGTGTCAGTATTTACAGGGGTCCCCGGCGAGTGTGTCAGTATTTACAGGGTCCGGGAGTGTGTCGTATTTACAGGTGGGTGGTGTATTTACAGGGGGTCCCGGGAGTGTGTAGTATTTACAGGGGTCCCCGGGAGTGTGTCGTATTTACAGGGGGTCCCCGGCGGAGTGTGTCAGTATTTACAGGGGGTCCCCGGGGAGTGTGTCAGTATTTACAGGGGTGCCCGGGGAGTGTGTCAGTATTTACAGGGGGTCCCCGGGGAGTGTGTCAGTATTTACAGGGGTGCTCCGGGGAGTGTGTCAGTATTTACAGGGGTTCCCGGGGAGTGTGTCAGTATTTACAGGGGGTCCCCGGGGAGTGTTGTCAGTATTTACAGGGGGTGCCCGGGAGTGTGTCAGTATTTACAGGGGGTCCCGGGGAGTGTGTCAGTATTTACAGGGGGTTCCGGGGAGTGTGTCAGTATTTACAGGGGGTCCCCGGGGAGTGTGTCAGTATTTACAGGGGGTCCCCGGGGAGTGTGTCAGTATTTACAGGGGTTCCCCGGGGAGTGTGTCAGTATTTACAGGGGGTCCCCGGGAGTGTGTC
Organism: Sphyrna mokarran; assembly: GCA_024679065.1. Lineage (NCBI taxonomy): Eukaryota > Metazoa > Chordata > Chondrichthyes > Carcharhiniformes > Carcharhinidae > Sphyrna > Sphyrna mokarran. The sequence continues at coordinate 3,405,785 of JAGIQG010000016.1, read as the reverse complement.
AGTATTTACAGGGGTCCCCGGGAGTGTGTCAGTATTTGGGGGTCCCCGGGGAGTGTGTCAGTATTTACAGGGGGTCCCCGGGGAGTGTGTCAGTATTTACAGGGGGTCCCCGGGAAGTGTGTCAGTATTTACAGGGGGTCCCCGGGGAGTGTGTCAGTATTTACAGGGGGTCCCCGGGGAGTGTGTCAGTATTTACAGGGGGTCCCCGGGGAGTGTGTCAGTATTTACAGGGGTCCCCGGGGAGTGTGTCAGTATTTACAGGGGGTCCCCGGGGAGTGTGTCAGTATTTACAGGGGGTCCCTGGGGAGTGTGTCAGTATTTACAGGGGTCCCCGGGGAGTGTGTCAGTATTTACAGGGGGTCCCCGGGGAGTGTGTCAGTATTTACAGGGGGTCCCCGGGGAGTGTGTCAGTATTTACAGGGGGTCCCCGGGGGGGTCAGTATTTACAGGGGGTCCCCGGGGAGTGGGTTTTGGTGGTGTGTCAGTATTTACAGGGGGTCCCCGGGGAGTGTGTCAGTATTTACAGGGGGTCCCCGGGGAGTGTGTCAGTGTTTACAAGGGATCCCCGGGGAGTGGGTCAGTATTTACAGGGGGTCCCCGGGGAGTGTGTCAGTATTTACAGGGGGTCCCCGGGGAGTGTGTCAGTATTTACAGGGAATCCCCAGGGAGTGCGTCAGTATTTACAGGGGGTCCCCGGATAGTGTGTCAGTATTTACAGGGGGTCCCCGGGGAGTGTGTCAGTGTTTACAAGGGATACCCGGGGAGTGGGTCAGTATTTACAGGGGGTCCCCGGGGAGTGGTCAGTATTTACAGGGGGTCCCCGGGGAGTGTGTCAGTATTTACAGGGGGTCCCCGGGGAGTGTGTCAGTATTTACAGGGGGTCCCCGGGGAGTGTGTCAGTATTTACAGGGGGTCCCCGGGGAGTGTGTCAGTATTTACAGGGGGTCCCCGGGGAGTGTGTCAGTATTTACAGGGGTCCCCGGGGAGTGTGTCAGTATTTACAGGGGGTCCCGGGGAGTGTGTCAGTATTTACAGGGGGTCCCCGGGGAGTGTGTCAGTATTTACAGGGGGTCCCCGGGGAGTGTGTCAGTATTTACAGGGGGTCCCCGGGGAGTGTGTCAGTATTTACAGGGGGTCCCCGGGGAGTGGGTCAGTATTTACAGGGGGTCCCCGGGGAGTGTGTCAGTATTTACAGGGGGTCCCCGGGGAGTGTGTCAGTATTTACAGGGGGTCCGGGGAGTGTGTCATTTTACAGGGGTCCGGGGATGGTCAGTATTTACAGGGGGTCCCGGGGAGTGTGTCAGTATTTAGGGTCCCCGGGATGTGTCAGTATTTACGGGGGTCCCCGGGGAGTGTGTCAGTATTTACAGGGGGTCCCCGGGGAGTGGGTCAGTATTTACAGGGGGTCCCCGGGGAGTGGGTCAGTATTTACAGGGGCTTTGTGAATCAAAAATCCATTTGCAAAACTCTCGTAATGGTTGTGACAGAAAATTTAAATCTATCCCAATTCTATTGATTTGTTAAATAAATATATCAAATCCTGGATCATAAAATAGAATGAAAATAACATTGGAATTTTATATAAAAATCTTCACATTTACAAATAAATAAAAACTGTATTTACAAATAAGTATTTCATTCACGTAAGATCTGATTGCTCTCTCCCTCTTCCTTCCTCCCTCCCTCGGTCTGTCTCTCTCTCTCCCCCTCATTCCCTCACTTCCCCTTTTGGTCCCTCCCATGTCGCTCCCTCTTTCCCCCTCACTGAATGTCCCACTCCCCTCTCCCCTACTCTTTCTTGCTTGCTCTCTCCTACTCTCTCTCTCTCCTTCGCTCCAATATCACCCCCATTTCACTCCCTCTCACCTATTCTCTCGTTCCTGCTCTCTCTCCCGCTCCTTCTCTCATTTCCTCTTAAGCTCCCTCTCTCTCTCTCTCTCATTCCCTCTCTCACCTCCTCACTCCCTCGCCTGCTTCCCCCTCCCCCTCTCCTCTTCTTTCTCGCTTGCTCTCTCTTACTCACCCCCATTTTGCTCCTTCCCCTGATCTATTGCTCCCCCTCTCACTCCTGCTCTCCCCGCTGCTCCATCTCTCGCTTCCTCTTACACTCACTCTCTCCCACTCCTTCTCCCCAGATCCCTCTCTGTTCACATCCATTCTATACACAGCCATGTGGTCACCAGTGTCCTTCTGAATCTCACCCCATCACAAACTGGCAAATCCCCTCATCAGCCTTCAGTCTGATATCAAGGCTCACGTTAAACCTCTCCCAAATTCAGATACTGTTTCCCCATGGGGGTTAGAAAAACTCTGGAAGGGGTCAACACCCCAGCACTCGGAGACATCTTCCACGCTGAGGGTCAGTGCCGCACTGTCAGAGGGTCAGTGCCGCACTGTCAGAGGGTCAGTGCCGCACTGTCAGAGGGTCAGTGCCGCACTGTCAGAGGGTCAGTGCCGCACTGTCAGAGGGTCAGTGCCGCACTGTCAGAGGGTCAGTGCTGAGCGAGTGCCACACTGTCAGAGACGCTGTCTTTCAGGATGAGACATTAAACCAAGTCTCTGTCTGCCCTCTCGGGGTGGGTGTAAAAGATCCCACAGTTACTTCGTGGAAGCAGAGCAGGTTGTGGGGGGTGGGGGGGAGGAGGGTGGTCTCCCCGGTGTCCTGGGATTTATCCCTAACCTAACAGCACCCAAAAATAACAGCTGATTGGGATCATTCCCACATTGCTGTGTGGGATCTTGCTGTGCGTACAATGGCTGCTGTTTTCCTCGCCATTCCAGCAGTGACTACATTTGAAAAAAAAACTGCTCAATTGTCTGTGAAAGAAGATGGAAAATCCCGAGGGACAAGAGGAAGCTGGAAAAATATTCTGTCCCGTTGTCTGTCTCTGCTGGACCTCTCTGCTCCCTGCGTTCCTCTCCGAGTGAGGATAATTCCCTCAATCTCCGGCCTCCTTCATCGACTCAATTCTCCCTTCTTCCAGATGTTGTCTCAGCAAACCACAGCCCTCCCCGTTATTCGCGCTGGGCAGGCGTCACCTCCCCCTTCCCTCCCTTCCCGAGGGCACACTCATTGCAGACACTCCATTCTCCTGCCTCGCCTCGCACAGGCTCCCTCCTTCTGCCTCACAGATTCTCTGCTGGAATGAGAGAGAACATTAATGATTGCAGTGTGAGAATGTGTGAGACTTAACGTTTTGAAGTTTATTTCTTACAAGTAGGCCAATATTAACACTGCAATGAAGTTACTGTAAAAATACCCGCATTGCCACACTCCAGCACCTGTTTGGGTACACTGATGGAGAATTTAGCACGGTCAATGCATCTAACCAGCACGTCTTTCAGACTGAGGGAGGAAACCGGAGCACCCGGAGGAAACCCACGCAGACACAGGGAGAATGTACAGACTCCACACAGACACTGTCCCAAGCTGGGAATCAAACCCGGATCCCTGGCGCTGTGAGGCAACAGCGCTAACCACTGTGACGTGTGCGTGTGTGTGTGCGTGTGCGTGTGCGAGAGAGAGAGAGAGAGTGCGTGTAGCGAGAGAGAGAGAGTGCGTGTAGCGAGAGAGAGAGAGTGCGTGTGCGAGAGAGAGAGAGTGCGTGTGCGAGAGAGAGAGAGTGCGTGCGCGAGAGAGAGAGAGTGCGTGGCGAGAGAGAGAGAGTGCGTGCGCGAGAGAGAGAGAGTGCGTGCGTCGAGAGAGGGAGAGTGCGTGCGCTGAGAGAGAGAGAGTGCTCGCGAGAGAGAGAGAGTGCGTGCCGAGAGAGAGAGAGTGCGTGCGCGAGAGAGAGAGAGTGCGTGCGCGAGAGAGATGCTTGCGCGAGAGAGAAGAGAGTGCGTGCGCGAGAGAGAGAGAGTGCGTGCGCGAGAGAGAGAGAGTGCGGCGCGAGAGAGAGAGAGTGCGTGCGCGAGAGAGAGAGAGTCGTGGCGGAGAGAAGAGAGTGCGTGCGCGAGAGAGAGAGAGTGCGTGTGCCGTGCGCGAGAGAGAGAGAGTGCGTGCGCGAGAGAGAGAGAGTGCGTGCGCGAGGAGAGAAGTGCGTGCGCGAGAGAGAGAGAGTGCGTGTGCGAGAGAGAGAGAGTGCGTGTGCGAGAGAGAGAGAGTGCGTGCGCGAGAGAGAGAGAGTGCGTGCGCGAGAGAGAGAGAGTGCGTGCGCGAGAGAGAGAGAGTGCGTGCGCGAGAGGGAGAGAGTGCGTGCGCGAGAGAGAGAGAGTGCGTGCGCGAGAGAGAGAGAGTGCGTGCGCGAGAGAGAGAGAGTGCGTGCGCGAGAGAGAGAGAGTGCGTGCGCGAGAGAGAGAGAGTGCGTGCGCGAGAGAGAGAGAGTGCGTGCGCGAGAGAGAGAGAGTGCGTGCGCGAGAGAGAGAGAGTGCGTGCGCGAGAGAGAGAGAGTGCGTGCGCGAGAGAGAGAGAGTGCGTGCTCGAGAGAGAGAGAGTGCGTGCGCGAGAGAGTGAGAGT
>JAGIQG010000016.1:3349618-3401228 GCA_024679065.1 Sphyrna mokarran | reverse complement strand
AGAGTATGTGTGTGAGAGAGAGAGTGAGAGAGAGAGAGAGTATGTGTGTGAGAGAATGTGTGTGAAGGGAGCAGTTGAGAATAGCTCCACACCACCACCTGGTGGCCTCCAGTGGATTAGCTGCTCATTCACACTTGGTCCCTTCTGAAATCCCTCACCCATTCACATTCTCAACTCATTCATTAACCATCACCATCCCAGCTGGAACTAACACACTACATCGTTCCCGGGACCCCAACACAGTCTGACCCCAAGACACATGAGGACAGGCGATCAAAAGCTCAGTCAAAAAGGGAGGCTTTTAAGAAGAGTCTTAAAAATGGAGAGAGAGAGACAGACAGAGACAGAGACACAGAGAGGCAGAGAGAGACAGAGACACAGAGAGGCAGAGAGAGAGAGAGACGGACAGAGAGAGAGAGAGACGGACAGAGAGAGGGGGGGGGAGGAGAGAGACACAGACAGAGAGAGAGACACAGACAGAGAGAGAGACACAGACAGAGAGAGGGAGAGACAGACAGACAGAGAGAGAGACAGACAGACAGAGGGAGAGAGAGACAGACAGAGGGAGAGAGAGACAGACAGAGGGAGAGAGAGACAGAGAGAGAGAGAGACCTGGGCGCAGAGAGAGAGAGAGAGACAAAGACAGAGAGAGAGAGAGACAGAGAGAGAGAGAGGGAGAGAGATACAGAGAGAGAGAGATGGACAGAGAGACAGACAGACAGACAGACAGAAAGAGAGAGAGATGGACACAGAGACAGACACAGAAAAAGACAGCCAGAGAGACACATGTGAAGGTTGAGGGGGAGAATTCCAGAATATAGGACTCCCAGGCAGCTGGAGTCACGGCCACCAGTGACGGAGTGATGGGAATCGGGGGATGTTCAAGAGGCCGGAATTGGAGGAGTGCAGAGATCTCGGAGAGCTTAGGGGCTGGAGGAGGTTACAGAGATAGGGAGGATTGTAGGGGCTGGAGGGGGTTACAGAGATAGGGAGGGGTGTAGGGGCTGGAGGAGGTTACAGAGATAGGGAGGGGTGTAGGGGCTGGAGGAGGTTACAGAGATAGGGAGGATTGTAGGGGCTGGAGGAGGTTACAGAGATAGGGAGGGTTGTAGGGGCTGGAGGAGGTTACAGAGATAGGGAGGGGTGTAGGGCTGGAGGAGGTTACAGAGATAGGGAGGGGTGTAGGGGCTGGAGGAGGTTACGAGATAGGGAGGTGTTGGGGCTGGAGGAGGTGATAGAGATAGGGAGGTTGTTGGGGCTGGAGGAGGTTACAGAGATAGGGAGGGGTGTAGGGGCTGGAGGAGGTTACAGAGATAGGGAGGGGTGTAGGGGCTGGAGGGATGGGGTTATCGAAACAGAGAGAGACAGAGACAGAGAGAGAGAGAGAGAGACAGAAAGAGAGGGAGACAGAAAGAGAAGGACAGAGAGGACAGTAAGTTTAAGGAGATATTTCTAACCTGTTGCAATGTTGTGGATCTGAATTTCCTCCATTTTCCCATCCTCAATGGCCACACCTGTGATTGAGGGAGAGAGAGAGAGGGAATGTGAAAGGTGGTGGGGATTTCTGCTCACTCACTCAATCTTTTCCAACCTCATTACATCCTCTTCATTCTTTACTTCCCTCTCCAGCTTTGTGTTGTCAGCAAATTTAGCGCCCATCCCTTTATCCCTTCCACCGAGTTAAATGTGTATAAATTATAAAACGTTGAGGCCCCAGCACTGGGTACGGTACCCATAAAGCATGAAGTTAACATATTGTGAGGTTTATTTATTAACCCTGTGCACACGGTAAGCATTATACACAGATCGAGGACACCAGAGCTGTGCGTGTGTGCTCTACCCAAAGCAAAAGTGAAACCAAGACTGGACCTCATGATCCATCTCTTATTGGCCATCTCTTATGGTCCCCCTTGAATGATGTCATGCTGATATCTGATTGGTCCCTCACTTTCTGAGGATGATGGAGAAATTCTGGATTGATTCTTACCTGTGTATTTGTTATGTTTCTTTACTAAAACAATGATGATGATCACCACGAGGAGACAAATCAAAACAGCAATCCCCACGTAGAGGGAGACGAGGTACGGAGGCTGTGAGCTCATTGGCTTGGGCTTGGATGGGATATCTGGTGGAGTTTTGAGATAAAGATTCTCATTACAAACTAAAACTCCAACCAACATTGATAATTAATTATTAAACAGTAACTATTTAAACATTCGGCACCTCAATTTTCTTCTCTTTTTTCTTTCTCTCTCTCTTGTTCACACAGTCCGCTTCTTCCTCTTCCCAATTCCTCCTCTCTCCCTCCTACCCTCCTCCCTCCCACCCTCCTCCCTCCCACACTCCTCCCTCCCACACTCCTCCCTCTCTTTCTGACACTCATATAGATATAGAACATTACAGCGCAGAACAGGCCCTTCGGCCTTCGATGTTGCGCAGACCAATTAGGAAAAAGCAATGACCCTCTAACCTAAACCATTCCCTTTTCATCCATAAACTTATCTACTAACCTCTTAAACGCCACCAAACTTGGCGCATCTACAACTGACGCCGGCAGGGCATTCCATACCCTTACCACCCTTTGGGTAAAGAACCTACCTCTGATATCCATCCTATAACTATCACCCCTTAATTTAAAGCTGTGTCCCCTCGTGCTAGCTTTCTCCATACTAGGAAAAAGGCTATCACTGTCCACCCTATCTAAACCTCTAATCATCTTATATGTTTCGATAAGGTCTCCTCTTAGCCGCCTCCTTTCTAACGAAACAACCTCAAATCCCTAAGCCTCTCCTCATAAGACCTGCCCTCCATACCAGGCAACATCCTGGTAAACCTCCTCTGTACCCTCTCCAATGCCTCCACATCTTTCTTATAATGTGGGTACCAGAACTGCACACAATACTCCAAGTGCGGCCGCACTAGAGTTTTGTACAGTTGCAACATGACGTTGCGGCTCCGAAATTCAATCCCCTACCAATAAAAGCTAAGACTCCATATGCCTTCTTAACAACCTTATCGACTTGACTGCCTACTTTCAGGGATCTATGCACAAAGACACCAAGATCCCTCTGTTCATCAACACTATTAAGAATCCTACCATTAGCCCTATACTCTACACATTTATTATTCCTGCCAAAGTGCATTACCTCACACTTTTCCACATTGAACTCCATTTGCCACCTCTCGGCCCAGCTCTGCAACTTGTCCAAGTCCCTCTGCAAACTATAACACCCCTCTTCACTATCTACCACTCCACCGACTTTAGTGTCATCTGCAAATTTACTATCCATCCTTCAATACCCTCATCCAGATCATTTATAAAAATTACAAACAGCAGGGGCCCCAAAACAGACCCCTGAGGTACACCACTTGTAACCGAACTCCACGATGAATATCTCCCATCAACCACCACTCTCTGTCTTCTATCTGCTAGCCAATTCCTAATCCAATTAGCTAAATCACCCTCAATTCCATACATCTGCATTTTCTGCAGAAGCTTCCATGGGCCACCTTATCGAATGCCTTACTAAAGTCCATATATACCACATCAACTGCCTTACCCCCATCCATCTCTTTGGTCACTTTTTCAAAAAACTCAATAAGGTTAGTAAGGCACGACCTACCCTTCACAAAACCATGCTGACTATCCCAATCAATTCATTTCTCTCTAAATAACTATAAATCCTATCCCTAATAATTCTCTCCAATACTTTGCCCACAACAGAAGTAAGACTCACCGGCCTATAATTCCCCAGAAAGTCTCTATTCCCCTTCTTGAACAACGGGACCACATTCGCTATCCTCCAGTCTTCCGGCACTATACCCGTAACCAACGACGACCTGAAGATCAGAGCCACGGGCTCTGCAATCGCCTCTCTCGCCTCCCAGAGAATCCTAGGGTAAATCCCGTCCGGCCCAGGGGACTTATCTAACTTCAAACCAAACACCTTTCTCTCTCCCTCTCACACTCCTCCCTCTCTCTCTCTCACACTCTGTCTATTTGACTCATTCTCTGTCTCTCTGTGATACTTTGGAGATGCTGGAATTAGATTGGGGTAAATACAGTAAGAAATCTCACAACAAAGTACAACAGGTTGGATTTTAAGCTGGTGTTGTGAGACTTCTGACTGTCTCTGACATATTCCTACATTTATGCACTGACCCTCTGACAGTGCGGCACTCCCTCAGCACTGACCCTCTGACAGTGCGGCACTCCCTCAGCACTGACCCTCTGACAGTGCGGCACTCCCTCAGCACTGACCCTCTGACAGTGCGGCACTCCCTCAGCACTGACCCTCTGACAGTGCGGCACTCCCTCAGCACTGACCCTCTGACAGTGCGGCACTCCCTCAGCACTGACCCTCTGACAGTGCGGCATTCCCTCAACACTGACACTCTGACAGTGCGGCACTCCCTCAGCACTGACCCTCTGACAGTGCGGCACTCCCTCAGCACTGACCCTCTGACAGTGTGGCACTCCCTCAGCACTGACCCTCTGACAGTGCAGCAGTCCCTCAGCACTGGCAGAGGGAATGAGATCGCGGAGCTGTGACCCCATGCCCCTGGAGATGTGGGTGATTAACCGAACATTGAAGGCTGGACGTTATTCTGGGGATTACACTCACATGCCCACACATCCGAGTCCTGTTGCTCCTGTGTGCGGGAATTGAAGACAGAACACTGAAACGTGGAGTTGTTGGTCACGTTGACTCGCAGGATACTGGTCACGTTCCAGAGGCCGCTACTGGGATCGGACTGTGCTGAAGTGTTCACCTGGCTTCCAATTGGCAGTGAGTTGCCCCCTGCGTCCGTCCACTTCAAAACTGGCTTCGGAAAGCCCCCTGTGGACTGGCAGGTGAGAATCACTTCTTTACCCAGTCGGACATCCTGAGATTGTATCGCTGGCCGGCTCGAATGGGCTGTAGGAGAGTAATCTGTCTGAGAATCTTATGTTGTACTGACTGTATCTCAATTGATGTTAATCCAGCTCCCTCACTCAGTAACCGCTCTCCCCAGCACCCTGTGTTACTGACTGTATCTGTACTGATGTTAATACAGCTCCCTCACACTGTCACTCAGTAACCCCTCTCCCCCCAGCACCCTGTGTTACTGACTGTATCTGTACTGATGTTAATACAGCTCCCTCACACTGTCACTCAGTAACCCCTCTCCCCCAGCACCCTGTGTTACTGACTGTATCTGTACTGATGTTAATACAGCTCCCTCACACGTCACTCAGTAACCCCTCTCCCCCAGCACCCTGTGTTACTGACTGTATCTGTACTGATGTTAATCCAGCTCCCTCACTCAGTAACCCCTCTCCCCCAGCACCCTGTGTTACTGACTGTATCTGACTGATGTTAATACAGCTCCCCACAAACCTTCTCCCCCCACACCCTACGACTGTATCTACTGATGTTAATACAGCTCCCTCACACTGTCACTCAGTAACCCCTCTCCCTCCCAGCACCCTGTGTTACTGACTGTATCTGTACTGATGTTAATACAGCTCCCTCACACTGTCACTCAGTAACCCCTCTCCCCCCAGCACCCTGTGTTACTGACTGTATCTGTACTGATGTTAATACAGCTCCCTCACACTGTCACTCAGTAACCCCTCTCCCCCCAGCACCCTGTGTTACTGACTGTATCTGTACTGATGTTAATACAGCTCCCTCACACTGTCACTCAGTAACCCCTCTCCCCCCAGCACCCTGTGTTACTGACTGTATCTGTACTGATGTTAATACAGCTCCCTCACACTGTCACTCAGTAACCCCTCTCCCCCCAGCACCCTGTGTTACTGACTGTATCTGTACTGATGTTAATACAGCTCCCTCACACTGTCACTCAGTAACCCCTCTCCCCCCAGCACCCTGTGTTACTGACTGTATCTGTACTGATGTTAAATAGCTCCCTCACACTGTCACTCAGTAACCCCTCTCCCCCCAGCACCCTGTGTTATGACTGTATCTTACTGATGTTAATCAGCTCCTCACACTGTCACTCAGTAACCCCTCCCCCCCAGCACCCTGTGTTACTGACTGTATCGTACTGATGTTAATCCAGCTCCCTCACACTGTCACTCAGTAACCCCTCTCCCCCCAGCACCCTGTGTTACTGACTGTATCTGCACTGATGTTAATACAGCTCCCTCACACTGTCACTCAGTAACCCTCTCCCCCCAGCACCCTGTGTTATGACGTATCTGTACTGATGTAATCCAGCTCCCTCACACTGTCACTCAGTAACCCCTCTCCCCCAGCACCCTGTGTTACTGACTGTATCTGTACTGATGTTAATCCAGCTCCCTCACACTGTCACTCAGTAACCCCTCTCCCCCAGCACCCTGTGTTACTGACTGTATCTGTACTGATGTTAATCCAGCTCCCTCACACTGTCACTCAGTAACCCCTCTCCCCCCAGCACCCTGTGTTACTGACTGTATCTGTACTGATGTTAATACAGCTCCCTCACACTGTCACTCAGTAACCCCTCTCCCCCCAGCACCCTGTGTTACTGACTGTATCTGTACTGATGTTAATCCAGCTCCCTCACACTGTCACTCAGTAACCCCTCTCCCCCCAGCACCCTGTGTTACTGACTGTATCTGTACTGATGTTAATCCAGCTCCCTCACACTGTCACTCAGTAACCCCTCTCTCCCCCAGCACCCTGTGTTACTGACTGTATCTGTACTGATGTTAATCCAGCTCCCTCACACTGTCACTCAGTAACCCCTCTCCCCCCAGCACCCTGTGTTACTGACTGTATCTGTACTGATGTTAATCCAGCTCCCTCACAAACCCCCCACAGCTCCCTCACACGTCACTCAGAACCCCTCTCCCCCCAGCACCCTGTGTACTGACTGTATCTGTACTGATGTTAATACAGCTCCCTCACACTGTCACTCAGTAACCCCTCTCCCCCAGCACCCTGTGTTACTGACTGTATCTGTACTGATGTTAATACAGCTCCCTCACACGTCACTCAGTAACCCCTTCCCCCAGCACCCTGTGTTACTGACTGTATCTGTACTGATGTTAATACAGCTCCCTCACACTGTCACTCAGTAACCCCTCTCCCCCCAGCACCCTGTGTTACTGACTGTATCTGTACTGATGTTAATCCAGCTCCCTCACACTGTCACTCAGTAACCCCTCTCCCCCCAGCACCCTGTGTTACTGACTGTATCTGTACTGATGTTAATCCAGCTCCCTCACACTGTCACTCAGTAACCCCTCTCCCCCCAGCACCCTGTGTTACTGACTGTATCTGTACTGAGTTAAACAGCTCCCTCACACTGTCACTCAGTAACCCTCCCCCCAGCACCCTGTTACCGATGTATCTGTACTGATGTTAATATAGCTCCCTCACACTGTCACTCAGTAACCCTCTCCCCCCAGCACCCTGTGTTACTGACTGTATCTGACGATGTTAATCAGCTCCCTCACACTGTCACTCAGTAAACCCTCTCCCCCCAGCACCCTGTGTTACTGACTGTATTGCACGATGTTAATCCAGCTCCCTCACACTGTCATCAGTAACCCCTCCCCCCCAGCACCTGTGTTACTGACTGTATCTGTACTGATGTTAATACAGCTCCCTCACACTGTCACTCAGTAACCCCTCTCCCCCCAGCACCCTGTGTTACTGACTGTATCTGTACTGATGTTAATCCAGCTCCCTCACACTGTCACTCAGTAACCCCTCTCCCCCCAGCACCCTGTGTTACTGACTGTATCTGTACTGATGTTAATCCAGCTCCCTCACACTGTCACTCAGTAACCCCTCTCCCCCCAGCACCCTGTGTTACTGACTGTATCTGTACTGATGTAATACAGCTCCACACTGTCACTCAGTAACCCCTCCCCCCCAGCACCCTGTGTTACTGACTGTATCTGTACTGATGTTAATACAGCTCCCTCACACTGTCACTCAGTAACCCCTCTCCCCCCAGCACCCTGTGTTACTGACTGTATCTGTACTGATGTTAATACAGCTCCCTCACACTGTCACTCAGTAACCCCTCTCCCCCCAGCACCCTGTGTTACTGACTGTATCTGTACTGATGTTAATATAGCTCCCTCACACTGTCACTCAGTAACCCCTCTCCCCCCAGCACCCTGTGTTACTGACTGTATCTGTACTGATGTTAATATAGCTCCCTCACACGTCACTCAGTAACCCCTCTCCCCAGCACCCTGTGTTACTGACTGTATCTGTACTGATGTAATACAGCTCCCTCACACTGTCACTCAGTAACCCTCTCCCCACACCTACTGATGTTAATCAGCTCCCTCACACTGCACTCAGTAACCCTCTCCCCCCAGCACCCTGTGTTACTGACTGTATCTGCACTGATGTTAATACAGCTCCCTCACACTGTCACTCAGTAACCCCTCTCCCCCCAGCACCCTGTGTTACTGACTGTATCTGTACTGATGTTAATACAGCTCCCTCACACTGTCACTCAGTAACCCCTCTCCCCCCACCACCCTGTGTTACTGACTGTATCTGTACTGATGTTAATACAGCTCCCTCACACTGTCATTCAGTAACCCCTCTCCCCCCAGCACCCTGTGTTACTGACTGTATCTGTACTGATGTTAATATAGCTCCCTCACACTGTCACTCAGTAACCCCTCTCCCCCCAGCACCCTGTGTTACTGACTGTATCTGTACTGATGTTAATACAGCTCCCTCACACTGTCACTCACTAACTCCTCACCCCCAGAAACTCTGTCAGTGTCTCTGTTACACTCTGATGGTTTCAATGTCATCATGTAGAGACCCACTCTCAAGAGGGGAGTTGGAGTGGCGGAGCTGTGGAGGCAGGTGATGTCGGTGGAATTGGGGGGGGTTGGGTTCAGAGTTCAAAGGTAAATCCAGGTCTTTGAACATGCACTTACCAGCTATTTGCAGCCAAATGAGAGACTGATACATCATTTTATCATCAACAAAGAAATAGCAGGTGTAATTATTGTCATCGTGAACCGAGAGATTATTGATCTGGAGAGAGAGATTCCCGTCCCGTATCTCATTCTCAAAGGCCATGACTCTCCCCTTGTACTTGGCACCGTGGTACTCGCTCTGAGTTTGCCCGTAGAAGTAAGCGTACACCACGGTTTCTGAAGGGTCTTGCCAATACAGTCTTGTCGATGGTGGCCAGCGCCCATCCTTTGCTGCGTGGGCACAGGGAAGTGTGACCTCTCCGCCAATCAGCCCAGTTACCAGCTGAGAGGGAGCCTTGTCTGAAATCAGACCACACAATTACATTAGCGTCACATCACAGCAATAGACCATTCAGCCCCTCTGCTCCATCCTGCTGTCCCTGCCCTACACCAGCTTCCCCTCCCCATCACCACCTCCTTCTATTCCGCTTTTCCTCACGTGTTTATCCAGCTTCCCCCATTCAAATACATCCATAACATTCAACTCAACCACTCCCCGTGGGAGCAAGTCCCACATTCTCCCCACTCCCCATGGGAGTGAGTCCCACATTCTCCCCCACTCCCCGTGGGAGCAAGTCCCACATTCTCCCCACTCCCCATGGGAGTGAGTCCCACATTCTCCCCCACTCCCTGTGGGAGTGAGTCCCACATTCTCCCCCACTCCCCACGGGAGTGAGTCCCACATTCTCCCCAATCCCCATGGGAGCGAGTCCCACATTCTCCCCACTCCCCATGGGAGCAAGTCCCACATTCTCCCCACTCCCGTGGGAGCAAGTCCCACATTCTCCTCAATCCTCATGGGAGTGAGTCCCACATTCTCCCAATCCTCATGGGAGTGAGCCCACATTCTCCCCACTCCCCGTGGGAGCAAGTCCCACATTCTCCCCACTCCCCGTGGGAGCAAGTTCCACATTCTCCCCACTCCCCACGGGAGTGAGTCCCACATTCTCCCCAATCCCCATGGGAGCGAGTCCCACATTCTCCCCACTCCCCATGGGAGCAAGTCGCACATTCTCCCCACTCCCCGTGGGAGCAAGTCCCACATTCTCCTCAATCCTCATGGGAGTGAGTCCCACATTCTCCCCAATCCTCATGGGAGTGAGTCCCACATTCTCCCCACTCCCCGTGGGAGCAAGTCCCACATTCTCCCCACTCCCCGTGGGAGCAAGTTCCACATTCTCCCCACTCCCCGTGGGAGTGAGTCCCACATTCTCCCCCACTCCCCACGGGAGTGAGTCCCACATTCTCCCCACTCCCCGTGGGAGCAAGTCCCACATTCTCCCCACTCCCCATGGGAGCAAGTCCCACATTCTCCCCAATCCCCATGGGAGTGAGTCCCACATTCTCCCCACTCCCCATGGGAGCGAGTCCCACATTCTCCCCACTCCCCATGGGAGTGAGTCCCACATTCTCCCCACTCCCCATGGGAGCAAGTCCCACATTCTCCCCACTCCCCATGGGAGCAAGTCCCACATTCTCCCCAATCCTCATGGGAGTGAGTCCCACATTCTCCCCAATCCTCATGGGAGTGAGTCCCACATTCTCCCCAATCCTCATGGGAGTGAGTCCCACATTCTCCCCACTCCCCATGGGAGCAAGTTCCACATTCTCCCCACTCCCCGTGGGAGCGAGTCCCACATTCTCCCCACTCGCCGTGGGAGTGAGTCCCACATTCTCCCCCACTCCCCACGGGAGTGAGTCCCACATTCTCCCCCACTCCCCACGGGAGTGAGTCCCACATTCTCCCACTCCCCATGGGACCAAGTCCCACATTCTCCCCAATCCTCATGGGAGTGAGTCCCACATTCTCCCCGCTCCCCATGGGAGGAAGTCTCACATTCTCCCCACTCTCCGTGGGAGCGAGTCCCACATTCTCCCCACTCCCCATGGGATCAAGTCCCATATTCTCCCCACTCCCCGTGGGAGCAAGTCCCACATTCTCCCCACTCCCCATGGGATCAAGTCCCATATTCTCCCCCCTTCCCATGGGTGAGGGGGCTGGAAAAGAGAAGTGAAGGAGAGAGAGCAAGAGGAGGATGTGGAGTGAGAAAGAAGGGGCAAAAAAAGGGGCTACATTCGCTGCACAATGTCAAAAAATTTCGAGTTACTCAGAGATTGAAACACCGGGATTGCGGGAATGTCAGCGATGGGGCTGGTGTAGTATGATGGAATGTGTTAGACTCAGTCCCATGAAGTGTTAATATGAACTGATATCACAGAAGGAAGTACATACAGTCATGTGATCAGAGAGTTCCAAGAGAAAGAAATTATTGGAAGGGAGAGGATTACAGCTGTGAATAGTTGAGAGTGATTACAACAGTCACTAAAAATTCTCCAACACAATAATGTAGGGAGGGAGTGAGGAGCTAGAATTGGCCTCCTGTGGATTAGTGTGTCCAGGAATCCTGGTCACGATCCCTGGAATTGGAAGCTACCCCAGGGAGAAGTCTCACAACACTAGGTTAAAGTCCAATTTGGTAACAAACACCACTAGCTTTCAGAGCGCTGGCCCTTGGCCCCTCCCTGTGGAGGAGCCATACCTTGACGCTGGAGTTCTCAGGGTAAGGAATCGAAGCCAGGGAATTTTCGCCGTGGGCCAGGCTGTGTGAATCAGAGCAGCCAGAGGTGTGTTTTCTGACTAATACTCACCAGCACTCACAGCGTGAACACACAGAGACAGGAACAGGAACACAAAATGCTTCATCCTGTGGGACACAGAGAGAGAGTTAGTGACCATTCCTCAGTGAGAAACAATTAATTCCCACAAACACTCCAATCTCTCACGCTCTCTCTCAGTCACTCCCCCTCATACTCGCTCCTGCCTCACTCCCCCTCACACTCCATCACTCTCACTCTCCCTCACTCCCCCTCACACTCCATCATTCTCACTCTCCCTCACTCTCCCCAACCATCCATCACTCTAACTCTCTCCCTCACTCTCCTCCACACTCCATCACTTCTCACTCTCCCTCACTCCCCCCTCACACTCCATCACTCTCACTCTCTCCACTCACCCTCACTCTCACATCCCACTCCACTCTCACTCTCCTCACTCCAACTCCCTCCACACTCCATCACTCTCACTCTCCCTCCACTCCCCCTCCCTCACACTCTCACTCTCCACTCCCCCTCACAACTCACTCTCCCTCACTCTCCCTCACTCCCACTCACTCCATCACTCTCACCCCCCTCACTCACCCCACACTCCATCACTCTCTACTCCTCACTCCCCCCTCACACTCCACACTCCCACTCTCCCTCACTCCCCCTCTCACTCAATCACATCTATCTCCCTCACTCTCCCTCACACTCAATCACCTCACTCCCCCTCACTCCCCCTCTCACTCCCACATCACTCCCCCTCACACCACCTCACACCATAAATCTCACTCTCCCTCACTCCCCCCTCCACTCCATCACTCTCAATCTCCCTCACTCCCCCCTCACAATCCCATCACTCTCCTCTCCATCAACTCCCCCTCACACTCCATCACTCTCACTCTCCCTCACTCCCCCCTCACACTCATCACTTCAACTCTCCCTCACTCCTCCCTCCACTCATACTCTCACTCCTCCTCACTCCCTCACACTCCATCCACGCGCACTCTCCATCACTCATCCTCACTCTCCCTCCTCCATCACTGTCTCACTCTCCCTCTAGTCTCCCTCACACTCCATACTCTCTCTCCTCACTCCCCTCACCCCCTCACACTCTCACCTCATCTCCCTCACTCCCCCTCCCACTCCATCACTCTCACTTCCCTACCCCCACTTTTTTTTCCCCCCCCTCACACCCCCTCACACTCCATCACTCACACTCTCCCTCACTCCCCCTCACTCCATCACTCTCTCTCCTCACTCCCCTCCACACTCCACACTCTCACTCTCCCTTCCCTCACTCCCCCTCACTACTCCATCCTCTCTCTCTCCCTCACTCCCCTCACACTCCATCACTCTCACTCTCCTCACTCACTCCCACTCTCACCCCCGTCCTCTCCCCACACTCCATCACTCTCACTCTCCCTCACTCCCCCTCACACTCATCACTCTCACTCTCCCTCACTCTCCTCACTCTCCTCAACCCCCCCACACTCCATCACTCTCACTCTCCCTCATCTCCCTCACACTCCATCATTCTCTCTCCTCACTCCCCCTCACTCCTCACCTCATCCTCCCCACTCCCAGCACACTCCATCACTCTCTCCTCCCTCACTCCCCCCTCACACTCCATCACTCTCACTCTCCCTCACTCCCCCTCACACTCCTCACTCTCCCTCACTCTCCCTCCCTCCACACTCCCTCACTCCCCCCCTCACACTACTCTCACTCTCCTCACTCTCCATCACCTCACTCTCTCTTCCCTCACTCCCCCCTCCATCCTCTCACTCTCCCTCTTCCTCACTCCCCCCTCAATCCCCCCTCCACTCATCACTTCACTCCCTCACCCCCTCACACTCCTCACTCTCACTCTCCCCTCACTCTCCCCCCCCTCACCTCCATCACTCTCACTCCTCACTCCCCCTCACACCCATCACTTCTCTCTCCCCTCACACTCCATCACTCTCACTCTCCCTCACTCCCCCCTCACACTCCATCACTCTCACTCTCCCTCACTCCCCCCTCACACTCCATCACTCTCACTCTCCCTCACTCTCCCTCACACTCCATCACTGTCACTCCCCTCAAATTTGCTCCCCCTCACATTCTCTCACACTCTCACCATTGCTCTCAACCCCCATCACTCCTTCCACACACACACACACACACACACACACACAACACACACACACACACATATACACACACACACAATACACACACAATACACACACACAGGACACACAATACACACACACACACATACCACACACACACACACACAAAATACACACACAATACACACAGACACACAATACACACAGACACACACACACGGCACACACACAATACACACACACACAATACACACAACACACAATACACACAACACACAACTACACACGCACACACCAATACACACACACACACAATACACACACACAATACACACACACACACACACACCACACACACAATACACACACACACACACACAACACACAATACACACACAATACACACACACACACACAATACACACACACACAATTACACACAGACACCACACACACACAATACCACACACACACACAACACACACACACAATACACACAATACACACACACACACAATACACACACACAATACACACACAACACACAACAATACACACACACACACACAATACACACACACACACAGTACACACACACAATACACGCACACAATACACACACACGATACACACAGACACATAATACATACACACACACAATACACAATACACACACACAATATACACACACAATACACACACACAATACACACAGAGACACAATACACACACACACACACAATACACACACACAATACACACACACAATACACACACACACAATAGCATCCAGACACACAAATGTACAAACACAGAAACACGATACTCACACAGACACTTTGGTGCACATTCTTTCACCCACTAAAGCACACACCTGCTCACTCACTGGACCTGTTCTCACTCTCACTCCTGCTTTCGTTACACCTGCTCACTCTGAATCTCAAACTCAGCTCCACAACAGTGTCCCTGGGCAGTTTTGATTACTCTGGAATGCCGGACGTACTGGGTGACTAAAGTTAAGGGGCGGTCACTTCCAGACTGACTCAGAAAGTGAGAGCAAGTTAATTGTTGAGAACTTCCCAACAGATGGCGATATCAGATAGTGCAAAGAATTGTACATTTCCAGTGAGAATGAGAACAGGAATGGAACAATCTGATAGAGTCAGTGCCCGAGATTGGAGCCAAATCCACTGAATTCAACACATCACCCACCCCACCCAGAGAGGGAGCAACGCACTGTCAGAGGGTCAGTGTTGAGGGAGTGCCACTGTCAGAGGGTCAGTGCTGAGGGAGCACCGTAGTGTCAGAGCGTCAGTGCTGAGGGAGTGCTGCACTGTCAGAGGGTCAGTGCTGAGTGAGTGCCGCACTGTCAGAGGGTCAGTGCTGAGGGAGTGCTGCACTGTCAGAGGGTCAGTGCTGAGTGAGTGCCGCACTGTCAGAGGGTCAGCGCTGACGGAGTGCCGCACTGTCAGAGGGTCAGTGCTGAGGGAATGCCGCACTGTCAGAGGGTCAGTGCTGAGGGAGTGCCGCACTGTCAGAGGGTCAGTGCTGAGTGTGTGCCGCACTGTCAGAGGGTCAGTGCTGAGGGAGTGCTGCACTGTCAGAGGGTCAGTGCTGAGTGAGTGCCGCACTGTCAGAGGGTCAGCGCTGACGGAGTGCCGCACTGTCAGAGGGTCAGTGCTGAGGGAATGCCGCACTGTCAGAAGGTCAGTGCTGAGGGAGTGCCGCACTGTCAGAGGGTCAGTGCTGAGGGAGTGCCGCACTGTCAGAGGGTCAGTGCTGAGGGAGTGCCGCACTGTCAGAGGGTCAGTGCTGAGGGAGTGCCGCACTGTCAGAGGGTCAGTGCTGAGGGAGTGCGGGGCTATACATCAGGATGTGATAATTGAGTGTCAGGAGTATTCAGAGGAAACCCATGCGGGAAAATGAGCAAAAATCAACACAGACAGTGTGCCGGGAATGGAACCTGGTGCTGTGAGGTAGCGACGCCAATCGCTGTGCCAGGGAAGGGGGGGTTAACCCAGACAAAGATGACAGACTCACCCACTATCTGTGAGCGGGGCTGAGAGAAATGGAGGGAGTGCCAGCCGTCCTCAGCTTGATACTGCGAATGTCCTGAGTGCCGAGAGCTGGAATCGGAGATTTTAACAGCGGCCACTTTGACGTCAAGGAGGAGACACAGTGACTGGCTCTCGAGGGCGGCCAATCAGAATGAGGGAGGGGAGGTCCACGTTCGACCTCTGAACCATTGCAGGTCGGAATCCCTCTGACCTCCTCCCTCCCCCCTGAGCAAAGTCCTGGTCATAACCCCGATGGGGAGGGGGGAGGGAGGGGGGTAAGGGCTGTGTCATTGCCAGGGTGTTGGTCAGTAACTCTTCACGCTCGGGGTGGGGGAAGGGTTTGGATGGGGAACGGATGCGGTGAGGGTGACGGATTGGGGACTGGGTGGCTGAAAGAGGGAAGTTGCTCAGGGGATGTGGTTGGATTTGAAACCAGAAGGCCAGGTTCGAGGGGCCCTCGGTACAGCCCTGCCCTTCACCCCCACACACCCACACCCACTGCTACACACACCTCCCCCACGCATCCCTCTCCCCCATCCCTCCCCCAGCATAACCCTGGGCACCGCATCCCCTGGCACTCCTCCCCCAGCACCCGTTCCCCCCATACACCCATCTCTTGGCACCCCTCCCCCTCCACCCCTCCCCCGCGTACCCTCTCTCACACAACCCTCCAAGGTACCCTTCCTCAGCACCTCTCCCCGTGCACCGCTCCCCCGCAATCCCTCCTCCAGCACCCTCCCCCCACACAACCTCCCTCAGCACCCTCCCCCGCACACCCCCTCCCCCATACACCCTCTCCTGGCACCCCCAACCCCCCCCCATACACCCTCTCCTGGCACCCCTCCCCCTGCACACCCCCTCCCCCACCACCCTTAACCCAGCACCCCTCCCCCACCTCCCCTTCCCCGTGCATGCCTCCCCTCTGCATCCCTCCCTCACGCACCCCTTACCCACACACCCATCCTCTGCACATCTCTCCCCCAAAACGCCCTTCCCACACACTCAGACACACTGCACCCCTCCACAACCTTCCTCACTGAGCCAGACTGACCCTCCCCTCAGTACGGACATAGCTTTCTGTCCATCCCTTCCCCTTGTTTACAACTCACGCCTCACACCGAGAATGTGGGACTCACTCCCACGGGGAGTGGGGAGAATGTGGGACTCGCTCCCACAGAGAGTGGGAGGGTGGGAATAGTGAGGTGAATAGTACTGATGGGTTTAAGGGATGGGGTGGAAGCTGGATAAATACACGAAGGGAAGAGGAATACAGGGGGAAGGGCGAGATGGAGGGGGGTTGCGAGAGAGGTTGGTGTGAGGTTGGAGTAACAGCATAGAGCAGAGGGAACGAATGGCCTCTCTGTTTGATGAGAACATGTGTCACGGATGAAGCAAATTCACTTACTCAGGATCCAAGCTGGGACTGTCCCAGAGACTGAGTCAGAAATCCAATACAGAAAGACTTCTCCCTCAGACACACAGGGGAAGAGCTCTCTCTCCCCCGTCAATAAATCATTTCGAATTTTCTCAGCATTAATCTGCATCTGTGTACATCAGCAACAGCTTCTGGTTATTACACAGACCCTGAAATGTCGTTACAGGGCGAGAGTTCACAAAACACACCATTCTCTCCCCTACTCTCCATCTCTCATCCACATCAATGCCAGCGTTCTGCATTCAATCCTCTCCACACTATCCTCAACACCCACCCAATAACTGACAAGGCTCAGTGCTGAGGGAGTGCCGCACTGTCAGAGGGTCAGTGCTGAGGGAGTGCCGCACTGTCAGAGGGTCAGTGCTGAGGGAGTGCCGCACTGTCAGAGGGTCAGTGCGGAGGGAGTGCCGCACTGTCAGAGGGTCAGTGCTGAGGGAGTGCCGCACTGTCAGAGGGTCAGTGCTGAGGGAGTGCCGCACTGTCAGAGGGTCAGTGCTGCGGGAGTGCCGCACTGTCAGAGGGTCAGTGCTGAGGGAGTGCCGCACTGTCAGAGGGTCAGTGCTGAGGGAGTGCCGCACTGTCAGAGGGTCAGTGCTGAGGGAGTGCCGCACTGTCAGAGGGTCAGTGCTGAGGGAGTGCCGCACTGTCAGAGGTCAGTGCTGAGCGAGTGCCTCACTGTCAGAGGGTCAGTGCTGAGGGAGTGCCGCACTGTCAGAGGGTCAGTGCTGAGGGAGTGCCGCACTGTCAGAGGGTCAGCGCTGAGGGAGTGCCGCACTGTCAGAGGGTCAGTGCTGAGGGAGTGCCGCACTGTCAGAGGGTCAGTGCTGAGGGAGTGCCGCACTGTCAGAGGGTCAGTGCTGAGGGAGTGCCGCACTGTCCGAGGGTCAGTGCTGAGGGAGTGCCGCACTGTCAGAGGGTCAGTGCTGAGGGAGTGCCGCACTGTCAGAGGGTCAGTGCTGAGGGAGCACTGCACTGTCAGAGGGTCAGTGCTGAGGGAGTGCCGCACTGTCAGAGGGTCAGTGCTGAGGGAGTGCCGCACTGTCAGAGGGTCAGTACTGAGGGAGCGCCGCACTGTCAGAGGGTCAGTGCTGAGGGAGTGCCGCACTGTCAGAGGGTCAGTGCTGAGGGAGTGCCGCACTGTCAGAGGGTCAGTGCTGAGGGAGTGCCGCACTGTCAGAGGGTCAGTGCTTAGGGAGCGCCGCACTGTCAGAGGGTCAGTGCTTAGGGAGCACTGCACTGTCAGAGAGTCAATTCTGAGGGAGTGCTGCGCTGTCAGAGGTGCCATCTTTCAGGATGAGATACTAAGTCTCTTGGATTGGGGTGGAAGTCCCCAACTTCACGATTTGGAAAATTTTGGGGTTGTGGGGTGTGGGTTGGGGGGGGTGATTAGTTCTCTCCAGTGTCCTGGTGCCAATGATTACCCTCATCAACTTCACTGTAAAGCAACCCAGCTGATGTGAGTCATTCTCACATCGCTGTGTGTGGGATCTTGCCGATTTGTGACGTTGAGAGGGGACGCCTTCACTGGCGATAAGAGATTGTGGGGATGTGCGGTTCACTGGAGAAATTGAATCTCTCTCTCTCTCCGGCGTGGAGCCCTGGGATCAGATGTGGGAGTTTTGGGAAGTTATTCCCCTTTCCAGTTCTCCTCAATGTGTCCTCCGTTTTCCCAGACTCTGAGGATCCAGGTTCAGTTCACTGTCGGCCTCACCAGAAGCCTGGGGCTTTCCTGCTTTCCCTGACTCACTGCCACACAGCTCAAGGTGGGGAAGACCTCTCAGTGCCCTCTCAGAAAGGGGAAGTCACGTTTCTGAACACCCAGGCAAAAATCCAACTTTACCAGTTCTAAAGGGAATTAAAATTAACCAAACTGTTAACTCTTCATATGCTGCACTCTGATATAGTCGCCACCTCTCCCAATCTAAACCCCATCACCATCTTCTTCTCTCCCTTTTTCCCTCGTGTTTATCCAGCTTCCCCTCCTTAAATACATTCATACTATTCACCTCAACCACTCCCCGTGGGAGCGAGTCCCACATTCTCCCCACTCCCTGTGGAAGCGAGTCCCACATTCTCCCCACTCTCCGTGGGGTGAGTCCCACATTCTCCACTCCCCGTGCGGTGAATCCCACATTCTCCCCACTCCCCGTGGGAGCCAGTCCCACATTCTCCCCCACTCCCTGTGGGAGCCAGTCCCACATTCTCCCCCACTCCCCGTGGGAGCAAGTCCCACATTCTCCCCCACTCCCTGTGGGAGCAAGTCCCACATTCTCCCACTCCCCATGGGGGCGAGTCCCACACTCTCCCCACTCCTCATTGGGAGTAAGTCCCACATTCTATCCACTCGCCCAGGGAGCGATTCCCATATCCCTCCAATCTGTAACCTCCTCCAACCCCTAAGCCCTCTGAGATCTCTGCGTTCTTCCAATTCCGGCCTCTTGAGCATCCCCTGATTCCCATCACTCCGCCATTGGCAGCCGTGACTTCAGCTGCCTGCGAGTCCCGAAACTCTGGAATTCTCAAAATCTCTCTGCATCTCTCTGTGTGTCTCCCTCTCTCTCTGTCTCTCTTTCTGTCTCTCTCTTTCTGTTTCTCTCCCTGCCTTTCTCTCTGTCTCTCTCTCTGTCTCTCTCTCTCTACCTCTGTTCTCTCTTTCTACCTCTCTCTCTTTCTTTGTCCCTTTTTCTCGATATCTCTCTCTCTCTGTCTCTCTGTACCTCTCTATCTCTTTCTCATTTAAGACATTCTTTGCAAGCTTACATCATTGTTGATCTTGGTCACTTTTACAAATGTCTTGTACGTGGGTTAGATCCACGCATTCTTCACTTATTCCTGGGAGAGTGAGATTGGGACAGTTCGCTGAGTTTGAATGAGAGAGTGGGAGAGAAATCTGTGAGTGATTACGATTCGGAATTCTGGGAGTCTCCAATTCAAATCACAATATTCTTTATTTTGAACCAGTCTGTTACATGCCAACAGAGTGCCAGGTTGATATGACAAACAAGAATTCCAACATTGTGCAATTCAGGAAGTAACTGACGAAAAATATAACCTCCCCGTCAAACATTCCTCAGACAGGTACAGCACGGGGTTAGAAACAGAGTAAAGCTCCCTCTACACTGTCCCCCCCATCAAACACTCCCAGGACAGGTACGACACAGGGTTAGATACAGAGTAAAGCTCCCTCTACACTGTCCCCCATCAAACACTCCCAGGACAGGTACAGCACGGGGTTAGATACAGAGTAAAGCTCCCTCTACACTGTCCCCCCATCCCAGGACAGGTACAGCACGGGGTTAGATACAGAGTAAAGCTCCCTCTACACTGTCCCCCATCAAACACTCCCAGGACAGGTACAGCACGGGGTTAGATACAGAGTAAAGCTCCCTCTACACTGTCCCCCATCAAACACTCCCAGGACAGGTACAGCACGGGGTTAGATACAGAGTAAAGCTCCCTCTACACTGTCCCCCCATCAAACACTCCCAGGACAGGTACAGCACGGGGTTAGATACAGAGTAAAGCTCCCTCTACACTGTCCCCCGCATCAAACACTCCCAGGACAGGTACACAACGGGGTTAGATACAGAGTAAAGCTCCCTCTACACTGTCCCACATCAAACACTCCCAGGACAGGTACAGCATGGGGTTAGATACAGAGTAAAGCTCCCTCTACACTGTCCCCATCAAACAGTCCCAGGACAAGTACAGCACGGGGTTAGATACAGAGTAAAGCTCCCTCTACACTGTCCCGCCATCAAACATCCCCAGGACAGGTACAGCACGGGGTTAGATACAGAGTAAAGCTCCCTCTACACGGTCCCCATCAAACACTCCCAGGACAGGTACAGCATGGGGTTAGATACAGAGTAAAGCTCCCTCTACACTGTCCCCATCAAACACTCCCAGGACAGGTACAGCATGGGGTTAGATACAGAGTAAAGCTCCCTCTACACTGTCCCCCCATCAAACACTCCCAGGACAGGTACAGCACAGGGTTAGATACAGAGTAAAGCTCCCTCTACACTGTCCCCATCAAACACTCCCAGGACAGGTACAGCACGGGGTTAGATACAGAGTAAAGCTCCCTCTACACTGTCCCCATCAAACACTCCCAGGACAGGTACAGCACGGGGTTAGATACAGAGTAAAGCTCCCTCTACACTGTCCCCCACAAACACTCCCAGGACAGGTACAGCACGGGGTTAGATACAGAGTAAAGCTCCCTCTACACTGTCCCCCATCAAACACTCCCAGGACAGGTACAGCACGGGGTTAGATACAGAGTAAAGCTCCCTCTACACTGTCCCCTCAAACACTCCCAGGACAGGTACAGCACGGGGTTAGATACAGAGTAAAGCTCCCTCTACACTGTCCCCCATCAAACACTCCCAGGACAGGTACAGCACGGGGTTAGATACAGAGTAAAGCTCCCTCTACACTGTCCCCCCATCAAACACTCCCAGGACAGGTACAGCACGGGGTTAGATACAGAGTAAAGCTCCCTCTACACTGTCCCCCCATCAAACACTCCCAGGACAGGTACAGCACGGGGTAGATACAGAGTAAAGCTCCCTCTACACTGCCCCATCAAACACTCCCAGGACAGGTACAGCACGGGGTTAGATACAGAGTAAAGCCCCTCTACACTGTCCCCATCAAAACTCCCAGGACAGGTACAGCACGGGGTTAGATACAGAGTAAAGCTCCCTCTACACTGTCCCCCATCAAACACTCCCAGGACAGGTACAGCACGGGGTTAGATACAGAGTAAAGCTCCCTCTACACTGTCCCCCATCAAACACTCCCAGGACAGGTACAGCACGGGGTTAGATACAGAGTAAAGCTCCCTCTACACTGTCCCCCATCAAACACTCCCAGGACAGGTACAGCACGGGGTTAGATACAGAGTAAAGCTCCCTCTACACTGTCCCCCATCAAACACTCCCAGGACAGGTACAGCACGGGGTTAGATACAGAGTAAAGCTCCCTCTACACTGTCCCCCCATCAAACACTCCCAGGGACAGGTACAGCACGGGGTTAGATACAGAGTAAAGCTCCCTTACACTGTCCCCATCAAACACTCCCAGGACAGGTACAGCACGGGGTTAGATACAGAGTAAAGCTCCCTCTACACTGTCCCCATCAAACACTCCCAGGACAGGTACAGCACGGGGTTAGATACAGAGTAAAGCTCCCTCTACACTGTCCCCCATCAAACACTCCCAGGACAGGTACAGCACGGGGTTAGATACAGAGTAAAGCTCCCTCTACACTGTCCCCCATCAAACACTCCCAGGACAGGTACAGCACGGGGTTAGATACAGAGTAAAGCTCCCTCTACACTGTCCCCATCAAACACTCCCAGGACAGGTACAGCACGGGGTTAGATACAGAGTAAAGCTCCCTCTACACTGTCCCCCATCAAACACTCCCAGGACAGGTACAGCACGGGGTTAGATACAGAGTAAAGCTCCCTCTACACTGTCCCCCATCAAACACTCCCAGGACAGGTACAGCACGGGGTTAGATACAGAGTAAAGCTCCCTCTACACTGTCCCCCATCAAACACTCCCAGGACAGGTACAGCACGGGGTTAGATACAGAGTAAAGCTCCCTCTACACTGTCCCCCCATCAAACACTCCCAGGACAGGTACAGCACGGGGTTAGATACAGAGTAAAGCTCCCTCTACACTGTCCCCCATCAAACACTCCCAGGACAGGTACAGCACGGGGTTAGATACAGAGTAAAGCTCCCTCTACACTGTCCCCCCATCAAACACTCCCAGGACAGGTACAGCACGGGGTTAGATACAGAGTAAAGCTCCCTCTACACTGTCCCCATCAAACACTCCCAGGACAGGTACAGCACGGGGTTAGATACAGAGTAAAGCTCCCTCTACACTGTCCCCCATCAAACACTCCCAGGACAGGTACAGCACGGGGTTAGATACAGAGTAAAGCTCCCTCTACACTGTCCCCCCATCAAACACTCCCAGGACAGGTACAGCACGGGGTTAGATACAGAGTAAAGCTCCCTCTACACTGTCCATCAAACACTCCCAGGACAGGTACAGCACGGGGTTAGATACAGAGTAAAGCTCCCTCTACACTGTCCCCCCATCAAACACTCCCAGGACAGGTACAGCACGGGGTTAGATACAGAGTAAAGCTCCCTCTACACTGTCCCCATCAAACACTCCCAGGACAGGTACAGCACGGGGTTAGATACAGAGTAAAGCTCCCTCTACACTGTCCCCCATCAAACACTCCCAGGACAGGTACAGCACGGGGTTAGATACAGAGTAAAGCTCCCTCTACACTGTCCCCCCATCAAACACTCCCAGGACAGGTACAGCACGGGGTTAGATACAGAGTAAAGCTCCCTCTACACTGTCCCCATCAAACACTCCCAGGACAGGTACAGCACGGGGTTAGATACAGAGTAAAGCTCCCTCTACACTGTCCCCATCAAACACTCCCAGGACAGGTACAGCACGGGGTTAGATACAGAGTAAAGCTCCCTCTACACTGTCCCCATCAAACACTCCCAGGACAGGTACAGCACGGGGTTAGATACAGAGTAAAGCTCCCTCTACACTGTCCCCCATCAAACACTCCCAGGACAGGTACAGCACGGGGTTAGATACAGAGTAAAGCTCCCTCTACACTGTCCCCCCATCAAACACTCCCAGGACAGGTACAGCACGGGGTTAGATACAGAGTAAAGCTCCCTCTACACTGTCCCCCATCAAACACTCCCAGGACAGGTACAGCACGGGGTTAGATACAGAGTAAAGCTCCCTCTACACTGTCCCCCATCAAACATTCCCAGGACAGGTACAGCATGGGGTTAGATATCGATGATTGCGAATTTGTCCCAAGACTGCTCGTGTTAAAATTGGCCAGTGAGAAGTCATTGGGAGCAGCAGTGCCTCCAGGACGGAGTCTGGGGTGTATCCACCATCAGAAATTATAACAGTGGGGGTCTGATTTGAGAGGAGGGGCGGTCGGTGGGCACTCTGCCAGTTAGGTACTTGTTTCAGTTTGGGTTAATGTGAGGTGGGCAATTGATGAGCAGCATGTTGGCACACAGGTTAGCACTGCTGCCTCACTGTGCCAGGGACCCGGGTTCGATTCCCGGCTTGGGTCACTGTCTGTGTGGAGTCTGCGCATTCTCCCCATATCTGTGTGGGTTTCCTCCAGTTTTATAGAGTCACAGAAGCAGAAGGAGGCCATTCAGCCCATCGATCCTGCACTGACCACAATCCCACCCAGATCCTAGGCTCACAATGCCATGTATTTACCCTGCTAGCCCCTCTAACACTAACAGGCCCTCTAGCATGGCCAATCCACCTTGATGTACATCTTTGGAGTGTGGGAGGAAACTGGAGCACCCACGCAGACACGGGGAGAACATGCAGACTCCACAGAGACAGTGACCCAAGCTGGGGATCAAACCCAGGTCCCTGGCGCAGTGAGGCAGGAGTGCCAACCACTGGGCCTCCCTAATATGAGCGAGTGAATGAGTTGTGAGTGTGTGAGAGAGTGCGTTAGAGTAACGAGGTAACGGAGTGAGGGAGTGTGTGAGTGTGAGTAAATGAGGGTGTGAGTGAGTGAGTAGGGTGAGTGAGTGAGTAGGGTGAGTGAGTGAGGGGGTGAGTGAGTGAGGGGGTGAGTGAGTGAGTGATCGAGAGAGTCAGTGAGTGAGAGAGGGAGTGAGTGAGGGAGTGAGTGAGGTGGTGAGTGAGTGAGGAGGGTGACTGAGGGAGGGGGTGAGTGAGAGAGGGGGTGAGTGAGGGAGTGAATGAATGAGTGAGTATTTGTTGAATGGAATCTGAGGGGTTCGCTGGCAATGAGTGTTTGGGGACCAGACACCAGAACATCTTCCCGACTGTGAGTGTGGTACTGCCCCGAGCGTGCAATATTCACGATATAGTGTGTCTCAATCCCTCAGTATCATCACGATATTCCTCAGAGAGTCTGATGGTGTTCTCAGGAGCGAGGGGAGAATTCCAGGGCTGGAAATGTTAGGGAAAGGCAGATCCGCAGTGTAAGAATTTTAGTGTGAACAGGGACCAGGAAATATTTATAAAGATATTTTAATCCTTCCATCAAGTGTCAGTCTAGCAGTGCGCAATGACTTGGCTTCACTGAACAGTGATATCATGCAGCACAGGTCTGCAGGATGTTACAGGGAAATTCCCAAAGTTTGGGAAAAATTCCCTCCACAAAGACCCTACAAAACAATTTTCAAAAATAACCTTGCACAGATTGGGAGTCTGTTCCAGGTTTAGATACTGACTCATCAACACATAAACAAGGTTCAATTACAAAATCCAGAAACAGACTTCCTGCAAATAGTAACCAAAGTGCGGCACTCCCTCAGCACTGACCCTCTGACGGTGCGGCACTCCCTCAGCACTGACCCTCTGACAGTGCGGCACTCCCTCAGCACTGACCCTCTGACAGTGCGGTGCTCCCTCAGCAATGACCCTCTGACAGTGCGGCACTCCCTCAGCACTGACCCTCTGACAGTGCGGCACTCCCTCAGCACTGACCCTCTGACAGTGCGGCACTCCCTCAGCACTGACCCTCTGACAGTGCGGCACTCCCTCAGCACTGGAAGTTGCAGTGTTATTTTGCTCTTTAATGCAAGGTGTGTCTTCTAGGTTGGATCCAGCAATTATTATCCATTTCAAATTGCTTTTCAACTGAGTGTCTTGCTTGGACATTACAGAGAGTTGACCACATTGCTGCAGGTCTGAGTCACGTGTAGGTCAGACCTGCTCAGTTTCGCTGATTTCCTTCTCCAAACATCATTAGCGGTCCAAATGATTGTTGCAAGAATCACCAACATTTGCAACGAGATTAACAGCTCAATAACTTAATATTCAGGAATATTAAAGATCCACCAGATTCCCGGGGTGGGATTTGTCGGAGGGACTTTAGCTTGCATGGTGCTGGGTGTCTCTGAATCTCTGTGTCGGTGGTGCTACCACGTGCTGACCATCTCCCAGTAGGGTCTTGCTCTGCTCAAACATGCTGACGTGCTGGTACTCCGACCCCGGGACACAGCGGTGAACTCACACTGCTGCCTCTGCAATTTGCAGGAGTGTGGGTGGCAGGATGGTCAGGGAGAGAACAAGGAGGGGAGGAGGCGTGGGGGGAATGTTGGGGGCTGCCACTGCAATTTAGCTCGATTGCTGTAACCCCAAAGGGGGAAATGGACACTCCACCACATCCTACATCGAAAAGGGAAGCAGAAGGGTGGTTTTTCTGCAGAGCTGGAGGGAGACCAGACAGAATATACCGACACAGTTCCCTACAAAGGCTGTGCAATTTGCACACTGACCAAATTCCACAGCCACCCCGGGCACTGTCTGATGGGGACAGTGTAGAGGGAGCTTTACTCTGTATCTAACCCTGTGCTGTATCTGTCCTGGGAGTGTTTGATTGGGGACAGTGTAGAGGGAGCTTTACACTGCATCTAACCCCTGTGCTGTACCTGTCCTGGGAATGTTTGATGAGGGACAGTGTGGAGGAAGCTTTACTCTGTATCTAACCCCATGCTGTACCTGTCCTAGGAGTGTTTGATGAGGGACAGTGTGGAGGAAGCTTTACTCTGTACCTAACCCCGTGCTGCACCTGTCCTGGGAGTGTTTGATGGGGGACAGTGTAGAGGGAGCTTTACTCTGTATCTAACCCTGTGCTGTACCTGTGCTGGGAGTATTTAATGGGAACAGTGTAGAGGGAGCTTTACTCTGTATTGAAACCTGTGCTGTACCTGTCCTGTGAGTGTTTGATGGGGGACAGTGCAGAAGGTGCTTTAATTTGCATCTAACCCCGTGCTGTACCTCTCCTGGCAGTGTTTGATTGGGGACAGTGTAGAGGGAGCTTTACTCTGTATCTAACCCCGTGCTATCCCTAGCCTGGGAGTGTTTGATGGGGGACAGTGTGGAGGGAGCTTTACTCTGTGTCTAACCCCGTGCTGTCCCTATCCTGGGAGTGTTTGATTATGGGACAGCGTAGAGGGAGCTTTACTCTGTATATAACCCCGTGTTCTACCTGTCCTAGGACTGTTTGATGGGGGACAGTGGGAAGGGCGTTTTACTCTATATCTTACCCCGTGTTGTACCTGTCCTGGGAGTGTTTGATGGGGGACAGCGTACAGGGAGCTTTACTTTGTATCTAACTCCGTGTTGTACCGGTCCTGGGAATGTTTGACGAGGGGACAATGTATAGGGAGCTTTACTCTGTATCTAACCCCATGCTGTACCTGTCCTGGGAGTGTTTGATGGGGACAGTGTAGAGGGAGCTTTACTTTGTATCTCACCCCATGCTGTACCTGTCCTGGGAGTGTTTGATGGGGACAGTGTAGAGGGAGCTTTACTCTGTATCTAACTCCGTGCTGTACCTGTCCTGGGAGTGTTTGATGAGGGACAGTGTAGAGGGAGCTTTACTCTGTATCTTACCCCGTGCTGTACCTGTCCTGGGAGTGTTTGATGGGGACAGTGTAGAGGGAGCTTTACTCTGTATCTAACCCCGTGCTGTACCTGTCCTGGGAGTGTTTGATGGGGACAGTGTAGAGGGAGCTTTACTCTGTATCTAACCCCGTGCTGTACCTGTCCTGGGAGTGTTTGATGGGGACAGTGTAGAGGGAGCTTTACTCTGTATCTAACCCCGTGCTGTACCTGTCCTGGGAGTGTTTGATGGGGACAGTGTAGAGGGAGCTTTACTCTGTATCTAACCCCGTGCTGTACCTGTCCTGGGAGTGTTTGATGGGGACAGTGTAGAGGGAGCTTTACTCTGTATCTAACCCCGTGCTGTACCTGTCCTGGGAGTGTTTGATGGGGACAGTGTAGAGGGAGCTTTACTCTGTATCTAACCCCGTGCTGTACCTGTCCTGGGAGTGTTTGATGGGACAGTGTAGAGGGAGCTTTACTCTGTATCTAACCCCGTGCTGTACCTGTCCTGGGAGTGTTTGATGGGGGGACAGTGTAGAGGGAGCTTTACTCTGTATCTAACCCCGTGCTGTACCTGTCCTGGGATGGGGGACAGTGTAGAGGGAGCTTTACTCTGTATCTAACCCCGTGCTGTACCTGTCCTGGGAGTGTTTGATGGGGGGACAGTGTAGAGGGAGCTTTACTCTGTATCTAACCCCGTGCTGTACCTGTCCTGGGAGTGTTTGATGTGGGACAGTGTAGAGCGAGCTTTACTCTGTATCAACCCTGTGCTGTACCCATCCTGGGAGTGTTGATGCGGGACAGTGTAGAGGGAGCTTTACTCTGTATCTAACCCCGTGCTGTACCTGTCCTGGGAGTGTTTGATGGGGGACAGTGTAGAGGGAGCTTTACTCTGTATCTAACCCCGTGCTGTACCTGTCCTGGGAGTGTTTGATGGGGGACAGTGTAGAGGGAGCTTTACTCTGTATCAACCCCGTGCTGTACCTGTCCTGGGAGTGTTGAGGGGGACAGTGTAGAGGGAGCTTTACTCTGTATCTAACCCCGTGCTGTACCTGTCCTGGGAGTGTTTGAGGGGACAGTGTAGAGGGAGCTTTACTCTGTATCTAACCCGTGCTGTACCTGTCCTGGGAGTGTTTGATGGGGGACAGTGTAGAGGGAGCTTTACTCTGTATCTAACCCCGTGCTGTACCTGTCCTGGGAGTGTTTGATGGGGACAGTGTAGAGGGAGCTTTACTCTGTATCTAACCCCGTGCTGTACCTGTCCTGGGAGTGTTTGATGGGGACAGTGTAGAGGGAGCTTTACTCTGTATCTAACCCCGTGCTGTACCTGTCCTGGGAGTGTTTGATGGGGGACAGTGTAGAGGGAGCTTTACTCTGTATCTAACCCCGTGCTGTACCTGTCCTGGGAGTGTTTGATGGGGGACAGTGTAGAGGGAGCTTTACTCTGTATCTAACCCCGTGCTGTACCTGTCCTGGGAGTGTTTGATGGGGGACAGTGTAGAGGGAGCTTTACTCTGTATCTAACCCCGTGCTGTACCTGTCCTGGGAGTGTTTGATGGGGGACAGTGTAGAGGGAGCTTTACTCTGTATCTAACCCCGTGCTGTACCTGTCCTGGGAGTGTTTGATGGGGGACAGTGTAGAGGGAGCTTTACTCTGTATCTAACCCCGTGCTGTACCTGTCCTGGGAGTGTTTGATGGGGGGACAGTGTAGAGGGAGCTTTACTCTGTATCTAACCCCGTGCTGTACCTGTCCTGGGAGTGTTTGATGGGGGACAGTGTAGAGGGAGCTTTACTCTGTATCTAACCCCGTGCTGTACCTGTCCTGGGAGTGTTTGATGGGGGGACAGTGTAGAGGGAGCTTTACTCTGTATCTAACCCCGTGCTGTACCTGTCCTGGGAGTGTTTGATGGGGGACAGTGTAGAGGGAGCTTTACTCTGTATCTAACCCCGTGCTGTACCTGTCCTGGGAGTGTTTGATGGGGGGACAGTGTAGAGGGAGCTTTACTCTGTATCTAACCCCGTGCTGTACCTGTCCTGGGAGTGTTTGATGGGGGGACAGTGTAGAGGGAGCTTTACTCTGTATCTAACCCCGTGCTGTACCTGTCCTGGGAGTGTTTGATGGGGGACAGTGTAGAGGGAGCTTTACTCTGTATCTAACCCCGTGCTGTACCTGTCCTGGGAGTGTTTGATGGGGGGACAGTGTAGAGGGAGCTTTACTCTGTATCTAACCCCGTGCTGTACCTGTCCTGGGAGTGTTTGATGGGGGGACAGTGTAGAGGGAGCTTTACTCTGTATCTAACCCCGTGCTGTACCTGTCCTGGGAGTGTTTGATGGGGAGACAGTGTAGAGGGAGCTTTACTCTGTATCTAACCCCGTGCTGTACCTGTCCTGGGAGTGTTTGATGGGGGGACAGTGTAGAGGGAGCTTTACTCTGTATCTAACCCCGTGCTGTACCTGTCCTGGGAGTGTTTGATGGGGGACAGTGTAGAGGGAGCTTTACTCTGTATCTAACCCCGTGCTCTACCTGTCCTGGGAGTGTTTGATGGGGGGACAGTGTAGAGGGAGCTTTACTCTGTATCTAACCCCGTGCTGTACCTGTCCTGGGAGTGTTTGATGGGGAGACAGTGTGGAGGGAGTTTTACTCTGTATCTAACCCCATGTTGTCCAGGGAATGTGTGCCTCAGTTATTGTGGCCAATTCGCTGTCTTTGCACTGCATACCTTCACTGCCGTTTTAGTTGAGAATTCATCCAAATCATACAATGTCTTTCCATTTCTCTCAGAGTGGAGATTCCCACAGGTCACCCACCCTCAATGCCTGTCTTTAATGAGACACTCCTTCTTGTTAACCTATGTCACTTTGCATAGGGGAAGTGATTTTCCCCACATCCAGCCCCTGCCTGTGTCTATTCCTGTCAGTTCAATTCTCACTCTTCTGAACCCCACTATTGTCCTCTCCTCAGAATATAACCACCTGCCCCTCAGTGTGACTCCCCCCCTCATCCCCCTGGGAATCTTTTCTGAACCATTGCCAAATCAGTTGTAGCAATTCTTCAATGAGGAGATTCATACTATGAGCAGTAGTCCAGATGTGGCCTCATCTGCAGAACTGTATCCAAACCACCCCCCCCTGCAGTTATATTCCAAAACCCTCCTAATCAACAACATTTTCCTTCCTCATTAATTGTTGTTCCCGCAAACTAATGTTTCCAGATCGATGTACTGAGACGCCCAGATCCCTCTGTACCTGCAATCACTCTGCAGCTCTCTGTGGCTCCTGCTCTGTCCAAGACTGCAAGAAACTTCAAAAGATCATGAATGAAATGCAATCCATCATGCAAACTAGCCTCCCATCCATTGACTCTGCTTACACTTCTGGCTGTCTCGGAAAAGCAGCCAGTTTAATTCAGGACCCCACGGACTCCGGACATTCTCTCTTCCACCTTCTTCTGTCAAGGAAAGGATAGAAAAGTTTGAGGTCACATACCAAATGGCTCAAAAACAGTGGCATTGTCACACAGTGGTTGGCACTGCTGCCTCACAGCGCCAGGGACCCGGGTTCCACTTCTAGTTTGAGTCACTGGCTGTGTGGAGTCTGCACATTCTCCCCGTACCTGCATGGGTTTCCTCAGGGTGCTCAGGTTTCCTTGCAACTCCAAAGGTGTGCGGGTTAGGTGGATTAACCACACGAAATTACCCCTAGTGTCACGGGAATTAGCAGTGTAAATATGTGTGGTTATGGGAAGTAGTCCTGGGTGATATTATGGTCAGTGCAGAGTCAATGGGCCAATGTCAGGATTCTAAGATTCTGTTGCCATCATACTTTTGAATGGACGTAGCTCACATTAGGTTGATCTTTTTCTACATTCGTAGTTATGACTGTAACACTACGTTCTGCACCCTCTCCTTTCCTTCTTCCCTATATATATACTCAATGAATGGCATGTTTTCTCTCTATAGCACACTAGAAACAATATTTTTCACTGTACCCCAATACACGTAACAATAATAAATCAAATCAAAGTAATTTCTACATATTGTAACAAATTGATTCCTTCCCCAATCCCGGGCACTGATCCCCCACTATTCCACTTGTCACATCATGCCAACCCAAAGATTGCCTATTTATACCTACTCTACGTTTTCTTTTCGTTAACCTTCTACCCATGCTAATATGTTAACCTCCACCCCAAACCCTGACACACACACACACACACACACACAAACACACAAAATAAACGCTTATTTTGTATGAAGTGTTTCATATGCCACGTTATCTAAAACCTTCTGGAATTCTAAGCATATCACATCAATTATTTCTGCTTTATTCATCTTGTCATTCCCCCAAAGAACTCAAAATAAGTTAGTCAAATGTGATTCCTTGCTCACTAAACTCTGACTGGGATTTTCTAAGTGCCTCTGTGATAACTTCCATAATATTAGTTTCCAACATTTTCCCTTACAACAGACACCTGGCTAACTTCTTTCAAAGTTTATTTCTTAGTGTCAGAAGTCGGCTTACGTTAACACTGCAATGAAGTTACTGTGAAAACCTCCCCAGTCCCAACACTCCGGTGCCTGTTTGGGTACACTGAGGGAGAATTTAGCACGGTAATGCACTTAACCTGCACTGGAATGTGGGAGCAAGCTGGAGCACCCGGAGGAAACCTACGCAGACACAGGGAGAACGTGCAGATTTGGACACAGGTGAGGTCCCAGAGGACTGGAGGATTGCAAATGTAGTACCGTTGTTTAAAAAGGGTCAGTGGGATAATCCAGGGAACTATAGGCCAGTGAGCTTGACTTCAGTTATAGGTAAGCTAATGGAGAGGATCCTCAGGGACAGGATGTGTGAGCATCTGGAGCGCTGAGATCAGATCAGGGATACGCAGCATGGCTTCGTTAAGGGGAGGTCGTGCCTTACGAATCTAGTGGAATTTTTTGAAGAGGTGACAAAAACTGTTGATGAAGGACAAGCCGTTGATGTCGTCTACATGGATTTCAGTAAGGCGTTTGACAAGGTTCCCCATGGTAGGCTGATAAAAAAGGTGAAGGCGCATGGGATACAGGGCCAGGTATGTAGATGGGTTGAGAACTGGCTTGGGAGGAGGAGACAGCGGGTATTAGTGGAAGGCTCTTTTTCCAACTGGAGGTCAGTCACTAGTGGTGTGCCACAGGGCTCAGTACTAGGACCTCTTCTATTTGTGGTTTATATAAATGACTTGGAAGAGGGGGTAGGTGGTGTGATCAGCAAATTTGCTGATGACACTAAGATGCTTGGATTGGCGGGGACTGAGGAGCAGTGCCAGGCAATACAACAGGACATAGATAGGCTGGTAGATTGGGCAGATAGATGGCAAATGGAATTTAATCCGGATAAATGCGAGGTGATGCATTTTGGCCGGAATAATGTAGAGGGGAATTATAGGATAAAAGGTAAAACTATCCGGAGTATAGAGACGCAGAGAGACCTGGGGGTGCAGGTTCACAAGTCTCTGAAGGTGTCAGTACAGGTGGAGAAAGTGATAAAGAAAGCGTATGGTATGTTAGCCTTCATAGGAAGGGGTATAGAATACAAGAGGAGGAGTCTGATGTTGCAAGTGTATAGAACGTTGGTTAGGCCTCACTTGGAGTACTGCGTCCAGTTCTGGTCGCCGTACTACCGGAAGGATGTGGAGTCCCTGGAGAGAGTGCAGAGGAGATTTACCAGGATGCTGCCTGGTATGGAAGACCTGTCTTACGAGGAAAGATTGAACGCACTGGGGTTGTTTTCCCTTGAAAGACGTCGGCTGAGTGGGATCTATTAGAGGTATATAAGATTATGAGGGGTATAGATAGAGTAAATGGTGGTAAGCTTTTTCCACCATTAGATTCAGATAGAACGAGGGGTCACGGCCTTAGGGTGAGGGGGGCTATGTATAAGACTAATATTAGAGGGCATTTTTTCACACAAAGGGTAGTGGGGGTGTGGAATGCACTACCGAGTAAGGTGGTGGGAGCAGGCACGCTAGGGTTGTTTAAGGGTCTCTTGGACAGCCACATGAGCGGTCTGCAGATAGAGGGATATAGGAGGACTGTTTAAATACTTTAATTGTTTCCACAGGCTGTTCGGTCCACCTTGTTGACCAACAAGGTGCATGCATTCGGCAGGTCGTGCGAGGGCTGCTCTTGGATGTTACTTCAGGAGTGGCCTAGTGCTTCATGTCGTTAGTGTATGCTTAAACTGGACCATCAGATGGGCAACATGACAGCTCAGAGACTATCGCTGTTGCTGTGCAGACACATGGATTTGGGTCTGTGTCTGCGGGAGTTTGCGCGTTCTCCCCGTGGTTGCATGGGTTTTCTCCGGGTGCTCCGGTTTCCTTCCACATCCCAAAAATGTGCTCTTAGGCTGATTGGGTAACAAATTGTCCCTATATTGGTCTCTAAATGTCATTAAGACGTTAGGACGGCGGCGCGGGCTCGTTGGGCCGAAGGGCCTGTTTCCCGCGCTGTGTTGTTCTTTGTTCTTTGTTCAGACTCCGTACAGACAGTGACCCATTGAATCCGGGTGCCTGGCACTGTGAAGCAGCAGTGCTAACCACTGTGTCACAGTGCCTCCGTAGTCTGTAGTTTCCCCCACCCCCTTGCCTCGCAATCCTCCAGGCTTTCTTGAATAGAGAAGCTCCATGTACTATTTTCAGATGGGCGCTCTCCTGAGTTGAGGGAATTTTGGAACTTGTAGACACCATGGTGAAAGTTCATTAGTTCCCAGAGGCTTGTTAATTTTTAATTCCTATAATTTTCGCAAAAAACCTTTATTGGTAAAGTTAGTGGAATTTCCCCCCTTCCTTTTCACCTCCTGATACACAATTATTTCAGGTATGTTATTTGTATCCTGTACAGTGAATCCAGACATGCTGACACAGTGGGTTAGCATTGCTGCTTCACAGCGCCAGGGACCTGGCTTGGTGGTATGCAGAGTCAGCACAATCTCTTCACTTCTGCGAGCCAAGAACAGTTCCTTACCTGCTCAGACTTTTGAATGGACCTGCCTTATATTAAGTTGATTTCTCTTTCTACACCTTAGCTATGACTTGGTGGCACAGTGGTTAGCACTGCTGCCTCACAGCACCAGGGATTCAAGTTCCATTCCCCACTTGGCTCCAAGCGCGGAATTTGCATGTTTTCCCTGTGTGGGTTTCCTTCAGGTAATCCGGTTTCCTCCCACCGTCCAAAAGACGTGCCGGTTAGATGCTAAATTCTCCCTCAGTGTATCCAAACAGGCACTGGAGTGTGGCAACTAGGGGGGTTTCATAGTAACTTGTGTTAGTGTAACCCTTACTTGCGATACTAATAAATAAACTTAACATCAGCTTAATTTTCTTTTATTCATTTGTTTTGGGGCACGGGCGTCACTGGCTGGCATTTATTGCCCATCCCTAATTGCCCGAGGGCAGTCGAGAGTCAGCCACATCGCTGTGGCTCTGGAATCACATGTAGGCCAGACCAGGGAAGGACAGCAGATTTCCTTGCCCGAAGATGGCTTTTTCCAACAATTGACAATGGTTTCACGATCATCCGCAGATTCTTAATTTTTTTTTGGAGTGAATTCAAATTCCACCGTCTGCTGGATTCAAACCCCAGTCCCCCAGAACATTAGCTGAGTCTCTGGAATAATTGTCTCGCTATAATACCACGAGGCCATTGTCTCTCACCATTTCCTTATTTCCCATTATTAATTCCTTATTTTGCTCTCTGGATGACCCCCATTACTCATTCTTTTGCTTTGTAAATATCTATAGAAAGTCTAATTGTCTGCCTTTATATTTCCCACTAGCTTTGTCTCACACTTTAATTTCTCCCTTTTATTCAGTCAGTCTGAGCGATGTTTTATTTTCTGTCCAGCCTTTAACCGGTCACCCAGCTGTGCAACTGTATGCTTTTTCTTGCAATTTGAGATTACCTTTAACTTTCTTAGTTAATCCCGGACGGTGTGTCCTTCTCCGAGAGTTTTTCCACCTCATTGGGTTGTTTCTTTCCTGAGTTGTTGTGAAGTAATTCCTTCCATATCTCCCACTGCGTCGTTACTGACCCACCTCACCTCCCAACTCACTCTCCCAGTTCTGCCTTTATACCCTCATAATTGCCCTTAATTAACGTTAAAACAGTAAGTTCATCTGAAATAGGAACAGGAATAGGCCGTTCGGCCCTTCGAATCTGCTCCACATTCAAGAGGATGATCCGACATTCCTCACTTTCCTGCCCTTTCCCCATTTTCCTGGATTCCCTTACTGATCGGAAGTCTTTCTCAGTCTGAAATATACTCAAGGACTCTATCCCCACAGCTCTCTGTGGCAACAAGTTCCAAAGACTCAGAACCCTCTGAGAGGAAAACATTCCTCCCAACCTCAGTCTTAAATCAGCCCCCCCCTTTAGTCTGAGATTATTCCCTCTGGTCCCAGATTCTTCCCCGGAGGGGAAAGATCCTCTCAGTATTTACCCTGTCAAGCCCCCTTAGCAATCTGATAGGTTTCAATGAAATCACCTAAATTCCAGTGGGTAGAGTTGCAACCAGTTTCCCCTTTGCTTCATAAAACAATCCTTCCGTAGCAGGAATCACCCCAGTGAACCTTCTCTGAAAGAATTCTCTGAAGGAGCCGTTGTACTTGTTAATTCTCAGATATTTTCGACCAGTTTGCCTGCTCCAAGGTTTTACCCTGTTATCCTTATTTGCGAGATGGACAAACACAAGGTTCAACAAGCTTAGTAATAATAATACTGCTAACCCTTAAATCATCCACATAAAACAAGAGTGTACTCCAGATTCAAGTGTGTTAACTGCAAAGATGGTTTGGTTAAACTGCAGGCCCGATTCTCCCTCTGTCTGTTGTCACAAAGGCGAGTCTCGATAGCAGTTTCTTCCCTCCTTCCTTCTCTGCTGTGTCATTTTTACAACCAGAAATCCCGTCCATCTGATGAAGGGACAGGCTGTCCCGGAAGCTTGCGGAGTTTGCTACAAATAAACCTGTTTGGACTTTAAACCGGTCCACACCCCAGGGGCCCATCTCCATGCTGATGCTTACATGTAACCTGTTATTAGATTAAGGCAACTGTAGGAACTCATGGTAAGAACTCAGTAAGAATTTAGCAACACCAATTTTTAATCCAACCGATTTATTTGATAGTAAAAAAGCGAGCTTTCGACACTGTGTCTTCCTCAGGCAAATGCAGTGTTCTGGTCTGCAATAGCACACATCAGCACAGACAGTCAGAGATTGCTGATTAGAATGCAAATCCTTACATCTAACCTGCTATTCAAGTGTTAAAGTGGCGAACAATGTGTGTGAAGGGGATCCTGAGCATTGTTGGAGAATTGTGTATTGTCTCCAGACAGCACAGTAACTGAGGTTTTTTGCCAACCCAGGCAAGTTACGGGGGTTACAGATAGTGTGTCATGAAGCCAAGATCCCTGTTAAGA
The DNA here is from genome assembly GCA_024679065.1 of Sphyrna mokarran. Classification (NCBI taxonomy): domain Eukaryota; kingdom Metazoa; phylum Chordata; class Chondrichthyes; order Carcharhiniformes; family Carcharhinidae; genus Sphyrna; species Sphyrna mokarran. Next base: position 3,364,140 of record JAGIQG010000016.1, on the reverse strand, counting down.
CCGTCCTCATGTGTGCGGAGCTTGGCTATCAGTCTCTGCTCAGCGACTCTGCGCTGTCGTGTATCACGAAAGCCCCCTTGAAGAACATTTACCCGCAGGTCGGAGGCCGAATGCCCATGACTGCTGAAGTGTTCGCCCACAGGAAGGGAACTGTTTTGCCTGGTGATTGCTGAGCGATGCTCATTCATCCGCTGTCGTAGTGTCTGCATGGTCTCCCCAATATACCATGCTTCGGGACATCCTTTCTTGCAACGTATTAGGTAGACAACGTTGGCCGAGTTGCAAGAGTATGTACCGTGTACCTGGTGAATGGTATCCTCACGTTTGATGATGTCGTCCATGTCTATGATCTGGCATGTCTTGCAGAGGTTGCTGTGGCAGGGTTGTGTGGTATTGTGGTCACTGTTCTCCTGAAGGTTGGGTAGTTTGCTGCGAACAATGATCTGTTTGAGGTTGTGCGGTTGTCTGAAAGCAAGAAGTGGGGGGGTGGGGATGGCCCTAGCGAGATGTTCATCGTCATCAATGATATGTTGAAGACTCCGGAGAAGATGTCGTAGCTTCTCCGCTCCGGGGAAGTACTGGACAACAAAGGGTACTCTGTCCACCGTGTCCCGTGTCCGTGTTCACGAGATCTCCAACCAAGGTTATATATCAGATACATTGATGACATCTTTTTCCTTTGGACTCATGGTGAACAATCATTGAAACAACTGTATGATGATATCAACAAGTTCCATCCCACCATCAGACTCACCATGGACTATTCTCCAGAATCAGTTGCATTCTTGGACACACGCATCTCCATCAAGGACGGTCACCTCAGCACCTCACTGTACCGCAAACCGACAGACAACCTCACAATGCTCCACTTCTCCAGCTTCCACCCTAGACACGTTAAAGAAGCCATTCCCTATGGACAAGCCCTCCGTATACACAGAATTTGCTCAGATGAGGAGGATCGTGACAGACACCTCCAGACACTGAAGGATGCCCTCGTGAGAACAGGATATGGCGCTCGACTCATCGATCGACAGTTCCGACGTGCCACAACGATAAACCGCACTGACCTCCTCAGAAGACGAACACGGGACACGGTGGACAGAGTACCCTTTGTTGTCCAGTACTTCCCCGGAGCGGAGAAGCTACGACATCTTCTCCGGAGTCTTCAACATATCATTGATGACGATGAACATCTCGCTAGGGCCATCCCCACCCCCCCACTTCTTGCTTTCAGACAACCGCACAACCTCAAACAGATCATTGTTCGCAGCAAACTACCCAACCTTCAGGAGAACAGTGACCACAATACCACACAACCCTGCCACAGCAACCTCTGCAAGACATGCCAGATCATAGACATGGACGACATCATCAAACGTGAGGATACCATTCACCAGGTACACGGTACATACACTTGCAACTCGGCCAACGTTGTCTACCTAATACGTTGCAAGAAAGGATGTCCCGAAGCATGGTATATTGGGGAGACCATGCAGACACTACGACAGCGGATGAATGAGCATCGCTCAACAATCACCAGGCAAAACAGTTCCCTTCCTGTGGGCGAACACTTCAGCAGTCATGGGCATTCGGCCTCCGACCTGCGGGTAAATGTTCTTCAAGGGGGCTTTCGTGATACACGACAGCGCAGAGTCGCTGAGCAGAGACTGATAGCCAAGCTCCGCACACATGAGGACGGTCTTAACAGGGATCTTGGCTTCATGACACACTATCTGTAACCCCCGTAACTTGCCTGGGTTAGCAAAAAACCTCACTTACTGTGCTGTCTGGAGAAAATACACAATTCTCTAACAATGCTCAGGATTCCCTTCACACACATTGTTAGCCACTTTAACACTTGAATAGCAGGTTAGATGTAAGGATTCGCATTCTAATCAGCAATCTCTGACTGTCTGTGCTGATGTGTGCTATTGCAGACCAGAACACTGCATTTGCCTGACGAAGACACAGAGTGTTGAAAGCTCGCAAATTTACTATCAAATAAATCGGTTGGATTAAAAATTGGTGTTGCTAAATTCTTACTGAGTTCTTACCACCCCAATCCAACGCTGGCATCTTTACATCGGAACTCATGGTGACAGAGTCTGGCCCCAGTCTGGGCTTCTAACAATAGGCCGATGCATTCCAATAGTTTGCAACAATCTCCTGCTAAGTATCAGTCTACTGCAATGACCTTTGTTGGATGATAGCTGGATCAGGCCCAGGCATGTTTGTGTGTGTGTACAACTGGCCTGCCCGAGGTTTGACTGTGTTTGATTTTAAAATGCCCAATTCTTTAATTGAGGATATTAAATTTAATCAGCCTTAAACCAGATTATATTACCACAGAACCTTCTCTGGAAGAATTCTCTGTAGGAAACGAATCTTTCCTTCAATCAGGGAACCACAAGTGCTCCAGATAATTTTATAAAGAGCAACACAGCACAGGAAACAGGCCCTTCGGCCCAACGAGCCCGCGCCGCCGTCATAACTATATAGTAGCAAATCCATTATCCTATTTTATTATTCCTATATAATAATATATATTATTCCTAATATGGAAAATTCTCACTATAGGGACAATTTGTTTCCCAATCAGCCTAAGAGCGAATTTTTGGGTTGTGGGAGGAAACCGGAGTGCCCGGAGAAAACCCACGCAACCACGGGGAGAACGCGCAAACTCCCGCAGACACCGGCCCAATTCCAAGTGTCTGCACAGCCACATCGATAGTCTCTGAGCTGTCATGGTGCCCTTCAGATGGTCCACATAAAGCACTCATTTACGACATGAAGCACCAGGCAACCCATGAATCAACATCCAAGAGCTGTCCTCGCACCACCTGCCGAATGCATGCTCCTTGTTGGTCAAGTTGGACCGAATTACCTGTGGAAAAAAAGCCGTAGTTAAACAGTCCTAATATATCCCTCTATCTGCATACCGCTCATGTGGCTGTCCAAGAGACCCTTAAACAGCCCCAGCGTGCCTGCTCCCACCACCTTACTCGGCAGTGCATTCCACACCCCCACTACCCTTTGTGTGAAAAACTGCCCTCTAATATTCGTCTTACACATAGCCCCCCTCACCCTATGGCCATGACCCCTCGTCCTATCCATTTCTAAAGGCGGAAAAAGTTTACCTCCATTTACTCTATCTATACCCCTTATAATCTTATACACCTCTATGAGATCCCCTCTAAGCCGACGTCTTTCAAGGGAAAACAACCCCAGTCTATCTAATCGTTCCTCATAAGACGGTCCTTCCATACCAGGCAGCATCCTGGTAAACCTCCTCTGCACTCTCTCCAAGGACTCCACATCCTTCCGATAGTACGGCGATGTGGTCTCACCAATATCTTGTACAGTTGCAGCAAGACTTCCCGACTCTCGTACTCCACAGTAAGAAATCTCACAGGTTAAAGTCCAACTGCTTTATGTGGTAGCAAAATCCACGAGCTTTTGGAGCGCTGCTCCTTCATCAGGTAAGTGGGAATTTTGTTCACAAACAGGGCATGTAAAGACACAAACTCAATTTACAAAATAATGGTTGGAATGCGAGTCTTTACAAGTAATCAAGTCTTAAAGGTATAGACAATGTGAATAGAGAGAGGGTTCAGCACAGGTTAAAGAGATATGTATTGTCTCCAGACAGGACAGTTAGTGAGATTTTGCAAGTCCAGGTACATCGTGGGGATTACAAATATAGTATGACATGAACCCAAGATCCTGATTGAGGTTGTCCGCGTGTGTCAAACTTGGCTATCAGTCTCTCCTCAGCGACTCGGTGTAATCGTGTATTGTGAAGGCCACCTTGGAGAATGCTTACCCGAAGATCAGAGGCCGAATGCCCATGATCGCTGAAGTGTTTGCCAACAGGAAGAGAACAGTCTAGCCTGGTGGTTGTCGAGTATTGTTCATTCATCGTAGCTTCTGCATGGTTTCCCCATGCCTCGGGATATCCTTTCCTGCAGCATCAGGAAAGACATCTCATATTCCAACCATTAGTTCTTGGAGCCACGTTTCCCCCTCCTTGTACTGAATACAAAATTCCATCATGTTATGATCACTATTACCTAATGGCTTCTTCACTATTAGTTAATCATGCCTCATTGTACATTACATATTCCAGAATGTTCTGCCCTCGAGTTGCTTCTCAGACATGCCATTCCAATGAACCATCCTGAGAACACTCTATGAACTAATCTACCAGATTGCCACTGGTTTTATGCTAAGGGTTGGAGTGTTGGAATGGGGAAGTCTTGCCGCAACTGTACAAGGTACTGGATAGACCACATCTGGAATACTGTGAGTTTTGGTCCCTTATTTAAGTAAAGATATGATTTGATTGGAGGGACTGTCCAATGAAGCAAAGGATCAACAGGTTGGAATATTGGAGAATGAGAGGTTGATCCAATTGAAACATATTGGATTGCTAAAGGGCTTGACAGCGTCTTTGGAAATCTAATTCGCCCAATCTACATGTAGATCAAAATTATCCATGACTATTGTGTATCTTTCTCACAAACTCTCATTATTTCTTCCCATGTATACAGTCCCAGAGTGCAGTTACGGCTAACAGGCCTATACATCACTCCCAGGAGTGACTCCCTACTCTTCCTGTTTCTCACCCCTATCCAGAGTGATTCTGCACCTTGCTATTTAGAACAGGAACCGTCTCTGTTTTCCACTGTATCATCGCCATCCTTAATTAACAGAGCTATCCTTCCACCTTTGTCTCGCTTCCTCGATATCATGTACCTTTCAATATTCCGGTGCCAGATATCATCATCTTGCCACCATGGATTTTCCATGCTCGCTCAAGGCTGGAAAATCTCACCCAAGGTCAACATAGAGTCACAGGAACTGTCTTCAGCCCAACTTGTTCATGCCACTTCTTTTTTTACTCATTAAGCTCATCCCAATTGCCCACGTTTGGCCCATATCCCTCCATACCCATCTTACCCATGTACCCATCTCAATGCTTGGTATGGATCCTGCTCCCCTCCCTCTACTCCAACTTCTGGTAGCTCGTTCCAGACACTCACCACCCCCGTGTGAAACAATTGCCCCTCTGAACCCTTTTGCATCTCTCCCTTCTCCCTTTCAACCTATGCCGTCTGCTTTTAGACTCCCCTGCCTTTAGGAAAATATATTGACTATCTAGCTAATCTATGCACTCATTATTTTATAGACTTCTAAAAGAAAACGCCTAAGTCTTCCATGCTCCAGAGAAAGGAGTCCCAGTCTATCCAGCGTCTCCTTATAACCCAAACCATCAAGTCCCAGTAACATCCTAGTAACTATTTCTGCACCCTTTCTAGTCTAATAATATCCTTTCTATAAAAGGGTGATCAGAACTGTGCACAGTATTTCAAGTGTGGCCTTACCAACGTCTTGCACAACTTCAACAAGATATCCCAACTCCTGTCCAACAGTCTTGGACAGAACAGGAGCCCATACCAAGCTGTGATACATCCAGAAATAACGCTTTCAATGGTACATCTATAAAAATTGGTGAGAGGTGTAACGGACATGCCAAATTTCCTTAGCCTCCTGAGAAAGCAGAGGCGTTGGTGGGCTTTCTTAACCATAGTGTCGGCATTGTTGGGGGGGCATTACCAGGACAGGTTGTTGGTCGTCTGGACAGCTACAAACTCGACCATTTCTGCTTCATTTCCCATTGTTGTAGACAGGGACATGTTTTGGAAGGAGCAATTTGACATTCAACGAAAGGCAGGACACTAGGAAGTTCTGTGGATCAAAGGGACCTTGGCATGTTTGTCCATAGATCGCTGAAGGAGGGAGGACATGTTAGTAGGATGGTGAAAAAGGCACGTGGAACACTTGTCCATCAGCCGAGGCACAGATTACAAAAGTAGGAGTTGTATAGAAGTTTGTCGAGCCAACAGCTGGAGTCGTGTCAGCAATTCTGGACATTACCGGAAGGATGTGATTGCATTGGAGGGGATGCAGAGGGGATTTGCTGCCTGGGATGGAGCATTTAAGTTATGAAGAGAGGTTGGATAGGCTTGGGCTGTTTTCGCTGAAGCAGAGAGTGACCTGATCGAGGTGCTGTGTCCCTCTCTCGCTCTGTCCCTCTCTCGCTCTGTCCCTCTCTCGCTCTGTCATAAGGGACAAGATCATAAGGGACAAGGACAGAGTGGATAAGAAGTAGCGATTCCCCTTAGTTGAGATGTCAGTCACAAGTGAGGGGTTTGGGGCAGATTTGAGGAAAAACTTTTTTACCCAGGACGTGAAGATCTGGAATGCGCTGCCGGGGAGGGTGGTAGAGACAAGTTGTCTCACGTTCTTTAAAAAAAATTACCTGGATGTGTACTTGTTACACATCTTGGTGCATTCAGGGCTATGGGCCAAGTGCTGGCAAGTGGGATTAGCTTCTAATCTGTCATGTGGACTCTGCAGGCCAAAGGGTCTCTCCAGCGCTGTGACGTAGCGCGCATTGAGACATGCGCCATCTTTGCACATATGTAAGTTGAGCGTTGGAGCGACGTCAGGGGAACAGAAATCCCACGCATAGACCGTCGGATATACTTAAGGGAGGGAGTCACAAGATACAGCCAAGGGTGAAGCAGGATCACCCAGGGCAGAGTTAATCGGACGGAGGAGGGTTGAGAAGGAGCATAAATTTTCATTCATGCGTGAGACATGGGCTGGCCACTATTTATTGCCCATCCCTAATTGTCTGAGGGCAATCACATTGCTGTGGATCTGGAGTCAGGCAGATTTCCTTCCCTAAAGAGACATGAGTGAACCAGGTGGGATTTTCCGACAATGGTCATCGGTAGGTTCATAATTCCAGACTTTTTTTTTAATTGAGTTCAAATTCCACCATCTGCTGTGGTGAGATTCAAACCCAGGTCCCCCCACAGCATGAGCTGAGTTTCTAAGTCCAGCGACAATGCAACAGACCTTTCAACTTTAATAGTGTTAAAGTTAACACTAATGTGTTAGTTGTATGGGGAGGGGAGGGGCGGGTGAGTTACTCAATCGAGAGAGATCGAGAGACAGACAGATAGAGCGCGGGGAGTGAAATGGTGAGTGGCAGTCCTTCCAGAGAAAGTGCTGGAATGCAGTTTTTAATTCTTCCCCACATGTTTGAACATGGAAAGCCAGATTTTTCTCAATTTGCTGACGGGGGTGAGTCAGAATTCTCTATCTCTTGCCAAAACCGTAATGACTACCATTTGGCAACTGCTTCAAAGACCAATACGACATTGGAGATGTGTTAGCTCTTTGGAAGATCACTCCAATTAGTCCTCACTCTCTCTCTCCCCTTACTCTCTCCCTGTAGATTTGTCCCCTTCCAATATTTCCCCAATTGCTGCTTTTGAAAGTTCCTATTGAATCTTCTTCCACCGCCCTTCCAGATCACAACAACTCCCTCCTAACCCCTTGCAGAAGCTGATACAACTCACCTCAGCTCTTGAACGCCCCCCCCACCCCTCCTTCCACTGATGACCTTTGACCTCAGAGGTCAGCTGACGGAGGCATGCTGAGGTCATGGAGGCTCAGCGATGACATCGGGGAAAATGTGATGACGCTGGCCACTCTTTGCCTCAGCAACACATTGTGGGCTGTCTAAATTTAGTGCGAATGTGCAACATGTTCCCAGTCAAGCCCACAACTTCCCTATCAGCTGCTAGACATTTTCATCAGACCTCCTCCCTCCCCGTACAGACGACACAGCAGTCAGCTAAACATGGCTTATTCACAGGTACTCCTTCGCAAGGGTCACAGCCAGAGAGAGTCCCTGACAGACAGACTTCCTCTTTAACAGGAGTCCCCGACGGAGAGACTCCCTCTTTAACAGGGGAGTCTCTGACAGAGAGACTCCCTCTTTAACAGGGTAGTTCCTGACGGAGAGACTCCCTCTTTAACAGGGGTTCCTGATAGAGAGACTCCCTCTTTAACAGGGCAGTTCCTGACGGAGAGACTGCATCTTGAACAGGAGTCCCTGACAGAGAGACTCCCTCTTTAACAGGGGTCCCTGATGGAGAGACTCTCTCTTTAACAGGAGACCCTGACGGAGAAACTCCCTCTTTAAAAGGGATCCCTGTCAGAGACACTCCCTCTTTAACAGGAGAGTCCCTGACGGAGAGACTCCCTCTTTAACAGGAGACCCTGACGGAGAGACTCCCTCTTTAACAGGAGACCCTGATGGAGAGATCCCTCTTTAACGGGGGTCCTTGACGGAGAGACTCCCTCTTTAACTGGGGAGTTCCTGACGGAGAGACTCCCTCTTTAACTGGGGAGTTCCTGACGGAGAGACTCTCTCTTTAACAGGAGTCCCTGATGGAGAGACTCCCTCTTTAACAGGGGTCCTTGACGGAGAGATTCCCTCTTTAACAGGAGTTCCTGACGGAGAGATTCCCTCTTTAACAGGGGTTCCTGACGGAGAAACTCCCTCTTTAACAGGAGTCCCTGACGGAGAGACTCCCTCTTTAACAGGGGTTCCTGACAGAGAGACTCCCTCTTTAACTGGGGAGTTCCTGATGGAGAGACTCCCTCATTAACAAGAGTCCCTGACGGAGAGACTCCCTCTTTAACAGTGGTCCCTGACGGAGAGACTCCCTCATTAACAAGAGTCCCTGATGGAGAGACTCCCTCTTTAACAGGAGTTCCTGACGGAGAGATTCCCTCTTTAACAGGAGTCCCTGACAGAGAGACTCCCTCTTTAACAGGAGTTCCTGACGGAGAGATTCCCTCTTTAACAGGGGTTCCTGACGGAGAGACTCCCTCTTTAACTGGGGAGTTCCTGACGGAGAGACTCCCTCATTAACAAGAGTCCCTGACGGAGAGACTCCCTCTTTAACAGGTGTCCCTGACGGAGAGACTCCCTCTTTAACAGGGGTCCTTGACGGAGAGACTCCCTCTTTAACAGGGGTTCCTGATGGAGAGACTCCCTCTTTAACAGGGGAGTTCCTGACGGAGAGACTCTCTCTTTAACAGGAGTCCCTGACGGAGAGACTCCCTCTTTAACAGGGGAGTCCCTGACAGAGAGACTCCCTCTTTAACAGGAGTCCCTGACGGAGAGACTCCCTCTTTAACAGGAGTCCCTGATGGAGAGACTCCCTCTTTAACAGAGGTCCTTGACGGAAAGACTCCCTCTTTAACAGGGGAATCCCTGACAGAGAGACTCCCTCTTTAACAGGGGAGTTCCTGACGGAGAGACTCCCTCTTTAACAGGGGTTCCTGATGGAGAGACTCCCTCTTTAACGGGGAGATTAATGAGAGGTTGTTTATGAATGACTGGGTGAAACTTGTTTCTGTAATTCTGTTCATCTCCCCATCGCTGCTACACACTGATTTCCCTATCAGGAAGTCACGATCTAAACTTATTAAATTTTTTATTTCACTCTGACTGTCAGAGAGTTCGACAGTTTCATTGTTAGTGTTATCCGTTCACTTCCACATTCTCAATACGGACAGACACAGTCTGAATGAATGTTTATTAATCCATCCATTTGTCTCTCTCTGTCTATCTTTCTCTACCTCTCTCTATCTCTCTGTCTCGGTCTGTCTCTCCCTAGCTCTCTCCCTTTCCTCTCTCACTCCTTCTCTTGTTCTCTCGATCTCTCTCTCTGTCTCTATCTGTCTCTCTCTCTCACTCCCTCTCTTGTTCTCTCTATCTCTCTCGCTGTCTTGCTCTCTCTGTCTCTCCTGTCTATCACTTTTCTCTCTCTCTCTCCTCTATCTCTCTATCTTTCTCTCTATCTCTCTCTCTCTCAATTTTACATTAATATCAGATCAAAGGTTTAGACGTCTGTCTGGGTGATAATCTCAGAGCTGAATTCTGCCATACCGGCACACCCCTCACAACAGCACCCCCACTCCACCCGCTCACAACCTCCCCACCCATCCCCACCCCCTCACAATAGGACCCACTCCACCCCCTCATAACCCCCCCCACCCCCTCACCACAGCACCCCCACTCACCCCCTCACAACCCCCCACCCCTCACAACAGCACCCCCACTCCACCCCTCACAGCCCCTCCACCCCTCCCCACCCACTCACAACAGCACCCCATCCCCCCCTCACAACCTCCCACCCCAACTCCTCACAACCTAAACCCCACCATCTCACAACTCAAACCCCACTGCCTCACAACACCCCCATCCCACCCACTCACAACACCCCTCATCCTGGCCTCTCACAACATCTCCCCAGCCACCACACCCCCGCCATCCCGCCCCCTCACTTTACCTCTATACCACCCCTCACAACATCACCCCCACCCCACCCCCTCATAACCCCTGCACCCCATCCCCTGTCACCAGCTGCCCCCTCAATCCTGCGATGTTATTGTGCCTTGAGGGAATGTATTAAAATCTTGGTTTCTCTGCAGTTTTTTAAGTCGGTAGCTGTCTGAGTCAATGTCTTTTTATTTTTGCTGGGGGCAAATGACAGGCTTGTTGTTTATATTTAATTTGGGCCTAACGCACTGTCCTGTCCTGGGGTTTACGACCCTTTCGAATTGTTGGGGTAGAATGATTAACAGGTCTGGAGTTTGACCCGTCGGAAGTTGCTGGAACTGCGGACTGCAAGCATTGCGTCTCTCCCCGGGATTGGAAATTTAGCCCTTGGTGGCTGGTGAATAACTAGAGGCCAGAAGTGCCTCTGTGTCTTGGAGCGAGTTGCTGGCTAAAAGCTGGAGGCCAGAAAGTGGCTCTATCTTGATCTCGAGGTGTGCTCCAGGACGGGGAAGTCAGAGTTTCAATTCTCCAACCAAAAGGTTTGACTCGCAGTAGGTGCTGCAAAGCTGCAAGATCCAGCATCACGGGAGCTGACTTGCCTTCTGTGCTCAGCCGAGAACGGGGTTTGTAAGGGAGCAGCATTCTTGGCTGTTAAGATTTATACAATATTATGATTGTTTCTTTTCTTGCTGTAATTGGTAAAGATTATTACCAATTGTCTTATATGTTTACTGTATTATTAACTAAACTTTAAAAACATGGAAACTCAAAGCAGGAAGAGGCCATTCAGCCCTTCGAGTCTATTCCAGCATTCATCTTGATCATGCCGAATTATCGAATCCTGATTTCCCCCCCTCTTCTTCCCAATATCCCTTTAACCCCAAGAGCTATATCTAATTTCTTTTTGAAATCACACAATGTTTTGGGCTCAACGCCATTCCGAGGGAGTGAATTCCACACATTCCCCACCCTCTGGCGAAGAAATTTCTCCTCACCTTGGTTCTAAAACGTTCAACGCTTATCCTCAAACCATAATACCTAGTTCTGGAGAAAGGATTTGAAAAGTCAGTTGTTTTCCCCCCTCACAGACGCTGCTCGGACCTGCTGAGATTTTCCAGCCAATTCCTCTTTCAATTTTGGATTTTGGCGTCCGCAGTAATTTGCTTTTGTGACGGCAGTCAGGGATTGGCTGCTCGTGGTGTGGGCAGGTCCAGGAGAGGTTCACCCAACCCCCTCCCCACCCCTGAATCCCTTCCACGATGGGTGTCCCTGTCAACACATCTATGCTTGCCCCAAAAATGCTCTTTTGCTGATGGATTCAATGACCACAAACATCGCGTTCAGATGATGAAGTGATATACACACCATGACGCATAGCGTTAGGGGTGGCTTAAATGGCACAGCAGTTAGCGCTGCTGCCTCAGAGGGACCCAGGTTCAATTCCTGGCTTGGGCCACTGTCCGTGTGGAGTTGGCACATTCTCCCCGTGTTTGTATGGATTTCCTCCGGGTGCTCCAGTTTCCTCGCACGACCTGAAGGATGAGGTACACTGGCCATGCTAAATTTTCCCTCAGTGTACCCAGATAGCTGCCGGAGTGTGGCCACAAGGCGATTTTCACAATAACTTTACTGCTGTGTTAACGTAAGCCCGACTTGTGACACTAATAAACTTTGAAACAAAATTTACTTTCCAAGGCTCCTCTGACCTCTCTCCAACCTGTGGCAAACACATGAAATCAGTAGTTTAAAGATTCCCTTCATAAAGCCCTTGTGCTTTGCTAAAGAATGTTATTGGAGAACATTTTTTCAAGCCCATGTTAGCCAGAATTTATGAGTGGTTATATTAATCACAAACACGTCCTTCTCCCTGCCTCACTGTCGCAGGGAGGAGTTACACTTTCATCCATTCTTAACTATATTTCCTTTATACGTTTCCCACATCAAATGTGGCCAATTGAGTTCATTCCATGTGGTTTGATACACAATCTGAACCCATCCCCAAATCCATGAAAATCTGTCAATGTAGAATTAATTATTGTGGCTTGTATTACAATGCCAAAGCAAAGCTCGTACCTCCGCCACCCTGTCACCCAAAGGACACGCTGCAAAACTTCATTCCAAAGTGCTGGCAGACATAATTCCCACTTGGCACTTTTGGTTCAAGATATACGGGAGTATCGCACTGTCAGAGGGTCAGTGCTGAGGGAGTGCCACACTGTCAGAGGGTCAGTGCTGAGGGAGTGCCGCACTGTCAGAGGGTCAGTGCTGAGGGAGTGCCGCACTGTCAGAGCGTCAGTGCTGAGGGAGTGCCGCACTGAATCCATGGGTAGCTTTACTCTGTACCTAACCCCGTGCTGTACCTGTTCTGGGAGTGTTTAATGGGGACAGTACAGAGGGAGCTTGACTCTGTACCTAACCCCGTGCTGTACCTGTCCTGGGAGTGTTTGATGGGGGGACAGTGCAGAGGGAGCTTTACTCTGTATCTAACCCTGTGTTGTACCTGTCCTGGGAGTGTTTGATGGGGGGACAGTGTAGAGGGAGCTTTACTCTGTATCTAACCCCGTGCTGTACCTGTCCTGGGAGTGTTTGATGGGAGACAGTGTAGAGGGAGCTTTACTCTGTATCTAACCCGTGCTGTACCTGTCCTGGGAGTGTTTGATATGGGACAGTTTAGAGGGAGTTTTACTCTGTATCTAACCCCACGCTGTATCCGTCCTGGGAATGTTTGATGGGGGACAGTGTAGAGGGAGCTTTTCTCTGTATCTAACCCCGTGCTGTACTTGTCCTGGGAGTGTTTGATTGGGGACAGTGTAGAGGGAGCTTTGCTCTGTATCTAATCCCGTGCTGTACCTGTCCTGGGAGTGTTTGATGGGGGACAGTGTAGAGGGAGCTTTACTCTGTATCTAATCCCGTGCTGTACCTATCCTGGGAATGTTTGATTGGGGATAGTGTAGAGGGAGCTTTACTCTGTATCTAACCCCGTACTATACCTGTCCTGGGAGTGTTTGATGTGGGGACAGTGTAGAGAGAGCTTTACTCTGTATCTAACCACGCGCTGTCCCTGTCCTGGGAGTGTTTGATGGGGGACAGTGTAGAGGGAGCTTTACTCTGTATCTAACCCCGTGCTGTACCTGTCCTGGGAGTGTTTGATGCGGGGACAGTGTAGAGGGGGCTTTACTCTGTATTTAACCCCGTGCTGTACCTGTCCTGGGAGTGTTTGATGGGGGGACAGTGTAGAGGGAGCTTTACTCTATATCTAATCCCGTGCTGTACCTGTCCTGGGAGTGTTTGATGGGGGACAGTGTAGAGGGAGCTTTACTCTGTATCTAACCCCATGCTGTACCTGTCTGGGGAGTGTTTGATGGGGACAGTGTAGAGGGAACTTTACTCTGTATCTAACCCCATGCTGTACCTGTCCTGGGAGTGTTTGATATGGGACAGTGTAGAGGGAGTTTTACTCTGTATATAACCCTGCGCTGTATCCATCCTGGGAATGTTTGATGGGGGACAGTGTACAGGGAGCTTTACTCTGTATCTAACCCCATGCTGTACCTGTCCTGGGAGTGTTTGATGGGGACAGTCTAGAGGGAGCTTTACTCTGTATCTAACCCCGTGCTGTACCTTTCCTGGCAGTGTTTGATGGGGGACAGTGTAGAGGGAGCTTTATTCTGTATCTAACCCCATGCTGTACCTGCCCTGGGAGTGTTTAATGGGGACAGTGTAGAGGGAATTTTACTCAGTATCTAATCCCGTGCTGTACCTGTCCTGGGAGTTTTTGATGGGGACAGTGTAGAGGGAGCTTTACTCTGTATCTAACCCCGTGCTGTACCTGTCCTGGGAGTGTTTGATGGGGGATAGTGTAGAGGGAGCTTTACTCTGTATCTAACCCCGTGCTGTACCTGTCCTGGGAGTGTTTGATGGGGGACAGTGTAGAGGGAGCTTTACTCTGTATCTAACCCCGTGCTGTACCTGTCCTGGGAGTGTTTGATGGGGACAGTGTAGAGGGAGTTTTACTCTGTATCTAACCCCGTGCTGTACCTGTCCTGGGAATGTTTGATGGGGGACAGTGTAGAGGGAGCTTTCTCTGTATCTAACCCCGTGCTGTACTTGTCCTGGGAGTGTTTGATTGGGGACAGTGTAGAGGGAGCTTTACTCTGTATCTAACCCCGTGCTGTACCTGTCCTGGGAGTGTTTGATGGGGGACAGTGTAGAGGGAGCTTTACTCTGTATCTAACCCCGTGCTGTACCTGTCCTGGGAGTGTTTGATGGGGACAGTGTAGAGGGAGCTTTACTCTGTATCTAACCCCGT
>JAGIQG010000016.1:3329618-3344618 GCA_024679065.1 Sphyrna mokarran | reverse complement strand
CAAACTTTAACACAATCACCTTCCCTTTCAGATTGGAAGCGTTCCTCCTTGGACTGTGGGTGTCGGTCGCTGCTACGGAGTCAGGTGGGTATTATTCTATTCAGAATTTGGGTGGTTTACATAGAGAGACCTGGGAGAAGCCGGGATGGTTCTCACAATGAATGAATGAATCAGAATCACATGGGATAAATGAGCAGAAAGCATTTCCAGTGACAGGAGACTCAGTAACAAGAGGGGACACACAGAATCGCAGAAAGAATCAGAGGAGGAGAGATGAGGAGAATTTTATTTCACACTGCGAGAGATCTCACAAAGAGCTAGCACAAGAAAGATGGAGCGAATGGAGTCCTTTCTGCTGCTTGATTCTCAGAAGCCCAAAATCTTGATCACTCTGGAGGGTACCAGGAGGCTGTTTTGATTGGGTTAAAACAGAGTAAAATACCAGGGGATTGACTTTACTGTCAGTTTCCAATCTCCTCCCAACATTGTGACTTTACCTGCCTTACCTGATCCACTTTCAGTTCAATTAAGAGACTAATTGCTGTAACCAATAGATCTGAGGCATAGGGTTACAGTCTAACTGCTGTGATTAAACATCTGGAGGACAGTCATAGGCTAATTGCTGTAAGGTACATTGTGAGGACAGTTAGAGATTAATTGCTGTAAGGTACATTGTGAGGACGGTTAGAGACTAATTGCTGTAAGGTACATTGTGAGGACAGTTAGAGATTAATTGCTGTAAGGTACATTGTGAGGACAGTTAGAGATTAATTGCTGTAAGGTACATTGTGAGGACAGTTAGAGATTAATTGCTGTAAGGTACATTGTGAGGACAGTTAGAGACTAATTGCTGTAAGGTACATTGTAAGGACAGTTAGAGATTAATTGCTGTAAGGTACATTGTGAGGACAGTTAGAGATTAATTGCTGTAAGGTACATTGTGAGGACAGTTAGAGACTAATTGCTGTAAGGTACATTGTGAGGACAGTTAGAGATTAATTGCTGTAAGGTACATTGTGAGGACAGTTAGAGATTAATTGCTGTAAAATACATTGTGAGGACAGTTAGAGACTAATTGCTGTAAGGTACATTGTGAGGACAGTTAGAGATTAATTGCTGTAAGGTACATTGTGAGGACAGTTAGAGACTAATTGCTGTAAGGTACATTGTGAGGACAGTTAGAGATTAATTGCTGTAAGGTACATTGTGTGGACAGTTAGAGACAAATTGCTATAAGACCCAGTGAGAGAACAGTTAGAGGTTAATTGCTGTGAGATACATTTTGAGGATAGTGAGATGCTAATTTCTATGAGACACATTGTGAGGACAGTTAGAGGCTAATTGCTGTGAGACACATTGTGAGGACAGTCAGAGGTTAATTGCTGTGATTGACATGTCTTTGGGACAGTTAGAGATTAACTGCTTTCTTTGTGCAGAAACCTGTGTCCATTCTAGGCTCTGAGCTTTGGTCAGAAATTCAGCCATAAAGGCATCACAGTTGAGGCCAAGCTGCGATTGTTGCAAATTGTGATGATCCAACATCATTTGCAACAATCCCTCTTGACTCGGCGCCGGTCTGGAGGGACCAAAACAGGTTGTTGGTGATCTGGACACCAAGAAGCCCGAAGCTCTCCACCACTTCATCCCCGTTGCCTGAGATTGTGTGGGGGAGGCAGATCCAATTTCAGAAGGGGAATCGGATTTTTAATCTGAAGAGGGGAGAATATCCAGAGAACGGCAGGGTGGAGAAGGTTGGTGGGAGGTATGTGAAAGGGGGTGGCACAGGGACTGGGCCAATTGCTCACGCAGGGAGCTAGCATAGACACCTCCGGTGCTGAATTCCGCCCCGCAATTCTCTGACTGTTGTTCTCTGCTCTGTATCAATTCAATTTCTCTTGTTCGGCAGGCTCTGAAATTAACGTGACTGCGTCTTACCAGGGAGAAGTGGTGCTGCCCTGCACTGTCTCCAACCAATCGGCCAACAGGGTGTATTGGCAAAGGGATGACAGTGAAGTGAAAGTAGTGGTGGCAGTGTATTTAAGGGACAGGCCTAGAGGCACCAAGTGCGATCCTGACTACGCCAAGCGAACCAGCTTCACCGGTGACATGGCACACGGTGACTTCTCCCTCAGCCTTCGCCAGATCAACCTCACCGACGAAGGCAGCTATCATTGTGTGGTACAACTACTTGACGAGTCTGTCCAGCAACGTTTCGTACACCTGAAAGTCATAGGTAAGACAGATTTGAGTTGCCTTCCCTTGTCCTCCCGGTGATCCGCGTGGCAAGTGGGACATGGGCTTCGCTGGCTGTGTGGCATTGATTGCTATTCCCTAGGTCCAGTAAGAGGTCTGACAACACCAGTTTTAAATCCAACCGATTTATTTGATAGTAATTCTGCGAGCTTTCGGCCTTTGTGGCCTTCGTCAGGCGAATGAGGTGTTCTGGTCTCCGATAGCACACGTATCAGCACAGACAGATTGCTGATTAGAATGCAAATCCTTACACCTAACCTGCTATTCAAGTCTTAAAGTGGCTAACAATGTGAGTGGAAGGAACCCTGAGCACAGGTTAGAGAGATGTGTATTGTCTCCAGACAGCACAGTAAGTGAGGTTTTTTGCTAACCCAGGCAAGTCATGGGGGTTACAGATAGTGTGACATGAAGCCAAGATCCACACACATGAGGATGGTCTTAACAGGGATCTTGGCTTCATGTCACACTATCTGTAACCCCCATGACTTGCCTGGGTTAGCAAAAAACCTCACTTACTGTGCTGTCTGGAGACAATACACATCTCTCTAACCTGTGCTCAGTGCTCCTTCCACCCACATTGTTAGCCACTTTAAGACTTGAACAGCAGGTTAGGTGTAAGGATTTGCATTCTAATCAGTAATCTGTAACTGTCTGTGCTGATATGTGTGCTATTGGAGACCAGAACACCTCATTCGCTTGACCAAGGCCATACAGCCGAAAGCTTACGAGTTTACTACCAAATAAATCAGTTGGATTTAAACCTGGTGTTGTCAGACCTCTTATGGTGTTTACCCCAGTTCAACGCCGGCATCTCTACTTCATTTCCTAGGTCCCCCCGGGTAGCTGAGAGTCAACCACATTGCTGTGGCTCTGGAGTCACGTGTAGGCAAGACCGGGTAAAAACGGCAGATTTCCCTTCCCTAAAGGGACATCCGTAAACCAGATGGGTTTTTCCGACAGTAGTTTCATGGGTCATCAGAAAATACTTAATTCCAGGTATTTTTTTTTCATTGAATTCAAATTCCACCAGCTGCTGTGGCGGGATTTGAAACCGGGTCCCCAGAACACTAGCTGAGTTTCTGGATTAATAGTCTAGCGATAATACCACTCGGTCATCACTTCCCCTTTAACAAAAAAACCACAGGCCTGTGCTGACCCTCGAACATGGAACAGGACAGCATGGGAACAGGCCCTTTGGCCCACAACGTTGTGCTGAGCACGACCTCCAAATTCAATGAATTCTTTCTTCCTGCCCTTGCTCCATAACCTCTCTATTCCTCACATATTCATATACCTGTCTAAAAAAAAATCACCCCAATCCTATCTGCTTCCACCTGACAGTGTGTTCCACTCACCTATTATTCTCTGAGTAAAAAAGAAATTACCCCTCACATCTCTTTTTAACTTTCCCCTCCCACCCTAAGTGCATGCCCCCGAATATTAGACATTTCAGCTCTGGACAAAGATTCTGACGCTCTATCTGTCTCTGCCTCTCGTAATTTTAGAGACTTCTACCAGGTCTCCCCTCAGCCTCCCCTGCTCCAGAGAAAACAAACCCATGTTTGTCTTCTCACCCTCTTATCCAGGCAGTATCCTGGTAAACCGCTTCTGCACTCTCTCCAAAGCCTCGATAACCATTCTGCAATGTGGCAATGAGGACTGAACGCAATACTCTAATTGCGTCCTAGCCAAAGTTTTCTAAAGCTGCAAATTGACATGTTGACTTTCGAACTCAGTGCCCTGACCAACAAAGGCAAGTATGCCACACGCCTTCTTTACCACCCTACCTACTTGTGGGGCCACTTGCCAGGAAGCTATGGACTTGAACCCCAAGAACATAGTGAGGAAGGAGGTCATTCGGCCCATCACGTCTGCACCAACCACAAGTTCACCTATTCCCCGTGCATTTAGCCTCCTAATCCCCCTGACAGTAAGGGGCAATTTATCATGGCCAATCCACCTAACCTGCACATCTTTGGACTGTGGTGGGGGGGGAAACTGGAACACCCGGAGGAAACCCACGCAGACACGGGGAGAACGTGCAGACTCCACACAGACAGTGACCCAAGCTGGGAATCAAACCTAGGTCCCTGGTGATGTCAGGTAGCAGTGCTAACCACTGTGCCACCCGATGTATCTCCCTGTGTACCAGTGCTGTTCGGGGTCCTGCCATTAACTGTATCATTATCCTGATCTCCCAATGTGTAACACCTCGGACTTGCCCGGATTAACATAACTTAAGACATAACATAAGAAATCAGAGCAGGAGTCGGCCATCCAGCCCCTCGAGCCTGCCCCGCCATTCAATAAGATCATGGCTGATCTGAAGTGGATCAATTCCACTTTCCTGCTTTCTCCCCATAATCCTTAATTCTCTTGTCAATTAAAAACCTATCCACTCTTGACTTGAACATATTCAGTGAGGAAGCGTCCACCACCTCATCAGGCAGAGAATTCCAAAGATTCACCACCCTTTGCGTGAAGAAACTCCTGCGCAACTCCAATCTGAACCACCACTCCCTAATCTTGAGGCTGTGCCCTCTAGTCCTGCTATCTTTGTAAAGTGGGAAGAGTCTCTCAACCTCTACCCTATCCATCCCCTTCATTATCTTATACATCTCTATAAGCTCCCCTCTCAGCCTTCTAAACTCCAACGAGTACAAACCTAGCCTATTTAGTCTCTCGCAGATGGATTAAACTCCCTCTGCCATTTCTCCACCCATATCCGTGACTGATCTCTATGCTGCTATATCTAGAGCTTGAGCAGAGAAACCAGAGTGAGAAGGAGTGGAGGGGGAAGAGTTGTGCTAGTTAGGTTGATTGGCCATGCTAAAATTGCCCTTAGTGTCCTGAGATGCGTAGGTTAGAGGGAATAATGTGGGGTTAGGGCCTGGGCAGAGTCGATGGGCTGAATTCCAGGGATTCTATGAGTCCAGAACCAGGAGGAAGAACAGTAACAATGGGAGTCATAAGACATAGGAGCAGAATAAGGCCATTCAGCCCATCGAGTCAGCTCCACCATTTGATCATGGCTGATAGGTTCTCAATCCCATTCTCCTGTCTTTTCCCCTGCACACCACCTCCGCTCTCCAAATCTTACCAACTTTACAGATGCTCCATAGAAAGCATCTCTCCTGGTTGTGTCACAGCTGGGTCTGGGCTTCTGCTCTGCCTTAAGACCGCAAGGAACTACAAAAGTCGAGAACGTAGCCCAATCCATCAGGCAAACCAGCCTCCCATGCACTGACTCTGCCTACACTTCCTGCTGCCTTGGAAAAGCAGCCAGCATAATTAAGGACCCCTCGCACCCCAGACGTTCTCTCTTCCACCTTCTTCTGTTGGGAAAAAGATACAAAAGTCTGAGGTCACGTGCCGACCGACTCAAGAACAGCTTCTTCCCTGCTGCTGTCAGACTTTTGAATGGACCGACCTCACATTAAGTTGATCTTTCTCTGCACCCGAGCTATGACTGTGAACATTACATTCTGCACTCTTCCTTCTCTATGAACAGCATGCTTTGTCTGTATAGTGAGTAAGACACAATACTTTTCGCCACACGTGTGACAATAATAGATCAAATTAAAAATCTTTGATTGCCTTACCAATTAAGAACCTATCTATCTCTGTCTGAAATATACTCAATGATCTGACCTCCACAGTCGCCCTGTGGCAATGAATTCCACAGATTCATCACCAGACAGGCCATTCAACGGGCAGGCGCGATATCAGGAAACCCAAATGGGAGTAGACATCTGGAACTCTCTCTCCTAACCCCCCCACCCCATCCCCTTCACTCCAAAATAAATACTGTTGAGGTAGGGTGGGGGTGGGGGGGTCAGTTGGAAGTTTCAAAATAAGGAAGTTTATTTTCTGGCATTTGTTTTTTGCTGGTGCGGACACTGTCCGAGGGATCGAGTTGGGGAATTGTAAGACCCACCCCATAATGGGAGAGGGGGAGGGGAATGGACAGAATGGCCTCCTATATATCCCTCCGACCCTCCTGGTGAGACTGCCAATGGATGGCATTCGCCAGTGACGATGCCCCTGGTGGTCGAATAGCCCACCAAAGTCGAGGCAGGCTGAGGCAGGTGGGGTGGTGGCAGTGGTGGGGTGGGGAGTCGGGGGGTGGTGGTGGGTGGGTAGGCAATTGGTTGGCCGATCTCACCGTGACTGACACCCCCTCTCTTTTGTCAAAACGGCAGCACAGTACAGCCAGCCCAACATCAGCGTGGCAAGGTTGGTGGACGGGCATCCAAGCAACCAGGTGAACCTCACTTGCTCGAGCCAAGGGGGTTACCCGGAGGCGACAGTGCGCTGGGTAAATACAGAGGACAACAGCACATTCCCCGAGGAGCTCGTGCAAACAGAGACCGAGGTTGACGTACTGGGGCTGTACGGGCTAACCAGCATCCTGAGAGTCGATATGAGCAGTGGCCCCATTGCCTGCCACATCATCACCAGCATGGCAAAGAACATCAAAAAATCCTCAAAAGGTTAGTGGGCGAGGAGCGCTCCAGGACCTGGCAAAGTGTTTCCTTGTCATGTTACCCTGGGGGTGATCCATTGGGAGAATCGAGGATGTTGTCAAGAGAATTATCATATTCCCAGGATCCTCTAGGTTCAATGTGGAATGGAAAGGGAGAGCCGCACTGTCAGAGGGTCAGTGCTGAGGGAGTGCCGCACTGTCAGAGGGTCAGTGCTGAGGGAGTGCCGCACTGTCAGAGGATCAGTGCTGAGGGAGTGCCGCACTGTTAGAGGATCAGTGCTGAGGGAATGCCGCACTGTCAGAGGATCAGTGCTGAGGGAATGCCGCACTGTCAGAGGGTCAGTGCTGAGGGAGTGCCGCACTGTCAGAGGTTCAGTGCTGAGGGAGTGCCGCACTGTCAGAGGGTCAGTGCTGAGGGAGTGCCGCACTGTCAGAGGGTCAGTGCTGAGGGAGTGCCGCACTGTCAGAGGGTCAGTGCTGAGGGAGTGCCGCACTGTCAGAGGGTCAGTGGAGGGAGTGGCACTGTCAGAGGGTCAGTGCTGAGGGAGTGCCGCACTGTCAGAGGGTCAGTGCTGAGGGAGGGCCGCACTGTCAGAGGGTCAGTGCTGAGGGAGGGCCGCACTGTCAGAGGGTCAGTGCTGAGGGAGGGCCGCACTGTCAGAGGGTCAGTGCTGAGGGAGTGCCGCACTGTCAGAGGGTCAGTGCTGAGGGAGTGCCACACTGTCAGACGGTCAGTGCTGAGGGAGTGCCGCACTGTCTGGGTGTCTGCTGGGAGTGTGAAGTTACAAGAACAGAAGGAAGCTTTATCCGATTTACCCTCTCTCTTTCTTCCCTGTTTTTCATTTAGTGCATCCCAAAGGACAAGTGTCACACGTGATCAGAAATATCGCTTCAACAACCCATCCAGAGATGCCATCCTTCCTCTTCTGCCTGCTGATGAGTTCCCCCTTGCTCCTTCTGAACTAACTCACTCCCTCCTCAGCTGCGAATGAGCCTGCGCTGCGGGCAGTGCGTGGTCACAGACTGGCACATCTCCCCACACACCTCCTGTCTCCTCTCCCCCCTACCCATTGCTGAAACACCCTTGTGCGTGCACATCATGGTCGAATAATTTCCCTGACAAGAGCAATCTCGGGTTCACACCTGAGTGTGGGGAGCTCACCACACACGAGGAGATCTGCATAGTGTGCGAGTGTGTGTGTGTGTGTGTGTGAAAGGGAGTGAGTGTGTGTGTGAGTTTTATTAGTGTCACAAGTAGACTTACATTAACACTACAATGAAGTTACTGTGAAAATCCCCGAGTTGCCTTACTCCAGCGCATGTTTGGGTACACTGGCTGTGCTAAATTCTGCCTCAATGCACCTAACCAGCATGGCTTTCTGTGGGAGGAAATTGGAGTACCCAGAGGAAATGTACGCAGACAAGGGGAGAACGGGGACACAGTGCCCCAAGCTGGGAATTGAACCTGGGTCTTGGAGATGTGAGGCAATAGTGCTAACCACTGTGCCACTGTGCTGCACTGAAGGATTGAGAGAGTGCGAGGGAGGGGGCGGAGAAGAGGGCGGACGCACGTGTGGAAGGGGGCAGGCATGCATGCAGGGGAGGGAGTGTGTGTGAATGTGTGTGAGTGTGTTAGTGGGGTGGTAGTTGATGAAATTCCTCTTGTATTAAGCGA
Organism: Sphyrna mokarran; assembly: GCA_024679065.1. NCBI lineage: Eukaryota > Metazoa > Chordata > Chondrichthyes > Carcharhiniformes > Carcharhinidae > Sphyrna > Sphyrna mokarran. The sequence goes on along the minus strand of JAGIQG010000016.1, from coordinate 3,336,204 downwards.
TCCTTGGACTGTGATGAATCCTGGATTTACTCCGACTGCGGTGTCGGGAACGCGGCCGCTTTCTGTCTTGCCTAGGGCTGGAAATGGTGACGTCATTCCGAGTGTGGGAGCGCGTGCGATGCTATTGATTCGAATTTGGATCAACAGTTACAAGTCAGAATGAATTTGAAATCGAATCAGGAGAATTTGACTCTGGCAGAGAAGCGGCGGCTACGTGAATGTGGGTTGTTGCTGCTGCTGAGGAGTAATGTTGAACCCGGTTGCCGGGCTGACTGGGGAATGGGAGGATGTTCAGGAGATTGAGGTTCGGTTGGAGAAGCAGTATTGAGGGAGCAGGCCCGAGTGAGAGAGTGGATTACAGCAGCCTGTGGCCTAGGCCCCAAACGTTGAATGGTGCTAATCTCCCAAATGGAATATTGGGAGGAGACAATTACCAGTTCTGGCATTCCCTCCACAGCAGAATCAGACCACCCCTGCCTGTTGTGCACACCTGCCAAACACCCTCCACCCCAAACAGTTGGTGCTTGGTCCAGGCCTAGCAGAAATGCAGCTCCTATTCGAGGCCTCACCAAAACCTGACAGAAACGCGAGGGAATGGACAAAACTATTGTGAAACTGCGGGCGAGGACAGGATTGTTCAAGGTCTTCTCCTGCCCTACTCTGCCTCATTGAAAATGTGAGATATACTGTTTTGAGATATATTAAACCATGATGGGGAAGCATTGGCTGTTTATTTCACATCTCACTGACATGACATCAATGCTGCATTCCGGCTCACCAGTGCAGAGTCAACCCGCTTCACACGTCCACCCTCCAAAACATCAGCATGTCCAAATCTGTGCATCTCCCCCGCTTCTCCCATCATCTGTAACATCCTCCAGAGTCTACATCTCTCCCTATCTCTGTAACCGTCTACACCACTGACATCCCTCCCTATCTCTGTAACCTCCTGCACCCCCGATATCTCTCCCTATCTCTGTAACCTCCTACAGTCCTCCCTACCCCGTAACCTCCTCCAGACCCTACACCCCTCTCTATCTCTATAACCTCCTCCAACCCTCTACACTCTCTCCCTATCTCTGTAACCTCTTCCAGCCCATATACCCCTCCCTATCTCCGTAACCTCCTCCAGACCCTACACCCCTCCCTATCTCTGTAACCTCCTCCAGACCCTACACCCCTCCCTATCTCTGTAACCTCCTCCAGCCCATATACCCCTCCCTATCTCTGTAACCTCCTCCAGCCCATATACCCCTCCCTATCTCTGTAACCTCCTCCAGACCCTACACCCCTCCCTATCTCTGTAACCTCCTCCAGCCCATATACCCCTCCCTATCTCTGTAACCTTCTCCAGCACCTTACACACCTCCCTATTTCTGTAACCTCCTCCAGACCCTACAACCCTCCACGATCTCTGTGCTCCTCCAATTCCGGCCTCTTGAGCATTCCCTAATTCCCATCGCTCCGCCTGGGCGGCTGAACCTTCAACTGCCTGGCGGGGGCGTCCCTAAGCTCTGGAATTTCCTCCCGAAACCTCTTGATTTCTCTTTCTAGCTTTCTCCCTTGCTCCGCTTTTTTCTCCCCTCTCTGTCCCTCCCCCTCCTCTTCTTCCCTCCCCTTCATCCTCCCGCGCTCCCTCTCTCACGGCCGCACTCCCTCTATCACAGGATGCCTGCTGCCACTCTATCAGGATTGCAGTCATACTGAGTTCCAGTGAAACAGTCTGGTACAAATCAAAGACATTAATAGTGCTACGTCAATGCGATATGTTGTTGTTTACATGTTGCAGAGAGTCAGAATGCAGAGAAACCATAACCTCAGCCTCTCAAAATTATTACTCACTAAAATTCCAAAAATCCAAGCAAATGCCACTGCCATTCGCTGCTCAGAATCTTCCATCCTGAATTCCAGGAGGCAAGAATGTTCAATAAACAAAAAACATGACTTCACATCAGCAAACAAGATATTGGGGAAGGAAAGTCAGCATTCTCCCTATCAAACACTCCCAGGACAGGTACAGCACGGGGTTAGATACAGAGTAAAACTCCCTCTACACTTCCCCATCAAACACTCCCAGGACAGGTACAGCACAGGGTTAGATACAGAGTAAAGCTCCCTCTACACTGTCCCCATCAAACACTCCCAGGACAGGTACAGCACGGGGTTAGATACAGAGTAAAGCTCCCTCTACACTGTCCCCCATCAAACACTCCCAGGACAGGTACAGCACGGGGTTAGATACAGAGTAAACTCCCTCTACACTGTCCCCCATCAACACTCCCAGGACAGGTACAGCACGGGGTTAGATACAGAGTAAAGCTCCCTCTACACTGTCCCCCCATCACACACTCCCAGGACAGGTACAGCACGGGGTTAGATACAGAGTAAAACTCCCTCTACACTGTCCCACATCAAACACTCCCAGGACATTCTGGGGGCCAGATTGTTTTGTTTCGATGAGGAAATGTTAAATTTGGTTCATCAGGGATGGAGTGACCTGTATGGAACCTATCAAGAGGTAAGTGAAATCAGGTCTGCGGAGGTGAAGTCGCCATGATGATGCTCCTGCTGGTCACATGGTCAGCAAAGGGAAACAGGGAAGTCTGTTTGAAAACTGGGCTCTCCCCTCCCCCCTGCTCCACCCTCCTTCCCCTCTCCTCTGTGCCCCACTGCTCCCTCCCGACTGTGGCTGCAAACCAGAACTGAAAGTGACATGAGTCACGGTCACACAGCACATCTAAAGAACATTTCTCCAGCCATCCACCAATCCCCCAGCCCTCAGAACGTCCCAAAGCCACAGACAGACAATGGCCAACTTGATGTCAGGTGAGGTCACATCTCGAATGTGGGAAGTTCAGCAAGCGATTTATGCACAGCAAGAGCCCACAAAAGCACAGTGGCGCAGTGGTTAGCACTGCTGCCTCACAGCGCCAGGGACTCGGGATCGATTCCCGTCTCGGGTCACTGTCTGTCCGGAATCTGCACATTCTCCCCATGTCTACATGTGTTTCTTCTGGGTCAAGTTACATGGATTGGCTATGATAAATTCCCCTTAGTGTCAGGGGATTAGCAAGGTAAATACATGGGGTTATGGATATAGGACACAGATTGGATTATAGTTGGGGCAGACTCGATGGGCCAAATGGACTTCTTCTGCACTGAAGGGATTCAATGAATTAACGGTGATGATACAGACTATCTATTTTTGTTCAACGATAATGGTTGAGGGATAAATGTCATCCCAGGATATCACAGAGAACTCCATTGCATCCCCTCCATCCCATCTGCTCTCATTCTGAAAGACAACACCGCTGACACGGCGGCACTCCCTCAGCACTGACCCTCTGACAGTGCTGCACTCCCTCAGCACTGACCCTCTGACAGTGCGGCACTCCCTCAGCACTGACCCTCTGACAGTGCGGCACTCCCTCAGCACTGACCCTCTGACAGTGCGGCACTCCCTCAGCACTGACCCTCTGACAGTGCGGCACTCCCTCAGCACTGACCCTCTGACAGTGCGGCACTCCCTCAGCACTGACCCTCTGACAGTGCGGCACTCCCTCAGCACTGACCCTCTGACAGTGCGCACTCCCTCAGCACTGACCCTCTGACAGTGCGGCACTCCCTCAGCACTGACCCTCTGACAGTGCGGCACTCCCTCAGCACTGACCCTCTGACAGTGCGACACTCCCTCAGCACTGACCCTCTAACATTGCGGAACTCAGTACTGACTCTGTGAGAGTGCGGCACTCCCTCAGCACTGACACTCTGACAGTGCGGCACTCCCACAGTACTGACCCTCTGACAGTGCGACACTCCTTCAGCACTGACCCTCTGACAGTGCGGCACTCCCTCAGCACTGACCCTCTGACAGTGCGGCACTCCCTCAGTACTGACCCTCTGGCAGTGCGGCACTCCCTCAGCACTGACCCTCTGATGCTGCGGCACTCCCTCAGCACTGACCCTCTGACAGTGCGGCACTCCCTCAGTACTGACCCTCTGACAGTGCGGCACTCCCTCAGCACTGACCTCTGACAGTGCGGCACTCTCCCTCACACTGACCCTCTGACAGTGCGGCACTCCCTCATACTGACCTCTGACAGTGCGGCACTCCCTCAGCACTGACCCTCTGACAGTGCGGCACTCCCTCAGCACTGACCTCTGACAGTGCGGCACTCCCTCAGCACTGACCCTCTGACAGTGCGGCACTCCCTCAGCACTGACCCTCTGACATGCGGCACTCCCTCAGTACTGACCCTCTGACAGTGCGCACTCCCTCAGCACTGACCCTCTGACAGTGCGGCACTCCCTCAGCACTGACCCTCTGACAGTGCAGCACTCCCTCAGTACTGACCCTCTGACAGTGCGGCACTCCCTCAGCACTGACCCTCTGACAGTGCGGCACTCCCTCAGTACTGACCCTCTGACAGTGCGGCACTCCCTCAGCACTGACCCTCTGACAGTGCGGCACTCCCTCAGCACTGACCCTCTGACAGTGCGGCACTCCCTCAGCACTGACCCTCTGACAGTGCGGCACTCCCTCAGTACTGACCCTCTGACAGTGCGGCACTCCCTCAGCACTGACCCTCTGACAGTGCAGCACTCCCTCAGCCTGACCCTCTGACAGTGCGGCACTCCCTCAGCACTGACCCTCTGACAGTGCGGCACTCCCTCAGTACTGACCCTCTGACAGTGCGGCACTCCCTCAGCACTGACCCTCTGACAGTGCAGCACTCCCTCAGCACTGACCCTCTGACAGTGCGGCACTCCCTCAGCACTGACCCTCTGACAGTGCGGCACTCCCTCAGCACTGACCCTCTGACAGTGCGGCACTCCCTCAGCACTGACCCTCTGACAGTGCGGCACTCCCTCAGCACTGACCCTCTGACAGTGCGGCACTCCCTCAGCACTGACCCTCTGACAGTGCGGCACTCCCTCAGCACTGACCCTCTGACAGTGCGGCACTCCCTCAGCACTGACCCTCTGACAGTGCGGCGCTCCCTCAGCACTGACCCTCTGACAGTGCGCCCCCTCACACTGACCCTCTGACAGTGCGGCACTCCCTCAGTACTGACCCCTGACAGTGCGGCACTCCCTCAGCACTGACCCTCTGACAGTGCGGCACTCCCTCAGCACTGACCCTCTGACAGTGCGCACTCCCTCAGTACTGACCCTCTGACAGTGCGGCACTCCCTCAGCACTGACCCTCTGACAGTGCGGCACTCCCTCAGCACTGACCTCTGACAGTGCGGCACTCCCTCAGCACTGACCCTCTGACAGTGCGGCACTCCCTCAGCACTGACCCTCTGACAGTGCGGCACTCCCTCAGCACTGACCCTCTGACAGTGCGGCACTCCCTCAGCACTGACCCTCTGACAGTGCGGCACTCCCTCAGCACTGACCCTCTGACAGTGCGGCACTCCCTCAGCACTGACCCTCTGACAGTGCGGCACTCCCTCAGCACTGACCCTCTGACAGTGCGGCACTCCCTCAGCACTGACCCTCTGACAGTGCGGCACTCCCTCAGCACTGACCCTCTGACAGTGCGGCACTCCCTCAGCACTGACCCTCTGACAGTGCGGCACTCCCTCAGCACTGACCCTCTGACAGTGCAGCACTCCCTCAGCACTGACCCTCTGACAGTGCGGCACTCCCTCAGTACTGACCCTCTGACAGTGCTGCACTCCCTCAGTACTGACCCTCTGACAGTGCTGCACTCCCTCAGCACTGACCCTCTTGACAGTGCGGCGCTCCTCAGCACTGACCCTCTGACAGTGCGGCACTCCCTCAGCACTGACCCTCTGACAGTGCGGCATTCCCTCAGCACTGACCCTCTGACAGTGCGGCACTCCCTCAGCACTGACCCTCTGACAGTGCGGCACTCCCTCAGCACTGACCCTCTGACAGTGCGGCACTCCCTCAGCACTGACCCTCTGACAGTGCGGCACCCCCAGCACTGACCCTCTGACAGTGCGGCACTCCCTCAGCACTGACCCTCTGACAGTGCGGCACTCCCTCAGCACTGACCCTCTGACAGTGCGGCACTCCCTCAGCACTGACCCTCTGACAGTGCGGCCTCCCCCTCAGCACTGACCCTCTGACAGTGTGGCACTCCCTCAGCACTGACCCTCTGACAGTGCGGCACTCCCTCAGCACCGACCCTCTGACAGTGCGGCACTCCCTCAGCACTGACCCTCTGACAGTGCGGCACTCCCTCAGTACTGAATCTCTGGCAGTGCGGCACTCCCTCAGCACTGACCCTCTGTCACTGCGGCACTCCCTCAGCACTGACCCTCTGACAGTACGGCATTCCCTCAGCACTGACCCTCTGACAGTACGGCATTCCCTCAGCACTGACCCTCTGACAGTGCAGCACTCCCTCAGTACTGACCCTCTGACAGTGCGGCACTCTCTCAGTACTGACCCTCTAACAGTGCAACGCTCCCTCAGCACTGACCATCTGACAGTGCGGCACTCCCTCAGCACTGAACCTCTGACAGTGCGGCGCTCCCTCAGTACTGACCCTCTGACAGTGCGGCACTCCCACAGCACCGACACTCTGACAGTGCGCCACTCCCTCATAATG
>JAGIQG010000016.1:3187307-3329518 GCA_024679065.1 Sphyrna mokarran | reverse complement strand
TGCAGCACTCCCTCAGCACTGACACTCTGACAGTGCAGCACTCCCTCAGCACTGACCCTCTGTCAGTGCAGCACTCCCTCAGCACTGACCCTCTGACAGTGCGGCACTCCCTCAGCACTGAACCCTCTGACAGTGCGGCACTCCCTCAGCACTGACCCTCTGACAGTGCGGCGCTCCCTCAGCACTGACCCTCTGACAGTGCGGCGCTCCCTCAGCACTGACCCTCTGACAGTGCGGCGCTCCCTCAGCACTGACCCTCTGACAGTGCGGCACTCCCTCAGCACTGACCCTCTGACAGTGCGGCACTCCCTCAGCACTGACCCTCTGACAGTGCGGCACTCCCTCAGCACTGACCCTCTGACAGTGCGGCACTCCCTCAGCACTGACCCTCTGACAGTGCGGCACTCCCTCCGCACTGACCTCTCTGACAGTGCGGCACTCCCTCAGCACTGACCCTCTGACAGTGCGGCACTCCCTCAGCACTGACTCCTCTGACAGTGCGGCACTCCCCTCAGCACTGACCCTCTGACAGTGCGGCCTCCCTCAGCACTGAACTGACCCTCCTGACATGTGGCACTCCCTCGCACTGACCCTCTGACAGTGCGGGAGCTCCCTCAGCACTGACCCTCTGACAGTGTGGCACTCCCTCAGTACTGATTCTCTGACAGTGCGGCACTCCCTCAGCACTGACCCTCTGACAGTGCGGCACTCCCTCAGCACTGCCCTCTGACAGTGCGGAATCCCTCAGTACTGACCCTCTGACAGTGCGGCACTCCCTCAGTACTGACCCTCTGACAGTGCAGCACTCTCTCAGTACTGACCCTCTGACAGTGCGGCACTCCCTCAGTAGTGACCCTCTGACAGTGCAGCACTCCCTCAGTACTGACCCTCTGACAGTGCGGCGCTCCCTCAGTACTGACCCTCTGACAGTGCGGCACTCCTTCAGTGTTGACCCTCTGACTGTGCAGCACTCCCTTAGCACTGACCCTCTGACAGTGCGGCACTCCTCAGTACTGACCCTCTGACAGTGCAGCGCTCCCATAGCACACCACCGCTCTGACAGTGCGGCACTCCCTCAGAATGACCCTCTGACAGTGCGGCACTCCCTCAGTAACTGACCCTCTGACGTGCGGCACTCCCTCAGCACTGACCCTCTGACAGTGGCGCTCCCCTCAGCACTGACCCTCTGACAGTGCGGCACTCCCTCAGCACTGACCCTCTGACAGTGCGACACTCCCTCAAGCACTGACCCTCTGACAGTGCGACACTCCCTCAGCACTGACCCTCTGACAGTGCGGTGCTTCCTCAGCACTGACCCTCTGACAGTGCGGCGCTCCCTCAGCACTGACCCTCTGACAGTGCGGCGCTCCCTCAGCACTGACCCTCTGACAGTGCGGCACTCCCTCAGCACTGACCCTCTGACAGTGCGGCACTCCCTCAGCACTGACCCTCTGACAGTGCGGCACTCCCTCAGCACTGACCCTCTGACAGTGCGGCACTCCCTCAGCACTGACCCTCTGACAGTGCGGCACTCTCAGCACTGACCCTCTGACAGTGCGGCACTCCCTCACCTGACCCTCTGACAGTGCGGCACTCCCTCATACTGACCCTCTGACAGTGCGGCACTCCCTCAGCACTGACCCTCTGACAGTGCGGCACTCCCTCAGCACTGACCCTCTGACAGTGCGGCACTCCCTCAGCACTGACCCTCTGACAGTGCGGCACTCCCTCAGCACTGACCCTCTGACAGTGCGGCACTCCCTCAGCACTGACCCTCTGACAGTGCGGCCTCCCTCAGCACTGACCCTCTGACAGTGCGGCACTCCCTCAGCACTGACCCTCTGACAGTGCGGCACTCCCTCAGCACTGACCCTCTGACAGTGCGGCACTCCCTCAGCACTGACCCTCTGACAGTGCGGCACTCCCTCAGCACTGACCCTCTGACAGTGCGGCACTCCCTCAGCACTGACCCTCTGACAGTGCGGCACTCCCTCAGCACTGACCCTCTGACAGTGCGGCGCTCCCTCAGCACTGACCCTCTGACAGTGCGGCACTCCCTCAGCACTGACCCTCTGACAGTGCGGCACTCCCTCAGCACTGACCCTCTGACAGTGCGGCACTCCCTCAGCACTGACCCTCTGACAGTGCGGCACTCCCTCAGCACTGACCCTCTGACAGTGCGGCACTCCCTCAGCACTGACCCTCTGACAGTGCGGCACTCCCTCAGCACTGACCCTCTGACAGTGCGGCACTCCCTCAGTACTGAATCTCTGGCAGTGCGGCACTCCCTCAGCACTGACCCTCTGACACTGCGGCACTCCCTCAGCACTGACCCTCTGACAGTGCGGCACTCCCTCAGCACTGACCCTCTGACAGTACGGCACTCCCTCAGCACTGACCCTCTGACAGTGCAGCACTCCCTCAGTACTGACCCTCTGACAGTGCGGCACTCTCTCAGCACTGACCCTCTGACAGTGCAGCGCTCCCTCAGCACTGACCATCTGACAGTGCGGCACTCCCTCAGCACTGAACCTCTGACAGTGCGGCGCTCCCTCAGTACTGACCCTCTGACAGTGCGGCACTCCCACAGCACCGACACTCTGACAGTGCGCCACTCCCTCATAATGACCCTCTGACACTGCGGCACTCCCTCAGTACTGACTCTCTGACAGTGCGGCACTCCCTTAGCACTGACCATCTGACAGTGCGGCACTCCCTCAGCACTGACCCTCTGACAGTGCGGCACTCCCTCAGCACTGACCCTCTGACAGTGCGGCACTCCCTCAGTACTGACCCTCTGACAGTGCGGCACTCCCTCAGCACTGACCCTCTGACAGTGCGGCACTCCCTCAGCACTGACCCTCTGACAGTGCGGCACTCCCTCAGCACTGACCCTCTGACAGTGCGGCACTCCCTCAGCACTGACCCTCTGACAGTGCGGCACTCCCTCAGCACTGACCCTCTGACAGTGCGGCACTCCTCAGCACTGACCCTCTGACAGTGCGGCACTCCCTCAGCACTGACCCTCTGACAGTGCGCACTCCCTCAGCACTGACCCTCTGACAGTGCGGCACTCCCTCAGCACTGACCCTCTGACAGTGCGGCACTCCCTCAGCACTGACCCTCTGACAGTGCGGGCACTCCCTCAGCACTGACCCTCTGACAGTGCGGCACTCCCTCAGCACTGACCCTCTGACAGTGCGGCACTCCCTCAGCACTGACCCTCTGACAGTGCGGCACTCCCTCAGCACTGACCCTCTGACAGTGCGGCACTCCCTCAGCACTGACCCTCTGACAGTGCGGCACTCCCTCAGCACTGACCCTCTGACAGTGCGGCACTCCCTCAGCACTGACCCTCTGACAGTGCGGCACTCCCTCAGCACTGACCCTCTGACAGTGCGGCACTCCCTCAGCACTGACCCTCTGACAGTGCGGCACTCCCTCAGCACTGACCCTCTGACAGTGCGGCACTCCCTCAGCACTGACCCTCTGACAGTGCGGCACTCCCTCAGCACTGACCCTCTGACAGTGGCGCTCCCTCAGCACTGCCCTCTGACAGTACGGCACTCCCTCAGCACTGACCCTCTGACAGTGTGGCACTCCCTCAGTACTGATTCTCTGGCAGTGCGGCACTCCCTCAGCACTGACCCTCTGACAGTGCGGCACTCCCTCAGCACTGACCCTCTGACAGTGCGGCACTCCCTCAGCACTGACCCTCTGACAGTGCGGCACTCCCTCAGCACTGACCCTCTGACAGTGCGGCACTCCCTCAGTACTGACCCTCTGACAGTGCGGCACTCCCTCAGCACTGACCCTCTGACAGTGCGGCACTCCCTCAGCACTGACCCTCTGACAGTGCGGCACTCCCTCAGCACTGACCCTCTGACAGTGCGGCACTCCCTCAGTACTGACCCTGTGACAGTGCGGCACTCCCTCAGCACTGACCCTCTGACAGTGCGGCACTCCCTCAGCACTGACCCTGTGACAGTGCGGCACTCCCTCGGCACTGATCCTCTGACTGTGCGGCCCTCCCTCAGTACTGACCCTCTGACAGTGCAGCACTCCCTCGGCACTGACCCTCTGACAATGCGGCGCTCCCTCAGTATTGACTCTCTGACAGTGCGGCACTCCCTTAGCACTGACCATCTGACAGTGCGGCACTCCCTCAGTACTGACCCTCTGACAGTGCGGCACTCCCTCAGCACTGACCCTCTGACTGTGCGGCACTCCCTCAATTTGTCTCCCTGGTTTTCCCCCTCTCATTCCCATATCCCCTTCCAGTATTTCTCTAATTCCCCTTTCAACAGCTCCAATTGAATCTGCTTCCCCTGCCTGATCTCGGAGTGCCTTCCGTCTGAAACTGTACCAATCGGCTTGACTGGGTTTCTGTGTTAATTTTTTTTTGTTCTGCTGAAGTGGCAGATCTATAATTTTAAATTCAATCCAATTTTGGTATCTGTCCCTAGCATAATCAGGAAAGCCCCTCATTTCTGTGTTCAAGTGTCAAATCTCCAGCAGCAATTGGCAAGGTCAAACTTCGGCCTAAGCCAGACCTGGGAGTAAATTTCTGAGCACTCCCACGCAGGAGTGCACCCATCCTGGGTCACCCCATGTCAGTTCCATACTCCCCTCCCCACCTCCATTGAACTTTTTGCTGTAAAGGTCAAAAGTGTTTGGAAATAATTTTTAAAATCCCCCTTAGGTCTACCTGGAAAGACCCTGTTACTCATTTGTTTGGGCAAAGGGGAAGATATTTGATTCTGATCCAATAATATCATGCTGGGCCCAGTTTATCAGTCCCGCGGGCAAAGTTCCCTCCATGTTTTCATTCGGGTATTGAGCTGATCTGGAATCAGGGTGCTTTACTTAGCTCAGGAGAGGGGCCAGTGTCCAAGCCTGATCGGAAGTCACATTCACGCTATACTAGCACTAAGCAATGACCATTATCCAACAAATTAGGGACTCTAACCATCTCTCTCTTGATAGTCAATGGCATCAACCACCACTGAATCCCCCCGCAGTCAACATTCTTGGGCTCATCATTGACCAGAAACACTGAATACCATCCCTAGCCCCCTCTCCTGCACCGTCGCCCCACCACCCCCACCCCACCATCACAAGTATCAACATCCTGGGGGTCACCATTGACCAGAAACTCAACCGAACCCAGCCTTATAAACACAAGAACATGTCAGAGGCTGCTAATCCACGGGGAGAATGTGCAGACTCCAGACAGACAGTGACCCGAGACGGGAATCGGCAACTCACCTCCTGACTCTGACTACTCCCCCCCGCCAAAGCCTGTACGCCATCAACAAAGACACAAGTCCGCAGTGTGATATCTATGGGTAAAGTAGATGTGGAGCGGATGCTTCCTCTTGGGATGAGAGACCATAGTCTTAGGATCAGGGGTAGCAAATTTAAGTTGAAGAGAAACTATTTTTCCCAAAGGGTTGTGAACCTGAGGAATTTGCTACCCCAAAGTGCGGTGGATGCTGGGACAGTGAGTAAATTTAAGAACAAAGAACAAAGAGCAACACAGCACGGGAAACAGGCCCTTTGGCCCAACGAGCCCATGCCGCCGTCCTAACGTCCTAATGACATATCCTTGTCTTTAGGCTATGCCTATTGGTGAAGATTCCCATATAGGGACCAATGTAGGGATAATTTATGACCCAATCAGCCTAAGAGCACATTTTTGGGATGTGGGAGGAAACCAGAGCACCCGGAGGAAACCCACGCAACCATGGGGAGAACGTGCAAACTCCCGCAGACACAGCCCCAATTCCATGTGTCAGCACAGCAACAGCGATAGTCTCTGAGCTGTCATGTTGCCCATCAGATAGTCCAGTTTAAGCATACACTGACGACGTGAAGCACTAGGCAACTCCTGAAGCAACCTCCAAGAGCAGCTCTCGCACGACATGCTGCATGCATGCCACTTGTTGGTCAACAAGGTGGACCGAATTGCCTGCGGAAACAAATAAGACTTAATTAAACATGCTAAAAAAAAACTAAGACATTCCCGAAACGAAACTAAAAGATAGTCTAATACTATTTGGTCCTCCCGAAATTCAAACAGTCCTGCTATATCCCTCTATCTGCAGACCGCTCATGTGGCTGTCCAAGAGACCCTTAAACAACCCTAGCGTGCCTGCTCTCACCACCTTACTTGGTAGTGCATTCCACACCCTCACTACCCTTTGTGTGAAAAACTGGCCTCTAATATTCGTCTTTTACATAGCCCCCCTCACCCTGAGCCCGTGACCCCTCGTTCTATCCTTTTCTAATGGTGGAAAAAGCTTACCACCATTTACTCTATCTATACTCTATCTATACTGTTCTCCAGCCTCACATCCCAAAAATGTGCTCTTAGGCTGATGGGTAACAAATTGTCCCTATATTGGCTTCTATATGTTCATAAGACATTAGGATGCGGCGCGGGCTCATTGGGCCAAAGGGCCGTTTCCCGGCTGTGTTGTCTTTGTTCTTTGTTCTGTGTATACCCCTCATAATCTTACATACCTCTAAAAGATCCCCTCTCAGCCGACGTCTTTCAAGGGAAAACAGCCCCAGTGTTTTCAATCTTTCCTCGTAAGACAGCCCTTCCATACTAGGCAGCATCCTGGTAAATCTCCTCTGCACTCTCTCCAGGGCCTCTACATCCTTCCTGTAGTACAGCGACCAGAACTGGACGCAGTACTCCAGATGAGGCCTAACCAACGTTCTATACACCTGCAACATCAGACTCCTACTCTTGTATTCTATACCCCTTCCTATGAAGGCTAACATACCATACGCTTTTTTTACCACATTCTCCACCTGTACTGACACCTTCAGAGACCTGTGAACTTGCACCCCCAGGTCTCTCTGCATCTCTATACTCCGGATAGTTTTACCTTTTATCCTATAACTCCCCTCTACATTATTCCGGCCAAAATGCATCACCTCGCATTTATCCGGATTAAATTCCATTTGCCATCTATCTGCCCAATCTACCAGCCTATCTATGTCATGTTGTATTGCCAGGCACTGCTCCTCAGTACCCGCCAATCCAATCATCTTAGTGTCATCAGCAAATTTGCTGATCACACCACCTATCCCCTCTTCCAAGTCATTTATATACACCACAAATAGAAGGGGTCCTAGTACAGAGCCCTGTGGGACACCACTAGTGACAGACCTCCAGTTGGAAAAAGAGCCTTCCACTACTACTCGCTATCTCCTCCTCCCGAGCCAGTTCTCAACCCACCTACATACCTGGCCCTGTATCCCATGCGCCTTCACCTTTTCTATCAGCCTACCATGAGGGACCTTATCAAACGCCTTACTGAAATCCATATAGACGACATCAACGGCTTGTCCTTCATCAACCGTTTTTGTCACGTCTTCAAAAAATTCCGCTAGATTCGTAAGGCACGACCTCCCCTTAACGAAGCCATGCTGCGTATCCCTGATCAGATCGCAGCTCTCCAGATGCTCATACATCCTGTCCCTGAGAATCCTCTCCATTAGCTTACCTATAAGTACCTATAAGAAGGAGTTAGACAGATTTTTACTTGGTAATGGGTTGAAGGGTTATGGGGAAAATGCAAGCAAAAGGGGATGAGGAGCATATTAACCATGATCAAATGGCAGAGAGACTCGATGGGCCAAATGTCCTAATTTTGCTTCTCTATCTTATGAACTTATGAATACTCTCCACTTGACTGAACGGGTGCGGCTCCAACAACACTCAAGAAGTTCAACACCATCTGGTGTGGCCAAATTCCTCTCCAATTCAATCTTCAAGTTTGCTGACGACACCAATCGAGTGGGTCAGATCTCAAACAATGACAAGACAGAGTTACAGAAATAAGATAGAAAATCCAGTAAACTGCTGCGGCAACAATAATCTCTCCTTCAATGTCAGCAAAACGAAGGAGATTGTCATCAAATTCAGGAAGTGTAAAGAGAAACACGCCCCATATACATCAATGGGGATGGAGCAGAAGGGGTCGAGAACTTCAAGTTTTTAGGTGTCGAATTTACCAACAATCTGATCTGGTTCCCCACCGTCCACCTCCCACCCCCGTGCCAACACTATAGTTAAGAAAACCCATCAGAAGACTAAGAAAATTTGGCACATCATCTATGACTCTCTTTTTACAGATGCACCACAGAAAACATTCTTTCTGGTTGTATCACAGATTGGTATGGGTTCCTGCTCCGCCCAAGACCGCAAGAAACTACAAAAGGTAGTGAATGTAGCCCAGTCCATCAGGCAAACCAAGCTCCCATCCGTTGACTCTGTCTATACTTCCCACTGCCTCAGAAAAGCAGCCAACATAATTAAGGACCCCACGCACCCCGGACATTCTCTCTTCCACCATCTTCCGTCGGATAAAGCTGCAGCATTATCTCCCGACTCCTAAACTCAATCCCTCGATTGATGAAGGCCAGTACACCATACGCCTTCTTAACCACATCCTCTACCTGTGAAGCCAATTTGAGAGTCCTATGAACCTGGAGCCCAAGATCTTTCTGATCTTCCACACTGCTAAGAGTCTTACCCTTGTTATTATATTTCTTTATTTCATTTGACCTGCCAAAATGAATCACCGCACACTTATTCGGGTTGAAGTCCATCTGCCACTTCTCCGCCCAGTCTTGCATCCTATCTATGTACAAAAGATACAAAAGTCCGAGGTCACGTACCAACCAAGAACAGTCTCTTCCCTGCTGCAGTCAGACTTTTGAACGGGCTTATCTTGCATTAAGTTGATCATTCTCTACACCCTAGCTATGACTGTAATACTACATTCTGCACTCTCTCTTTTCCTTCTCTATGAACTCTGTTTTGTCTGTACAGTGTACAAGAAACAATACTTTTCACTGCATGTTAATACACGTGACAATAATAAATCAAATAATCAAACCATCTAGAACAAAGCAGCCATGCTTGATCGACATGCTAACCACAAACATTCATTCCCTCCAACCCCGATGCACAGTGACAGCTGTGTGTACCATCTACAAGATGCACTGCACATTTCTCCAAGGCTCCTTAGGCAGCACCTTCCAAACCCACCACCTCTACCATCTAGAATGACAAGGGCAGCAACACCTCCACCTGGAGGTTCCCCTCTGGGTCACTCACCATCTCGATTTGGAAATATATCGGCCATTCTTTCACCGTCATTGGGTCTAAATCCTAGGATTTCCCCCCTAACAGCACCATGGGTGTACCTACATCTCAAGGAGCGGGCTCAAGATGGCTCATCCAGCACCTCCTCAAAGGGCAATTAGGGATGGGTAATAAATGCAGGACCCTGCCCCACAGAGAATGCATTTCTTGATAACAAAGCACTGAACTAGTCCAGGCAAAATCAGACACCATTACCATGGAGGGAAGAGATTGCAAACCTCTGGCAATGATCTTTGTATCATTGATGGAGACAGGAGGGGTTCCGGAGGATTGGAAGATTGCAGATGTAGTTCCTATATGCAAGAAAGGGAGTAGAGATAGCCAGGACATTATCGACCGGTGAGTCTAACCTCAGTGGTTGGTAAGTTGATGGAGAAGATCCTGAAAGACAGGATTTATAAACATTTAGAGAAGAATAGTATGATCAAAGATAGTCAATACGGCTTTGTCAAAGGCCTTGCCAGCCTGATTGAATTTTTGAAGATGTGACTAAACACATTGACAAAGGAAGACTGGTAGATGTAGTTTATACGGACTTCAGCAGGCGTTTGATAAGGTCCTCTGTGCAAGGCTTATTGAGAAAGTGAGGGGGCATTGGATCCAAGGGGGCATTGCTTTGTGCATCCAGAACTGGCTTGCACGTAGAAGACAAAGAGTGGTTATAGATGGGTCATTTTCTGCATGGAGTTCGGTCACCAGTGGAGTGCCCCAGGGATCTGTTTTGGGACCCTTGCTCTTTGTGATATTTATAAATGACCTGGATGAGGAAGAGGAGGGATGGGTTTGTAGATTTGCTGACGACACAAAGGTTGGAGGTCTTGTGGATAGTTTGGAGAGATGTCAGAAGTTGCAGCTGGACATAGATAGGATGCAAGACTGGGCGGAGAAGTGGCAGATGGACTTCAACGCGAATAAGTGTGCGGTGATTCATTTTGGCAGGTCAAATGAAATAAAGAAATATAATAACAAGGGTAAGACTCTTAGCAGTGTGGAAGATCAGAAAGATCTTGGGCTCCAGGTTCATAGGACTCTCAAATTGGCTTCACAGGTAGAGGATGTGGTTAAGAAGGTGTATGGTGTACTGGCCTTCATCAATCGAGGGATTGAGTTTAGGAGTCGGGAGATAATGCTGCAGCTTTATAAGACCTTGATCAGACCCCACTTGAAGTACTGTGCTCAGTTCTGGTCACCTCATTGGAGGAAGGATGTGAAGCCATTGAAAGGGTACAGAGGAGATTTACAAGGATGTTGCCTGGACGGGGGGGGGCATGCCTTATGAGGATAGGTTGAGAGAGCTCGGTCTTTTCTCCTTAGAGAGACGAAAGATAAGGGGTGACCTGATAGAGGCGTAAAAGATGATGAGAGGTATTGATCTGGTTGATTCTCAAAGGCTTTTTCCCAGGGCTGAAATGGCTGCCACAAGAGGACACAGGTTTAGGGTGCTGGAGAGTAGGTGCAGAGCAGATATCAGGGGTAAGTTTTTCACTCAGATGGTGATGAGTGAGTGGACTCGGCTGCTAGCGGTGGTGGTAGAGGCAGATTCGATAGGGTCGTTTAAGAGACTTCTGGATGAGTACATGGCCCTTAATAAGATTGAGGATTATAGGTAAGCTTGGTAGAGATGTTTTGCGCAACTTGTAGGCCAAAGGGTCTGTCTGTAGTTTTTCTATGATTCTACGTTCTTTGCAGGGAGGAATTGTTGTGATCTGGAAGGCATTGCCAGAAAGGGCAGTGGAAGCAGATTCAATGGGAGCCTTCAAAAGAAATAGAAATTATAGAAAACCTACAGTGCAGAAAGAGGCCATTTGGCCCATCAAGTCTGCACCGACCACAATCCCACCCAGGCCCTACCTCCATATCCCTATACATTTACCCGCTAACCTATGCAGTTTAGGACACTAAGGGGTAATTTTAGCAAAGCAAATCAACCTCCGGTTTCCTCCCACATCCCAAAGATGTACTCTTAGGCTGATTGGCACAACAAATTCTCCCTAAATTGTCACAAATTTGGTTCCAATGCATAGATCTATAAACATAGACAGGATCATGGGTAGAAGTGGGAACATCGGGGTGGCGGCGCGGGCTCGTTGGGCCGAAGGGCCTGTTTTCCATGCTGTTTTGTGCTAACCCCGCACATCTTTGGACTGTGGGAGGAAACTGGAGCACCCACAGAAAACCCCATGCAGACATAAGCAGAATGTGCAAACTCCACACAGGCAGCGACCTGAGCCAGGAATCAAACCCAGGATCCCGGAGCTGTAAAGCAGCAGTGCTAACCACTGTGCTTTCATGCCACCCAGGTAATTGAAGAAGTGCTGGAAGGGGGAAAATTTATAGGAATGTGGGGGGGGAGAGAGTGGGTATTAATTGAAGAAATCGTTCTGATTTGATTTATTATTGTATCAGGTACTGGGATACAGTAAGAAGTATTATTTCTTATGTACTATACAGACAAAGCACACCATACATAAAGAAAGGGTAGAGAGAGTGCAGAATCTAGTGTTACAGTTATAGCTAGGGTGTAGAGAAAGATCAACTTAATCCAAGGTAGATCCATTCAAAAGTCTAATGGCAGCAGGGAAGAAGCAGTTCTTGAGTCGGTTGGTATGTGACCTCAGATTTTTGTATCCTTTTCCCAACTGGTTGAAGGTGGAAGAGAGAATGTGGGGTCCTTAATTATGCTCGCTGCTTTATCGAGGCAGCAGGAAGTCTATACAAGATCAATGGATGAGAGGCTGGATTAGAGATGATTCAAAGAGCTAGCACAGGAATGATAGGCTAAATGACCTCCTCCCGTACAAATTCCCTCACAATGCGGCATCTTGACTCCAGTTACCGCAACTGATGAGGGAGATTTGTCCCAGGTCAGTAGATGCAATTCACCTCTCAGAGAGTCAACACAGAGTCCCAAGTCTGATAATCTGGCTGTTGGGGTAATGGAAGTAACCCGGTATAGAATAACAGCATTCACTGCGGCACAGTGATTAGCACTGCTACCCCATAGTGTCAGGGACCTGGCTTGGGCACTCTCTGTGCAGCGTCCGCATGTTCTCCCTGTGTCTGCGTGGGTTTCCCCCGGGTGCTCTGGTTTTCTCCCACTTTCCAAAGATTTTCGGGTTCGGTGGATTGGCCGTGCTAAATTGACCTGTAGTGTCAGGGGAACTAGCTAGGGTGTATGTGTGTGGTAACAGGATTAGGGTGTGGGTGGGATTGTGATCAGTGCAGACTCAATGGGCCAAATGGCCTCCTTCTGAGCTGTTAAGATTCTATGATTCTTTGATAATGATACAGACCATGCATTGGCCATGCTAAATTCTCCCTCAATTTACCCGAACAGCTGCCAGAGTGGCAACTAGGCATTTTCACAGTAACTTCATTGTGGTGTTAATGTAAGCCTACTTGTGACACTAATAAATAAATTTAAACATTGAATCCTGGAACAATGAGAGGCCGTTCAGCCCATCCTGTCTGTCCTAGCTTTCCGGATGAGTTCACTCAATGTGCCCCTTCACCCTAGCTTTTTCCCTGGACCTCTTTGCATGATCTTCCTCAATTTGAAGATAACTCCCTTAGGGAATCTTCGATCAGAGTTGTCTCATGCCACACTCTCTCAGGCTGCGTGTTCCAGCCCCGCTGCATGAGAGGTTTTCCGTCCCGCCGCTTTCAGAGCCTTTCATTTGAAAGCTGTTGTCTCTTTCCTCGCACACTGCCTGTACCTGTAAAAACTTGATTACCTCTTAAGGCTCGCATTCCAACCATTATCTTGTATCTGAGTTTGTATCCATACATGTCCCATTTGTGAAACAAATCCTGCACTCACCTGATGAAAGCTCCGAAAGCTCATGCTACCAAATAAACTTGTTGGACTTTAACCTGGTATTGTGAGACTTCTTAGCGTGTTTACCCCAGTCCAACGCCGGCAACTCCACATTGTGGCTATCACTGATACCACAAATTGCCAGCTCCAAGTGAGAAGATCGCGCAATTCAACAAAGATGCAAGAAAGCAGACAAGGTACCGAGAGGTCTACAGATCATAAACGCACTCAGGTCAACCTATAACACAGGCTACCCTGAGAGATTTTGCCATCGCACCTCTCTCACGTTCCTCAACCACATCACACACCAGCTTTACAGCAAACACTGCACCCTGGAAATCAAGATACAGTCCAAATTACCAACTTGCGCTCACGATGCAAATCAGCTGCGAAACTCTGCCAAGTAGACGAGACAGGCAAACTACACCATCCACTTGCACACCAAGAACAGGAAACTTGAGAAACTCGGCATCACTACCAGCAGAATCCCCCGGTACCACAGCAGAAAACAGTACCACTGCAGGGGAATCCATTGTCAACTTGTCGGACTACACACTTCAAACAGATGAAATTGAAGTTCTCAGCCGAAGGCTCAATATCTGCCCCACCACTAAAATGGACCCCATCGGTCTCGCAGCAGACACAGAGGAATTCATCAGGCGAATGAGGCTGCAGGAGTTCTTTCACAAACCTCAAGAGGCCAACAGTGAACACAATGAGACAGTCAATGAACTAGAACAGCCAACAGAGAGATCTGCAGTGCAGTGACTGAAGAGGAAAGAACTGAATTGGCTTGGTTGAGTCGAGGGCAATGGCGGAAGGCCGCTGTCCTCGACTCAACGTGTATGCCCAAACCGTCAGGAGGTGCGTCAATGCCAGATTCATCAGCCACACTGCAAGACAGCCCTGAATGTCACCCAAGCACATCGCAACACCATTCGTGCTCTCAAGACCAACCGCAACATTGTCATCAAACCAGCAGACAAAGGAAGGGCCACCGTCGTATTAAACAGAACGAATTACTGCAAAGAAGTGTACCAACAACTGAACAACGAAGAATATTACAGGCAGTTACCCACATATCTGACCAAAGAACACCCCCGTCAACTCAACAGACCAATCAAGACCTTTGATCTGGACCTTCAGAGCACCCTCCGTGCTCCTGGCGTTGGAGATCTCTACTGCCTCCCAAAGGTACACAAGGCCAACGCACCCAGCCATCCCATTGTATCAGGCAATGGGAGCCTGTGTAAGAACTTTTCTGGCTACATCGAGGGCATCTTGAAACCCATTGTACAAGGAAGCTCCTATTGCAACACTCTGAACTTCTTACAGAAACTCAGCACATGTGGAGCAGTTGAACCAGGAGCCCTCCTCGTCACAATGGATGTCTCGGCGCTCTACACCAGCATCCCCCATGGTGATGGCATTGCTGCAACTGCCTCAGTACTCAATGCCAACAACTGCCAATTTCCAGATGCAATTTTACAACTCATCTGCTTCATCCTGTCTTCACCTTCAACAACCAGTTCTTCATCCAGACACATGGAACAGTCATGGGGACCAAATTTGCATCTCAATATGCCAACATCTTCATGCACAGGTTCGAACAAGACCTCTTCATCGCACAGGACCTTCAACCAACGCTATACACTAGAAAAATCAATAACATTTTCTTCCTTTGGACTCATGGCCAACAGTCATTGAAACAACCATATGATGACATCTACAAGTTGCATCCCAACCATCAGATTCACCTATAGACTATTCTCCAGAATCAGATGCATTCTTGAACACACGCATCTCCATCAAGGACAGTTACCTCAGCACCTCACTGTACTGCAAGCCCACGGATAACTTCACGATGGTCCATTTCTCCAGCTTCCACCCTGAACATGTTAAAGAAGCCATACCCTACGGACAACCCCCTCCATGTACACAGGATCTGCTCAGATGAGGAGGATCACAACAGACACGTACAGACGCTGAAAGAAGTCCTCCTAAGAACAGGATATATCACTCAGTTCCGATGCTCCACAGTGAAAAACCGCACTGATGTCCTCAGAAGGCAAACATGGGACACGGTGGACAGAGTACCCTTCGTCGTCCAGTAACCCCCAAGAGCAGAGAAGCTACGGCATCTTCTTCAGAGCCTTCAACACGGCATCGATGAACGTAAACATCTCGCCAAGGCCATCCCCATACCCCTTCTACTTGCCTTCACACAACCTCAAACAGACCATTGTCCGCAGCAAACTACCCAACTTCAGGAGAACAGTGACCACAACACCACACAACCCTGCCACAGCAACCTCGGCAAGATGTGCCAGATCATCAACACGGATGCCATCATCTCAGACGAGAACACCATCCACCAAGTACTCAGTACACACTCTTGCAATTCTGCCAACGTTGTCGACCTGATACGTTGCAGGAAAGGGTGTCCCGAGGTATATATTGGTGAGACCATGCAGGTGCTATGGCAACAGATGAATGAACACCACTTGACAATCACCAGGCAGGAGTGTTCCCTTCCAGTCGGGGAACACTTTGGCAATCAAGGGCATGCTGATCTTTGGGTAAACGTTCTCTAAGATGGCCTTCACGACACATGACATCGCAGAGTCGCTGAGCAGAAACTAATGGCCAAGTTTCACACACAGGACGGCCTCAACCGGGATCTTGGTTTCACGTCACAATATCTGTAACCCCCACAACTTGCTCAGGCTTGTAAAATCTCACTTACTGTCCTGGATGGAGACAATACACATCTCTTTAACCTGTGCTTAACCCTCTCTCCATTCACATTGTCTGTATCTGTAGAATCTTGACTATCTGTAAAGACTCGCATTCCAACCATTATCTTGAGTCTGTGTCTGTATGTGTCCTGTTTGTGGATCCACTTTCCATTCACCTGATGAAGAACAGGGCCCCGGAAAGTTGTCCTACCAAAAAAAACTGTTGGACTTTAACCTGGTGTTAAAGAGGTTAACACCTGGTGTTAAAGAGGTGGCGTTTAAGAGGTTAGTTGATAAGTATATGGAAGAGAAGGGAATGGTTTAGTTTGGAGGGGCATTGCTTTTTATATTGGTCGGCGCAACATCGAAGGCCGAAGGGCCTGTTCTGTGCTGTAATGTTCTATGTTCTATGTTCTATGGTGTTGTGAGACTTCTCACTGTGCCTACTGCAGTCCAATATTGGCATCTCCTCATCACCCTCCCAATAATGGGCACGGTTTCTCCCTTGGTCACTCTGTCCCAAGCCTTCCCTCATCATTTTGAACACCTCGATTCAATCACCTTTCCAACGTGATTTAGCAAGGTGCTAAATAAAGCAGTTTTTTTTTATTCATTTGTAGGACACAGGTATCACCGGCTGGACCAATATTTATTGCCCATCCCTAGTTGCCCAAGGGGCAGTTGAGAGTCAACCACATTGCTGTGACTCTGGAGTCACATGTAGGTCAGACCAGGTAAGGATGGCAGATTTCCTTCCCTAAAGGACGTTAGTGAACCCAATGGGTTTTCCTGACAATTGACAATGGTTTCATAGTCATCAGCAGATTCTTAATTCCAGATATTTTTTTTATTGAATTCATTTCAGTAATCACAATCATAGTGATATCTCTTTCAATGCCAGTCAAACAAGGGAGATATTGATCGACTTCAGGAAGTTTGGTGGAAGAGCTGTCTACATCAATGGGGGTGAAGTGAAAATTGTTGAGAACTCCAACTTTTTAGGTGTCCAGATCACCAACAACCTGTCCTGGTCCCCCCATGCCAATAGTAAAATTATGAAAACCCACTAATGCTTCTTCTTTCTCAGAAGATTAAGGCAATGTGGCATATCCAATATGACTCTCACTAGCTTTTACAGATGAGTCATAGGAATCATACTTTCTGGTTGTATCACAGCTTGGTCTGGGCTCCTGCTCTGCCCAAGACTGCAAGGAACTACAAAGGGTTGTGAATGTGGCCCAGTCCATCATGCAAACCAGCCTCCTATCTACTGACTCTGTCGACACTTCTCACTGCCTCGGAAAAGCAACCTGCGTAATTAAGGACCCCACGCAACTCGGACAATGTCACTTCCACCTTCTTCCGTCAGGAAAAAAATACAAAAGTCTGAGGTCACGTAGCAACCGACTCAAGAACAGCTTCTTCCCTGCTGCTGTCAGACTTTTGATTGGACCTAAAATATTAAGTTGATCTTTCCTTAAACCCTAGCTATGACTTTTTTTTAATTCATTCGTGGGACATGGGCGTCACTGGACTGGCTGGCCAGCATTTATTGCCCATGCCTAGTTGCCCTTGAGAAGGTGAGCTGCCTTCTTGAATCGCTGCAGCCCATGTGCTGTGGGTTGACCTAAATGCCATTAGGGAAGCAATTCTAGGATTTTGACCCAGCTACTGCGAAGGAGCGGCAATATACTTCCAAGTCAGGATGGTGAGTGGCCTGGAGAGAAAACTGCTGGTGGTGTTGTTAGCATTTATCTGCTGCCCTTGTCCTTCTAGATGGTAGCAGTCAAGGGTTTGGATGGTGCTATCTAAGGATCTTTGGTGAATTGCTGCAGTGCATCTTGTAAATAGTACACACGGTTGCTACTGAGCATCAGTGGTGGAGGGAGTGAATGTTTGTAGATGTGGTGCCAATCAAGCAGGGCTGCTTTGTCCTGGATGGTGTCGAGCTTCTTGAGTATTGTTGGAGCTGCACCCATCTAGGCAAGTGGCGCATTCCATCACACTCCTGACTTGTGCTTGTAGATAGTGGTTGGGCTTTGGGGAATTAGGATATAATACTGTAACACCACAACGTTAAAGGTAAAGTTTATTTATTAGTCACAAGTAAGCTTCCACTGCAATGAAGTTACTGTGAAAATCCTCTAGTCATCACACTCCGGTGCCTGTTTGGGTACACTGAGGGAGAATTTACCTTGGTCAACGCGTCTTACTAGCATGTCTTTTGGACTGTGAGAGGAAACCGGAGCACCCCGAGGAAACCCGCACAGACACGGGGAGAACATGCAGACTCAACACAGGCAGTGACCCAAGCCGGGAATGGAACCCGGATCCCTGGCATTGTGAGGCAGCAGTGCTAAGCACTGTGCCACTGTACTGCCCCGTTCTGCACTCTCTCCTTTCCTTCTCCCCTATGAATGGTATGTCTGTATTTTGCTAGCTTTGTCTGTATAGTGCGCAAGAAACAATACTTTTCACTTTCTCCCAATACATGTGACAGTAATAAATCAAATCAAATTTCACTATCTGCCATTTTGGGATTTGAACCCAGCTCCCAGAGCACCACCTGAGTTTCTGGATTAATGAGCTGGTAATAATACCACGGGGCCATCGCCTCCCCAGCAATCCTGGGCCTAATTATATAATGCAATAGGTGCCAACTGTTCAAAATGACATGTAATGTTGACATAGTTGAGGGAAAACAGGTTTGGGGCCTAGTGAGTCAGGTCCCACAATATGCCCTCCCCACACACCTAGATTGCTTTATTAACCAGCCTCAATCACTTCCTTTCATTTCTACATCACCATAACAATCTCGTTCAAAATAAACAACAAATGATTAATTTGAATAATTGAGGAAAATAAACATCCGTACAATGTACGCTTATCAGGACTCCTGATCTCAAACTGTGACTAGAAGATTGGGCACATCAAAGGCCAAAAGTATAAATCAAATATTCCGCGGAGGGTGATGTGGAGTCTGACAGGGGACATATCAGTCAAACATTTACCCGAGAGATCCCTCTTAGGAGATATCAGGGACAGATGACCAAATACTGGATCAAAGAGTTTTATGTAGGAAGGAGAAGAGATAAACTTTAGGGAAGGAATTCCACAGCTTAGCGCCCCCCACCCAGACATCTGAAGGCATGGCTGCCAATGGCGGAGCGATGGGACTCAGGGGATGTTCAAGAGGCCGGAAGTGGAGAAACGCAGAGAGCTCGGAGGGTCATAGGGCTGGAGGACATTACAGAGATAGGGAGAGTTGCAGAGGCTAGAGGAGGTTACAGAAATAGGGAGGTTTGTAGGGGCTGGAGGATGTTACAGAGATAGGGAAGGTTCAGGGGCCTGAGGAAGTTATAGAGATAGGGAGGGTTGTAGGGGACTGAATGGGGCTTCCTCCTGTTCCTGTGTAATAGGCTCGAAGGGGCTGAAATAGGCCTGAAGCTAATGTTTCAACCAGTCTGGGAGTGAATGCATAAACTCCAGACCCTCTGCCCTTGCACTCTGTCTCTTCCTCCTTTCTCTCTCTCTCTCTGTATATATATTTCCTTCTCTGCTTCCTCTTCACTGCTACCTCCAGCATAGAAATCCAACACCCATGACTTGGTCACTGGTTTCAACATGTGTTTCCTGCAGCGTGCCAAGGTACAGGATGAAACGGAAACCAAAACCAAGGAGAGAGTATGACATCTGCAAACCAAAAACCACAAATGTTTTGTTTCAGTCAAAGTTGCACATTGGCACATGAGGGTGAACAGAAGTGAGGAATCACGGAAACTCCGGCTTGCTTCTATAGAGTGACGGTCTGATAATACTCTCCCAACAGCTCAGGGATGACCTGCTGCTCCTATTAACCATTCCACAAAGCTCCCTTTTAAAAAATGTCGCCTGAAACTCTGGTTCCTGAGAATGAGGGGTGAGAATGCATGAGCAAAAGTATTGATCTACATGTTCAGTACCAGCAAAAACAATGCAGTACTTCAGTCACTTTATTAATATTGGAAAATCCCATTGACTACTGGGTTCCCAACCAAAATCTCCCATCAAAGAACATCCCTCTAATCCCCTAACTCTCCATCAAAGACCATCCCTCTAATCCTCTAACCCTCCCATTGAAGACCATCCCTCTAATCCCCTAACTTTCCATCAAAGACCATCCCTCTAATCCCCTAACTCTCCATCAAAGACCATCTCTCTAATCCCCTAACTCTCCATCAAAGACCATCCCTCTAATCCTCTAACCCTCCATTGAAGACCATCCCTCTAATCCCTAACTCTCCATCAAAGACCATCCCTCTAATCCCCTAACTCTCCATCAAAGACCATCTCTCTAATCCCCTAACTCTCCATCAAAGACCTCTCTCTAATCCCCTAACTCTCCATCAAAGACCATCCCTCTAATCCTCTAACTCTCCATTGAAGACCATCCCTCTAATCCCCTAACTCTCCCATTGAAGACCATCCCCCTAATCCTTTAACTCTCTCACTGAAGACCATCCCTCTAATCCCCTAACTCTCCATTGAAAATTATCCCTCTATTCCCCTGACTCTCCCATCAAAGACTATCCCTCTAATCCCCTAACTGTCCCATCGAAAACCATTCCTCTAATCCCCAGACTCTTCCATTTTGGATGCCTTATAGCCTATTATGAAAGTGAATGCAGGCGATCGTATGATAGACTGACCTCCATTTATGGAGAGGCACATGTCACAGCGTAATTGTAGTTGTGCCTCCTTCACTATTGCCTGCTTCCACAAAGTCTACATTCTTACATGCTACTCCAGAGATGCAACATCCATTATGTGAAGCAGATTGCAACATCTTTTGGAGTGGCTTTCTAATGTGCTGGTGTAGGAGTGAACAGGAATCAGTTTAATTAGAAGGGAAGAAGACTTCATTCAGGAGACAGTTGTTCATCTCTTGAGTAACACATAGCAATGTAGACATGTCAACAATAATGATGGATAATTATGACAACATATCGCACAAAGTGCATTAGGGATAGTTTCCTGGAATAATACATTCTGGAGCCAATCAGGGTATATGTTTTCCTGACCTGGTAATGGGTAATGAGGCAGGTTTAATAAATTACCTCATCATCAAAGGTTCGCTAGGAAGTAGTGATCATAGTATGAAGGGTGACACGGTGGTACAGTGGTTAGCACTGCTGCCTCACAGCTCCAGGGTCCTGTGTTTAATTCCCAGCTTTGGGTCACTGTCTGTGTGGAGTTTGCAAATCTTGCCGTATCTGCGTGGGTTTCCCCCGGTGCTCCGGTTTCCTCCTACAGTGCAAAGATATACGGGTTAGGTTGACTGGCCATGGTAAATCGACCCTATTGTCAGGGGAATTAGCTCGGGTAAATGAGGGTAATGGGAATAGGGCCTGGGTGGGATCAAGGTTGGTACATACTTGATGGGCTAAATACCCTCCTTCCTGTAGGGATTCGATGAAACAATTACATGGGGATAGAGTTAGCTAAAATGAACTGGGCAGAGAGGTTAGCAAGAAAGACAGTAAGTGAGCAGCAACAAACATTTAAGAAGGTAATTTCTAATTCTCAGCTAAAATTTATCCCAGTGAGAAGGAAAGATTCTATGAGAGGGATAAACCAACTATGAGGAAGGTAAGGAGAGTATTACATTGAAAAGAAAAGCACAAATGGAGATAAAGTCGGTCCTAGCCCTGAAAGATTGGGATGAATTCAAAAATCCAGCAAAGGAGGACCAAAAGGATAATAAAAAGAGAGAAAGAAAATTAAAATTTATTTTTTAGTCACAAGTCGGCTTACGTTAACACAGCAATGAAGTTACCATGGAAATCCCCTAGTTGCCACTTGTTCAGGTACAGTGAGGGAGAACTTAGCATGGCCAATGTACCTAACTAGCACATCATAGACTAGAATAGAATCATAGAATCTCTACAATGCAGAAAGAGCCATTCGGCCCATCCAGTCTACACCGACAACAATCCCACTTAGGCCCGATACCCGTAACCCCACATATTTACCCTGTGACACCCCAACACTAAGGGACAATTTATCATGGCCAGTCCACCTGCATATTTTTGGACTGTGGGAGGAAACTGGAGAACCCAGAGGAAACCCACACAGAAATGGGACAACGTGCAAACTCCACACAGACAGTGACCCAAGCCGGGAATCGAACCTGGGTCTCTGGAGCTGTGAAGCAGCAGTGCTAACTACTGTGCCACTGTACCACCCTGTGAGTCCCCTTACTTCTTGCCCTGGCTGATGAGGGGACAATTTAGCATGGCCAATCCATCTAACCTGCACATCTTTCAGACTGTGGGAGGAAACTAAAGCACCTAGAGGAAACCCATGTAGACACAGGGAGAACATGCGGACTCATCATAGACAGAGGGGCAACATAAAACTGACAATAAGAGCTTCTCAGACAAATGCATGGTGGTGCAATTTGGAAGATCAAATTCAAGTGTGAATTATACAATAAATGGCAGAACCTTAGGGAACATTGACAGACAGAGGGATCTGGGTGTGCAGGTCCACAGTTCACTGAAAGTGGCCACTCAAGTGGATAAGGTGGTCAAGAAGGCATGCTTGCCTTCATCAGCCAGGGCAAGAAGTATCAAAGTTGACGAGTTATATTTCAGATCCAAAAAACTTTAGTTAAGCCACATTTAGAATATTGGGCACTGTTCTGGTCGCCACACTGCCAGAAGGATATGGATGCTTTGGAGAGAGTGCAAAAAAAGTTTACCAAGGTGGCCTTGAGGGCGTTGGGTATGAGAAGAGGTTGAACAAACTAGGATTCTTTTCATGGAAAGATGGAGGCTGAGAGGGCAACCTGATAGAAGTCTACAAGATTATGAGGGACACCGACAGAGTGGATAGTCAGAAGCTTTTTCCCAGGGTGGAAGTGTCGATTACAAGGGGGCACAGGCTCAAGGTGAGAGGGGGAAGTTTTTCACGCAGAGAGCAGTGGGTGTCTGGAACACGCCATCAGGGGAGACAGCAGAATGGCAGCAACTAGAGAGGCACAATAATTGCTGGCCCAGCGATGCCCACATCCCACAAATGAATTTAGAATTTAAATTTACTACAATTAGATGACATCACCAATTGGCCAGCTTTATTTGGCAAATAAATCTTACCGAATGTGGTTCCCATGTGGGGGAGGCTTATTTAAAATGGATCCACACATTGTCTCGGTAACCAGTCCGGAAGTATCGATGTTGTAATGCACCTTGCAGAGCTAAAGTAATAATGTAGTTCATGCTTAGGGTTACCTTATTTGGTTACATCACCGACTTAGGAATGTAGTCAGGCAAGGACTAACTCCAAGTACCGTACCCTGGCAACAGCTCTGCTGTCCAATCCCATCGTCAGAGTGTTAATGGCATCAAACAAACTCTCTTGTCCCAATCACACAAGGAAAGGCCATTCAGCCTCCATTGTTCCTGCACTAAATCTTAAAAGTTTATTTATTAGTGTCATAAGCAGGCTTACATTAACACTGCAATGAAGTTACTGTGAAAAATCCTTACTCGGCACACTCCGGCACCTGTTCGGGTACACAAAGCGAGAACTTAGCACCTAACCACCGCATCTTTCTGACTGTGGGAGGGAACTGGAGCACTGAGGGGAAACCCATACAGACACAGGGAGAACGTGCAGACTCCACACAGACAGTGACTAAAACCAGGCAACGAACCCGGGTCCCTGGGGCAGCAGTGCCAACCACTGTGCCACCCAAAAAGAAACAGCCCTTCAGCCCACCATATCTATGCCAACCATCAAATACCAATCTATACTAATCCCATTTCATTTATTTATTAGTGCTGCAAGCAGGCTTACATTAACACTGCAATGAAGTTATTGTGAAAATACCCGAGCTGCCACATTCCGGCACCTGTTCAGGTACACTGTGGGAGGATTTCGTATGGACAATGTACCTAATCAGTACATCTTTCAGACTGTGGGAGGAAACCCACACAAACACAGGGAGAATGTGCAAACTCCACGCAGACAGTGACCCCAGCTGGGAATCGAACCTGGGTCCCTGGCGCTGTGAGACAGCAGTGCTAACCAGTGTGCCACCCAGATGGGAATCGAACCCGGGTCCTTGACGTTGTGAGGCAGCAGTGCTAACTAGTGAGCCACAGTGCCTCCTAGTTCTTACGTCCTCTATTGAAGGACCTGGAACAGCTCAATATATCACCCCTCCTCATTCCTCCCCATGGGGAGAATTATAAATTGATTATAAATTCGAACCTCAGTCAGACTGAGTAATGTCCCTCGATGGTGCTCATTGATCTAGGGTGTAAACTGTTTTGTGGGGCAGGGGAGAATGTGTGAGTGGAATGGGGAGATATTTACGCACACGTTGATATCTCTCCAGCCACTGGCAATGACTGATTCCCCTACCTTCAGCATTGCACAACAAATCTCACTGTACTTGGTCCACACGTGTTTAGCTGGTGATCTCAGAGGAGGGAGGAGCCTCTCGAGGGGAAAGTCCATATTTTCCTTTTCGGTTTCAGCCAACAATGTCCAATGTTCCCTGATAAAACACACTTGATCTGAGGCTGGCTGAGTGAGTGGATCACACATTTCTCTCCTGCTGACAACACGGACAATCCCTCGGGTGACAATCTCTCAGCCTTGTGTATGTGCCCAAGGTAAGTCCCACAGAGACGTTTAGACCTCATGAAACGGATCTTAAAACGCCTGGAACAAAAATAAAACCTTGTGTGAAATAACTTTTCAAACTTCTTTGGGAATAACTTCTATCCGAAGCACAATTTCTGCAAATGGTTAACAAATCGAGTTAAATTTAAATCTGACCTTTGTTTCAAATGCACAGCGAGAATTAAATGTAAATTCAATATTTGAGAATCTTGTGAAGCGAATATTGCTCACGGGGCAATAATTTCTCTCCAGAGAGAAATGTTTCTTTTAACTTTAATTTATGAGTATCACAAATAGGTTTACATTAATACTGCAATGAAGTTACTAGGGGATGAAAATCCCCTAGTTGCCGTACTGCGGTGCCTGTTCGGGTACCAGGAGAGAGAATTTTGCACCTAACCAGGATATCTTTCGGACTTTAAGAGGAAATCGGAGCACCCAGAGGAAACGCACGCAGACACAGGGAGGAAGTGCAGACTCTGCACAGACAGTGTCCTGAGCTGGGAATCAAACCTGGGTCGCTGGCGCTGTGAGGCAGTAGTGCTAATCACTGTGCTACCCAGATGGGAATCGAACCGGGTCCCTGGCGCTGTCAGGTAGCAATGCTAACCACTGTACCGACCAGACGGGAATCGAACCCATGTCCCTGGTGCTGTGAGGCAGCAGTGCTAACCACTGTGCCACCATGCCACCCACAGTAGGTGCAATAATTTCTATTTGGAGAGAAATGTTTGGGAATAATTTAACACTTTTGTGAAGTTTTGGTCTGAGAATTATTCAAATGTTTTGTGAATAGTTCAAAATTCAATTTAAACTTTTGATTTTAGTCTAAACTTAGAATTATTTCAAGTTAAAATTTAAATCTGGGGAAATGTTTTACAAGTAAATTTTCAAGTATCTTAAAACTGTTGACAGTCGATTGATATCTTTTCAAAAATAAATCTGTTGTGTGAACTTAATTTTGTATTCTTTTGTGGGTGTCGCTGGCTGTTTCCAATATTTATTGCCCATCCCTAATTGCCTCTTGAGAAGGTCAAGGGTGAGCCACTGCCTTGAACCCGCTGCAGTCCCTGAGGTGAAGGTACACCCACAGTGCTGTTTGGGAGGGAGTCCCAGGATTTAAATCCAGTGACAGTGAAGGAACAGGCGATATATTTCCAAGTTGGGATGGTGAGTGACTCGGAGGGGAACCTCCAGTGGGGGTGTTCCCAGGTATCTGCTACCCTTGTCCTTCTAGATGATAGCAGTGTTGGGTTTGGAAGGTGCTGCCTAAGGAGCCTTGGTGAGATGCTGCAGTGCACCTTGTAGATGGTACACACGGCTGTCACTGCGCATCGGGGTTGGAGGGAGTGAGTGTTTGTGGTTAGTGTGTCGATTGAGCGGGGCTGCTTTGTCCTGGATGGTGTCGAGCTTCTCAAGTGTTGTTGGAGCTGCACCCATCATCCGAGTGGGGAGTATTCCATCACACTCCTGACTTGTGTCCTTGTAGATGGTGGACAGGCTTCAGGCAGTCAGGAAGTGAGTTACTCGGGCATCTTGAGTGTTGTTGGGGGTTTGGTATAATGGGGAATTCCTGACAGAGAAGTCCATAAAAAATGCTTCATCTCCATGCATTTGGACTCCATTTTTTGGTACTGTCAATAATTGGTAATCTTGCAGTTGATCAATCTTCCCCCAGTCAGGGGAAGCAGCAAGGAGTCTGAACGGATTCAATGAGACCATAACAGGGAATTCTGTGCCCAGTCTTGGTCTTCTTATCTCAGGAAAGTTAGACCTGTCTCAGATGGAGTACGGCAAAACTTCACTCGCCAGATTCTGCAGCTGGCACGGTGGCACTGAGGTTGGCACTGCTGCCTCACCGCGCCAAGGACCTAGATTCGATTCCCAGCTTGGGTCACTGGTCTGTGTGGCATTTGCATGTTCTCCCCATGTCTGTGTGGATTTCCTCTGGGTGCTTCAGTTTCCTCCCACAGTCTGAAAGATGTGTAGTTAGGTGGAGTGGCCATGCGAAATTGCCCCTGTGTCCAAAGTTGTGGAGGTGAGGTGGATTGGCCATATTAAATTGTCCCTTTGTGTCTGAAGGTGTGTAGTTAAGATAGATTGGCCATGCTAAATTGCCCCCTAGTATCCAAAGACATGCAGGCTGGGTGGTTTGTCCACGCTAAATTGCCCCTTAGAATCCAAAGATGTGCAGGTTAAATGGATTAGCCATGCAAAGTTGTCTTTCAGTGTCTGAAGATGTGTACTTCAGATAGATTGGCCATGCTAAATTGTCCCTTAATGTCCAAAGTTGTGCAGATTAGGTGAATTGGCCATGCTAAATTGTCCTTTGGTGTCCAAAGATTAGGGCAGAAGGCCTAGATAAGATGATCTTTTGGGGAGATGGAGGAGATAGTGGCATAGTGGTAATGTCACTGGACCAGTAATCCAGAGACACCCATGCATGTTTAAATCCAAGCATGGCAACTGGTGGAAGTCAAATTCAATTAATTTGTGACTTTTATCCAGGAATAGGATGGGAATGGAGGGATATAGTCGCTGGAAGGATAGTGGGTTTTAGTTCAGATGGGCAGTATGGTTGCTGCAGGCTTGGAGGGGTGAAGGGCCTATTCTTAGGCTGTAACTTCATTTGTTTTTAAGTCGGTGCAAACTGAATGGACCAAGTAGCCATTTTCTGCACTGTTAAGATTCTGTGCTAAAGTCTGTGAAAAGAGGTGTCTTATGATCAGATATGGAGAAGCTTTGGCCGATGTTTGCCAGAGTTCAGAAGATCGAGTGAGGCAAATAGCTAAAGATTAGCTTAATGCGGGGTAGGCCCATTGAAATGTCTGACAGCAGCAGGGAAGAAGTTGTTCTTGAGTCGGTTGGTACGTGCTCATCAGAGTTTTGTACCTTTTTCCCGATGGAAGAAGGTGGAAGACAGAATGTCCGGGTTGCGTGGGGTCCTTAGTTACGCCAGAGGCAGCTGGAAGCGTAGACAGAGTCAATGGATGGGAAGCTGGTTTACGTGATGGATTGGGCTACAGTCACAACCTTTCGTAGTTTCTTGCAGTCTTGGGCAGGGCAGGAGCCAAAACAAGCTGTGATACAACCATTAAGAATGCTTTCTGTAAAAAGCCTCTGTAAAAGTTGCTGAGAGTCATAGTAGATATGCCAAAGTTCTTCAGTCTTCTGAGAAAATAGAGGTGTTGGTGGGCTTTCTTAATGAGAATGTTAGCAATGGAG
Organism: Sphyrna mokarran; assembly: GCA_024679065.1. Classification (NCBI taxonomy): domain Eukaryota; kingdom Metazoa; phylum Chordata; class Chondrichthyes; order Carcharhiniformes; family Carcharhinidae; genus Sphyrna; species Sphyrna mokarran. The sequence goes on along the minus strand of JAGIQG010000016.1, from coordinate 3,301,878 downwards.
GGACCAGGACAGGTTGCTAGCGATCTGGACACCTAAAAACTTGAAACTCTCAACCATTTCCACTTCATCCCTGTTGATGAATACAGGAGAATGTTCTCCACTACACTTTCCACAGCTGATGACATTTTTTAAGAATTTGGCAAAACATCCTCTCCAATTCCTTGCTCGCACATCCTGTGGAAATTTGTAAACTTTTATCGAGGTCAATTATTTGAAATTCCTGTGAATACAAACCCAGTCTCCTCGATCTCACCTCAATCCCAGGGTCCAATCTGGCGAACTTCCACTACATGCCCACTGTGGCAAGTACAATGGAGTGATGCCACCCCCTCAAATGATGTCAAGGTACTTCAGGTTGTAGGAACAGAAGGTATTCTGGGCACAGGGGATCGCAGCCACTGTCTACCCTGCAGTCGAGCCCCTGCCTTTATAAATTGACTACATGGTTTCTGGATGATTCTGCCTCAGGGGGACTCCACTCTGTAGGCTGATCACTCTGTCCCGCTTTGTCCCTCAAGTCAGGGGACCCACTTCTCCTCTTAAAGAGACAGACCCCACAATTACTCAAGCGACAATATCCCTCCTTAAATGAGGACATCAAAACTGCATACAATATTTACCAGGCCTGGATAGCTGCAGTTTAACATCTGTACTTCGTACAGAGGAGGTTAAGGGAGAGAATGAAATAGCCGTTCAGAATCACAAGAGGAAAGAGCGATGGAAGCAGATTCAATTGGAACTTTCGAAAAGGGGCAATTGGAGAAATCCCGGAAGAGGGAATATTTATAGGAACAGCAGGAGAGAACAGGGGGAAAGTGAGAACAAATTGGAGAGATTTTTCAAAGAGCTAGCACTGGAATGATGGGCTGAATGATCCCCCCACATGCTGCTCAGGAAGACGAAATACAACTGAAAGCAAATAAACCCTCTGTGTCAGAAAAGAGACAGAGAGATTTGAGAGGTGACAGGAGATTATAGAGTCAGGAGGAAGTCGGGGAAGCTGAATGTCATTTTTCTGTAAATCTATCCAGCCCCACTCGAGCCTGTTACACAGGAACAGGAGGAGGCCATTCAGCCCCTCGAGCCTGTTATACAGGTACAGGAGGAGGCCCCATTCAGCCCCTCGAGCCTGTTACACAGGAACAGGAGGAGGCCCCATTCAGCCCCTCGAGCCTGTTACACAGGAACAGGAGGAGGCCCCATTCAGCCCCCTGAGCCTGTTACACAGGAACAGGAGGAGGCCATTCAGCCCCTCGAGCCTGTTACACAGGAACAGGAGGAGGCCATTCAGCCCCTCGAGCCTGTTATACAGGAACAGGAGAAGGCCCCATTCAGCCCCTCAAGCCTGTTACACAGGAATAGGGGAAGGCCCCATTCAGCCCCTCGAGCCTGTTACACAGGAACAGGAGGAGGCCCCATTCAGCCCCTCGAGCCTGTTACACAGGAACAGGAGGAGGCCATTCAGCCCCTCTTGAGCCTGTTACACAGGAACAGGAGAGGCCCAATTCAGCCCCTCAAGCCTGTTAGACAGGAATAGGGGAAGGCCCTATTCAGCCCCTCTCGAGTCTGTTACATAGGGTACATATAGCTGCAGATATTTTGTATGCATTAAGGAACTCAGAAAGGGATCCCATGCTATCATTTAATTCCTCTCCACTTCTCACTTTGACATTATTAAATAAAAACTCAGTAAGAATTTAGCAACACCAATTTTAATTCCAACCGATTTATTTGTGTCTTTGTCAGGCAAATGCCTGTTACATAGGGACAGGAGGAGGCCCCTCGGGGGGCTGAATGACATTTGGCATTTGCCTGACAAAGACACAGAGTGTCGAAAGCTCGCAATTTTACTATCAAATAAATCGGTTGGATTTAAAATTGGTGTTGCTAAATTCTTACTGAGTTCTTACTACCCCAGTCCAACGCCGGCATCTCTACATCATTATTAAATAAACACAGGGTGCCATCTGAATTGCAATGACTTTTGTTTATCAGTCAATCAAACTCAGTTTTTGTTCCCTTTTTACTTTGCACTTAAAATATATATGTGGAATATTTCTCTGCTGTGGGCTGAACACCTTTGTTGCAGGCCAGAGGACTCTAATAGGCCAAAGGTCTCTGGTAGGCTTGAGTTAGGCATGTAGGGTAAAGAGTTGCGTCGAGAGGCCTATATAGTTCAAAGTTGTATACATGGCAGTGGCTTGCAGTAGGGCAGAGACCTGTGTGAGACAGAGATCTGACTGAGACCAAGGGCTGTGGTAGGTCTTAGGCCTGTAGAAAAAAACCTTGTAGTAAGCCACAGGTCTGCATAGGACAGAGGCCTACATAGGATAGAAGCCTATATAGTATAGAGGCCTCCATAAGATACAGGGCTGTTGTAGACAAGAGGACCTGTATAGAATGTAGGCCTGACATAAGCCAGAAGCCTGTAGGCCTGAGACTTGGGAGGACAAAGTTTCATAAATGACCAGAGGCCTTGTAAAAGAGAGGCCTACAGAGCCTGCAGTAGGTCAGAAGACTTCTTAGGATAGAGATTTGTGGTGACAGAGGTCAGAAATCTGCAGGCCAGAGCTGTTAAACCACACCTGGAGAACTGAACATAGAACATAGAACGCTACAGCACAAACAGGCCCTTCTGCCCACATGTTGTGCCAATCATATTCATACCTACCAGGCCTATCTATAACTCTCAATCTCATTAAATCTAATGCACTCATCCAGAAGTCTCTTAAAGGACCCCAATGAGTTCGTTTCTACCACCACCGACGGCAGCCGAATCCATTCACTCACCACCCTCTGAGTGAAAAACTTACCTCTAACATCTCCTTTGTACTTGCTCCCCAGCACCTTAAACCTGTGTCCTCTCATAGCGACCACTTCAGCCCTGGGAAATAGCCTCCAAGAATCCATCCTATCTATTCCTCTCAACATTTTATAACCTCTATCAGGTCACCTCTCAACCTTTGTCTCTCCAGGGAGAAAAGGCCGATCTGTGTCAACTTAAGTTCATAAGGCATGCCACCCAATCCAAGAAACATCCTTGTAAATCTCTTCTGCACCCTTTCAAAAGCTTCCACATCCTTCTTGCAGTGAGGAGACCAGAACTGTGCACAGTTCTCCAAGGGGGTTTGACAAGGGTATTATGGATAAATAGTAGATTGAGAGAAATTGTGCACTGTTTTGGTCCTCTTATTTGAGGAAAGATGTAGAGGCATTGGAGGCAGTTCAGAGCGGGTTCACAGATTGATTCCAGAAATGAGGGATTTGTGTATGAAGAGAGATTGAACAGTTTAAGCCTGTACTCTCTGGAATTCAGAAGAATGAGGGGAGATCAAATTGAGATTTACAAGATCATAAAAGGTATGGATAAGAGAAATATGGAGCAGATGCTTCCACTAGTGAGGCATTCTACGACAAGAGATCATAGTCTTAGGATAAGGGGTAGCACATTTAAAACAGAGTTGAGAAGAAACTACTTTTCCCAGAGTGTTGTGAATCTTTGGAATTCAAAGTGAGTAAATTTAAGGAGGATTTAGACAGACTTTTAATTGATAATAGTTAAAGGGTTACGGGGAGAAGGCAGGAAAATGGGGGCGAGGAGCACATTAGCCATGACCAGATGAAAATGAGAAATTGATGGACTGAATGGCCTAATTCTGCTCCTATATCTTATGGTCTTATGAACTTATGACTGTGACCTGTGGAAGCCTGATATCTGTAAGGGATGGGGTGGGTGGTGGGGAGGGGAAGTTGGGAGGGTGGGGGGGGGTGGTGGAGCAAGGCTGCTGTGTAGGTCAAAGGTCTTCCTAAGCCTAAGGTCTGTGAGTAGAGGGTGGGTGGTATAGGGGATGATTCCATTGACCTGGGATGAAGTCGGGACCCATTATCGGGGCTGACAGTCTGGATAGTCAACTTGTCTCTCGCCCCACCTTGTGGTAAAGCATTTCCCATACAACCCGAGATATCAGTCAATGGCCAACCTCTTGCTGCCTTTCAGGAACTACCCAGGGCAAGGCCAGGGAAAGTCCCTCAGTGGCACGTGCAGATGCTGCCTCCCCGGAGAGTAACGCAGACAGTTCTATTCTGGTCACATAGGGTTAACTGGGACCCATTTGCACTGCACCCCACTCGATCTCTGAATCGGGACGTCAAGTGTTTGAGATCCGCCCTCCCTATCCCACCCAACTCTCACCAAACCCCCTCCCCTCCACAAAACCCCCCTCCCCAAATCCCCCCTCCTCCCAAATCCTTCTCTCCCCAAATCCCCCCCCCCCCCATCCCCAAATCCCTCCTCCTCCCAGGGCCTTGGACACAAATACCAGCAATCAACACTCCTGGGCAACCCCCCTCCCCCCGCTGCCCTGTAGCTATGTTTGAATGAAGCCAGGACCCCAGTGACCCTTCTAGATGACCTTTCTAGTCCTGTCCCCCGCTTCCCTGCCCGGTCAGGAGGCCACTCAGCAAAACTTGGCCTCAGGACCTACGCTTAAACGGTGTAGATAAGCCGAGGGAGCTGGGAAGGAAACAAACCATCCAGAGCATCTCTCAATATCCCTCGCCATCAACCTCTGGGCAACTCTCACCCACCATGGCAACCTTTGCTCAGAGTGCAATGTCCCCACCACGGCCAAATTGTCAGTTTGAGCCCCCCCCCCCACCACCACCACCACAGGGTTTGTGAAGAAGGAGGGAGGGAAGGTAACTGAGAAGAAAGCGTTTCCAGTGACAGCAGGCTTGGTAATCAGAGGAGAGAACTCAGTAAGAATTTAGCAACACCAATTATTAATCCAACCGATTTATTTGATAGTAAAAAAGCGAGCTTTCAACACTCCCGTGTCTTCATCAGGCAAGTGCAGTGTTCTGGTCTGCAATAGCACACATCAGCACAGACAGCCAGAGATTGCTGATTAGAATGCGAATCCTTACATCTAACCTGCTATTCAAGTGTTAAAGTGGCTAACAATGTGTGTGAAGGGGATCCTGAGCATTGTTAGAGAATTGTGTATTTTCTCCAGACAGCACAGTCAGCACAATCAGAGGAGACACAGATTGAAGAGAATCGGGAAAAGAACCAGAAGGGGACGGGGAGATGAGAATTTTACTTTTGACACACAGTGAATTGTTGTGACTTGGAAGGCACTGCTTGAAAGGGCAGTAGAAGCAGAAACTCCACAAATAAAATCCCTGGGCAGTTTAATTTTGAAGAAATATTTTGATTTTTGTTTTGAGTCTGGGGACGGGCCCCTGGTGAGCTGGGGATTTCCCCGAACACTTAAACAAGACGTTCCGGAACAGCTTGTTTATGATCAGAACTGACCTTCAGAAGTCTACCTGCTGTACCTTAGGCCCAACCTGTGTGTGTACTTTCACAATAAACACCACATTTGTATAGACTGAGACCATTCAGTCCTTTTGTCCTGTGCTAGCTCCTACTCCCACCCCCTCCCCCGCCGGCTCACTCTCCACCTTTGTTCTTTCCTGCTATCCCTATAAATTTTTCACCTTCCGGTATTTCTCCAATTCCCCATTTTGAAAGTCCTGATTGAATCTGCAGGTTAAGTGAATTGACCATGGTAACTGCACGAGGTTATGGGGACAGGGCGGAGGGGAGAGCCTGAGCGAGATACTCATTTGGAGAGTCGGTGCAGACTCGATGGGCCGAATAGCCTCTTTCTGCACTGTGGAGATCCTATGGTCCTGGATAGATAGCTTGTATCTTGAATAATATTGGTTTGCTATTCTGAGACAGTTTGAGGCCAACTTTCTAATAGAGGGGATCTTTACACATACATCATATCTTTGAGAGTGTTTCTCATACACTTTCAATTGCCGTAGAATTCCTACAATGCAGAAAGAGGCCATTCAGCCCATTGAGTCTGTACTGACTCTCAGACACCAGACTCTTTAGAATCAATAGAATGCCTACAGTGCAGAAGGAAGCCATTCAGCCCATCGAGTGTGCACTGACCACAATCCTTTCCAGACCCCACCCCCACAACTGCATTGTGACAGCAATCTGGAGATTAGTTTATCATTCCCCGGCTTGGCACACAAAATGTCCATTCAGTTCATTGTCTAATATCACAGTAATACTGTTCATCGCTGTGGATTCTAGAAAGAGGAATCTCAAAATCCCTCATGTGTTTTTTGTGAGAGTGTTTCAGAGATTGTGTGTATGTGTGTGTGTGTGTGTATGAGTCAGGGAGAGAGAGTGTGTGTGCGAGTGAGTGTGTGAGAGAGCTCGTATGTGAGAGAGTGCAAGTGAGAAAGTGCATGTGAGTGTGTATGTGTGTGAGAGTGTGCATGAGAGTGTGCATGCGAGTGAGTGTCCATGAGAGAGTGTGCGTCAGAGACTGTGCGTGAGATAGTATGTGAGAGTGCGAGAGAGAGACCGCGTGAGAGAGTATGTGAGTGAGAGAGGATGTGAGTGAGAGTGTACCTGTATGAATGAAAGAAAGCGTGTGTGAGAGTGAAAGAGAGAGTTTGTGTGTGAGAGAGTGTGTGTATGACAGAAAGTGTGTGTGTGAGAGTGGCTGTGTGAGAATGTGAAGTATTTGAGAAAGAGAATGTGTGTGTGTATGAGAGAGTGTGTGAGTAAGCGTGTAAGAGTGAGGCAGAGTGTGTGAGAAAGAATGCGTTTGAGAGAGTGTGTGAGGGAGTGTGTGTGAGAGAGTATATGAGAGAGAAAATCTGTGAGAGAGTGTGTGAGAATGTGTGAGTGTGTGAAAGAGTGTGTGTGAGTGTGTGTGTGTGAGAGAGAATAAGCGTGAGAGTGTGTTTGAGAGAGTATGAGTGTGAGAGAGACAGTGAGAATGTGTGAGAGAGAGTATTTGTGAGACAGTGTGAGAATGTGTAAGAGAGATTGAGAGAGTGTGTATGTGAGAGAGAGAATGTGTGAGAGGGTGTGGGTGGGTGGGTGTGTGTTTTGGGGGGATACAGCAGGGGAAAACAGATGGAAACAAAACATTTAGGCTGAAATGAATGTGGAGCCTGTTTCTGGAGGCTGTGAACCAAGTATCCCCCTCTCCGAACTCTCACTGTTGACGCATTTGTTAACATTTTCATCCCTTCTCTCCTCAGGATGAAGATCTGGTTTGTCCGGCTGATCCTTCCACTGTGCTGGGCAGCAGAAGGTGAGAGTACCAACCTGGGCCAGTTTTCAATGGGAGGCCTCAGGCTCCAGCCGAGGCCTACAGGAACACGGCAGCAGGGCCAAGTCAACGGGACAGAAGGGAGTGTTCGGAAAACCAGGACAATAGGAATATCCCTGCCCACGACACTGATCAAATCACAACAACAACCTGCATTTCTCTAGCATCTTGGACAGAGCTAAGCATTCCAATTTAGCCCAACCCAAACCGGACTTGGTCAACAGCACTGGAGAGAGAGACTGTTGCTGGAGGGGAGAAAGAGAGAGGGAGAGACAGAGAGTGGGAAAGGAAGAGAGAGAGTGTGTGTATGTGTGAGAGACAGAGAGAGAGAGAATGGGAGAGAGAGAGAGAGAGAAAATGGGAGAGAGAGAATGGGAAAGAGAGAGCGAATGGGAGAGAGAGAGAGAAAAAAAAGAGAAGAGAGAGAGAGAGAAAATGGGAAAGAAAGAGAAAGAGAGAATGGAACAAAATGGGAGAGAGAGAGAGAATAGGAAGAGAGAGACAGAATGGGAAACAGAGAAAGAATGAGAAAGAGAGAAAGAGAGAGAGAGAAAGAGAGAATGAGAGAGAGTGAGAGAGAGAATGGGAGAGAGACAGACAGACAGAATGGAAGAGAAAGGGAAAGAAAGAGAGAATGGGAAAGAGAGAGAGAGAGAGAAAGAAAGAGATAATGGGAGAAAGTGAGAGAGAATGGAAGAGAGTGAGGGAGAGAGAAAGAGAAAGAGGAAGAATGGAAGAGAAAGGGAGGAAGAGAGAGAATGGGAGAAAGAGAGAGATGTGAAGAGGTTTATGAAGAGAATTTCAGACATAGGGCCCCCCAGGTAGCTGAAGGCACGGCCGCCAATGGTGGAGCGATGGGAATCGGTGACCGGAATTGGAGGAATGGGGTCACATCATACCTAGGGCAGCACAGTGGTTAGCACTGCTGCCTTCTCAGTGCCAGGGACCCAGATTTGATTCCCAGTTTTGTCACTGTCTGGGTGGAGTCTGCACATTCTCCCTATGTCTGTATGGGTTTTCTCCCTTACTCCAAAAATGTGCAGGTTAAGTAGCTTGGCCATGGTAAATTCCCCCTTAATATCCAAAGATGTGCGGGTTAGGTGGGTTCACCATGTTAAATTGCCTCTTGGTGTCCAAAGATATTTAGATTAGGTGGATTGGGCATGGGAGGAGTCAACTGGATATTTCATAAATGAGATTGATCCATTTTTTGTCAGGTTAAGAGAGTTAAGGGTTACGCGACCGAGTTGGGGAGATGGAGTTCAGATAAAGGACAGCCAGGATCTAACCGAATGGCAGGACAGGCTTGAGGGGCTGAATGGCCTCTTCCTGAAACTGTGTAACAGGGAGCTAAATGGGGCATCCTCCTGTTCCTGTGTAACAGGCTCTAGGGGGCTGAATGGGTCCTCCTCCTGTTCCTGTGTAACAGGCTCTAGGGGGCTGAATGGGTCCTCCTCCTGTTCCTGTGTAACAGGCTCGAAGGGCTGAATGGGGCCTCCTCCTGTTCCTGTGTAACAGGTTCGAGGGGCTGAATGGGACCTCCTCCTGTTCCTGTGTAACAGGTTCGAGGGGCTGAATGGGGCCTCCTCCTGTTCCTGTGTAACAGGCTCGAGGAGCTGAATGGGGCCTTCTCCTGTTCCTGTGTAACAGGCTCGAGGGGCTGAATGGGGCCTTCTCCTGTTCCTGTGTAACAGGCTCGAGGGGCTGAATGGTCTCCTCCTGTTCCTGTGTAACAGGATCGAGGGGCTGAATGAGGCCTCCTTCAATAATAAAAGCAATAGGAGCAAGAGGAGATTATTTGAACCCTCGAGCTGCTCTGTCTTTCAGTAAGATCAGGTCTGATTGAATTGTCGCCCTAACCCCACTTTCATTCCTGACCCCCCCCCCCGCCTCAGTCTTCCTCAGTCTCGAATCTATTTAGTGAGTCGCAGCCCTCACTCGGAGGGGGGGGGCTGAATTCCACACACTGACCGCCCCCCCATCCCCACCATCGAGAGATGAAATTCCTCATTTCCGTCTCCAATGGGAGACCCCCTCATTCTGAAACTGTGCCCCTCGCCCACCAGTTCCAGAGATCCACCCCAACAAGGGGCAGCCATCCTCCCAGAATCCATCATGTCTACCCCATTCCATTCCCCCCACCCCCTCCCCCCAAGAGTCTAATATATTTCAATGAGATCCTCGCTCATTCTTCTAAACTCCAATGGGTACTGGGACCAAACCGTTCCTCATCCCAGGAACCGGCCCTGTGAACCTTCTCTGAATCGCCTCTGGTGTCAGTCTATCCCTCCCGAGGTAAGGAGACCAGAACTGGATACAGTGCTCCAGGTGTGGTCTCACCAATACCCCATACTGTTGTAGGTAGACTTCCAAACACTTATACTAATCCCCCTTCACAATAATGCACCATGGAAAGCATTCCTTCTGGTTGTATCACAGCTTGGTCTGGGCTCCTGCTCTGCCCAAGACCACAAGAAACTACAAAGTATTGTGAACGTAGCCCAATCCATCAGGCAAACAAGCCTCCCATCCACTGACTCTTTCTACATTTCCCACTGCCTCGAAAAAGCAGCCAGCATAATTAAGGACACAACACATCCCAGACATTCTCTGTTCCACCGGGAAAAAGATACAAAAGTCTGAGGTCATGTACCAACTGACTTAAGAACAGCTTCTTCCCTGTTGCCATCAGACTTTTGAATGCCCTAGCTATGACTTGGTGGCACAGTAATTCGATTCCTGGTTTGGTTGACTGTGCGGAGTCTGTGCGTTCTCACCATATTTGCGTGGGTTTCCTCCAGGTGCTCTGGTTTCCTCCCACAGTCTGAAAGACGTGCTGGTTAGGTGCATTGGCCATGCGAAATGCTCCCTCAGTGTAACTGAAGAGGCGCCGGAATGTGGAGACTGGGGGATTTTTTTTACAGTGTAAAAGCAAATTACTGCAGATACTGGAATCTGAAACCAAAATCTCAGCAGGTCTGGCAGCATCAGTAAAGAGAGAAAAGAGCTCATGTTTTGAGTCCAGATGACCCTTTATTCAAAGCTCAGTAATTTCACTGTAGTTTTAATGTAAACCTACTAATAAATAAACATAAACTATATTCTGCACCCTTTCCTTTTTCTGTATATACTCTATGAACGATATGCTTTGTCTATATAATGTGGAAGAAACAATACTTTTCACTGTATCCCAGTGCATGTGACAATAATAAATCAAATCAAATACCAATATTCCATTAAACATCCTAATCAGACCGACGGTTTGCGATTCAGGTTTGAGTATACCTGAATCCCTCTGCAATTGATTGTGACTGTTCTGTGTCTCTGTCTCCCTCAGCTGCGAGTTCCACCATGATTTTGGGGATTATCGGTGAGCGGGTGTCATTGCCTTGTTACTTTAACATAAGCAGAGTGAAGGGGGTGAGTGACCTCCGTATACTGTGGCAGGTCAGCAGGAACAAGTTGGTCCACGCACAGTATGGGGAGAAAGAACAGACTGAGCGGCAGGAAGCCCGATACAGTAATCGTACCTGGATGCTCGTGGACAGGATGGAGAGTGGAGACATGTCCCTCCAGCTCGATGCCGTGACTCTGGAAGATGAAGGGTCGTACCAGTGCTTCGTGCTGGTTGAGAGCCCCAACGGTCCTCACAAGCAGCAAGAAACCACAGTTGAACTGGTCACAGCAGGTAAAGGATCCACTCAATCTGCCCCAATAAACAACACCTCCTTTGGAAACTGTGCCCCCCTTACCCCTTCCCCCACCCCTTACACCCTCACCCACTCCTTATCCCCTCCATCATCCGTTATCCCCTCCATCACCCCTTATCCCCTCCATTACTCCTTAGACCCTCCCCCACCCCATATCCCCTCCATCATGCCTTACACCCACCCCACTCCTTATACCCTCCATCATCCCTTACAGCCTCATCCACCCCTTATCCTCTCCATCACGCCTTACACCCACCCCACTCCTTATCCCCTCCATCACCCTTTACACCCTCCCCCACCCTTATTTCCTCCCCCATTCCTTACCTCCCCGCCTTCTACCCCCTTTTCCCTCACTCCTTACCTCCTCCCCTTAATGCACCTCTGCCCCTTACCCTCTCCTCCACCCCTTACCCCCTTCCCCACCCATTACCCCTTCCCCTCTCCCTTACCCTTCCCCAACCCTTACTCCCTCCTCTGCTCCTTACCCCCTCCCCCATTCCTTAATACCTCCCCCTCCCTTTACCCCTTCCCATCCCTTACCATCCCTTACCCCCTCCCTGTTCCTTACCTTCTGCACCTCTTACCCCCTCCCCTACTTACCCCTTGGCCCACTCCTTATCCCCTCCCCCACTCTTTATCCCCTCCCCCACTCTTTATCCCCTCCCCCTCTTCACCCACTCTGTTGCCCAGTGAGTTCCCTGCCGCAGTGGGAGAGGAATGGAATGCCCTGTCTCTGGGCTGGAGCTCCGGGTTTGAGAACAGCTTGAAACATGATTGAGTGCAGCAAATTGTCATGGCACCTGTCAGAGAGTGAGAGATTCCTGGTCTCTCCTGGGGGAGAGTCTCACTTGGGTAAAGGGTTCTGGCAGGGGCTATATTCTATAGGAAACATTCTCTTCATAGAGACAGGGGGAGAGAGAAAAAGACAGAGAGAAAAAGACAGAGAGAGACAGAAAGCAAGAAAGAAAGACAGAGACAGAGAGAGACGGGGGTGGGGGGGGGGGGGGGTGGAGAGAGAGAGAGAGAGACCCAATATACGTGTATGCCACTGGAGTGCAGGGTAACGTGTTAGCAGCATTTGGAGATGGAAGAATGATGTAAATATGGAATCTGTATGGGTAGAATGGAGAAATATCAAGGGGCAAAAAACATTAGTGGGAGGTGATATTGAGAATTGCATTGAACACAAAATTAGAGATGCATGTGATAAGGGAATATTGGTGATCGTGAGTGATTTTAATCTACACATAGATTGGGCAAATCAAATTAGCCACAATGCAGTAGAGGAGGAATTCCTGAAGTGTATACAGGACGGTTTTTTTTGATCAATAATTGAAGGAACCAACTAGTCAGCAGGCCATCTTAGAGTGGGTACTGTGTAATGAGAGAGAATCGTTGCCAATCTAGCTATACAAGACCCCCGGGGGATGAGCAACCATAACATGGGAAAATTTTTTTATCAAGATGGCAAATAAAGTAGTTGATTCAGAGATGAGATGCTGAATCTTAGTAAAGGAAACTATGAGGACATGAGGTGTGAGTTGGCCCTGTTAGATTGGGAGAGTTACTTGCAGTGGATCGGCAATGGCAAACATTCAAGGAACATATGGGGGAACGGCAGCAGCTGTTTATTCCTGTCTGCACAAAAGCAAAATGGGGAAGAGGACCAATCCATGGCTTACAAAGGAAATTAGAAAGTATCTAATCTAAGGAAGAAGCGTACAGATTGGCCAAGCACAGTAATAGGTCTGAGGATTGGGAGCAGTTTAAAATTCAGCAAAGAAGGATCAAGGGATTGATCACGGAAGGGGAAAATACAGTATGAAAGTAAGCTTGCAGGGAACATAAAGGCTGACTAAGAGTTTCTATAGAGATGTGAAGAGAAAGAGGCTGATGAAGACAAATGTAGATCCGCTACCAATTGAAACAGGGGAATGTATAATCGGGGACAAAGAAATGGCTGAGGAACTGAATACATACTTTGGTCTGTCTTCAGAAAAGGACACAAATCAGATGCCAGAAGTGTTGGAGAATGCAAGATTTAATGAGAGGGAAGAACTGAGGAAGATCAATATTAGTAGAGAAATGGTGCTGGGAAAGTTGATAGGATTGAAGGTGAATAAATTGCCAGAGCTTGATAATCTACATCCCAGAGTAATTAAGAAAATAGCCTAGAAATAGTGGATGCGCTGGTGGTCATCTTCAGCATTCTGTAGCCTCTGGAACAGTCCCTGCAGATTGAGATGAGCTAATGACATTCCAATATTCAAAAACTGGGGTAGAGAGAAAGCAAGGAATTATAGACCAGTAAGCCTAACATGGTACGGGGAAAATTCTCCTGTATCAAGGATTTTTAAATGAAAGAGAGAAAAAGAGATAGAGAAAAAGACTGAGAGAGACAGAATGAGACAGGGGGAGAAAGAGACAGGGAGACAGAGAGAGAGAGAGAGACAGAGACAGAGGGGGAGAGAGAGAGCGTTTAAAAAACAATGGCAGGATTAGACAGATTCAGCATGGATTTCAGCATGAAGGGGAAATTATGCTTGACAAATCCGTTGGAATTCTTTGAAGATGTAACTAGCAGAGTTGACAAGGGGGAACCAGTAGATATGGTGTATTTGGATTTTCAGGAAGCATTTAGCAAAGTCCGGCACAAGAAATTATTGTGCAAGATTAAAGCGCGTGAGTTTGAGAAAGTGTATTGAGATGGATAGAAAACTGGTTGGCAGAGAGGAAACAAGGAGTAGGAATTAATGGGTGCTTTTCAAATTGGCAGGCTGTAACTGGTGGGGTGTCACAGAGATTGGCGCTGCGACCCCAGCTATTCAATATATTAATGATTTGGATGAGGGAACAAAATGTAATATCTCAAAGCTTGCAGATGATACCAAGTTGGGTGTGAGGTGAACTGGGACAAGGATGCAGAGGTCCTTCAGCATGATGTACAGGTTGGGTGAGTGGGCAAATCAATGGCAGATGCAGTATAATTTGGATAAATGTGTGGATATTCACTTTGGAAGCAAAAACAAGAAGGCAGATTACACCTGAATGGCTGTAAATTGGGAGAAGGGAGTGTGCAGAGGGATCTGGGTGTCCTTGTGCACCAGTCACTGATGGTAAGCATACAGGTGCAGCAGATGGTAAAGAAGGCAAATGGCATGTTGGCCTTCATTGCGAGAGGTTTCGAGTACAGGAGCAGGATGTGTTGTTGCAATTATACAGGGCCTTGGCGAGGCCACACCTAGAATACTGTATTCAGTTTTGGTCTCCTTTCATGAGGAAGGATGTTCTTGCTCTCAAGAGAGTGCAGCGAAGGTTTACCAGGCTGATTCTGGTGATAGTGGGACTGATGTATGAAGAGAGAGTGACTGGGTTAGGATTATTTTCACTGGGTTTTAGGCAAATGTTGGGGGGGATGGTCTCACAGAGACTTATAAAATTCTTCAGGACTATACAGGATACTTGCAGGGAGGATGTTCCTCATGGTGAGGGAGTCCAGAAGCAGGGATCACAATCTGAGGATTTGGGATAGACCATTTGGAATGGAGGTGAAGAGACATTTCTTCACCCAGCGAGTGGTGAGCCTGTGGAATTCATTCCCACAGGAAGTAGTTGATGCCAAAACATTGAATATATTCAAGATGCAGCTGGATATAGCACTTGGGGCAAATGTGATCAACTGTTATGCAGAGAAAGCAGGATTAGGCTATTGAGTTGGATGATCAGCCATGATTGTAATGAATGGGTGGATCAGGCTCAAAGGGCCAAATGGCCTCCTCTTGCTCTTAACTTCTTTGTTTCTATGTAAAATGAATGGATAGTGAATGATTGCACTATTATGACACAATACCATTAACCTTTCAGCTCATTTCAACACCCCCAAGATCTCTGGACCCAATCCAGAATTCATTCGAGTGGGTCAGGAAGTGACACTGATCTGCAGTTCCTCAGCTGGCTACCCAGAACCCACAGTCAACTGGACAGATGCAGGGGGCAACCCGCTGCCGATTGGAATCCATGAGAACACCTCAAGACAGTTAGATCCCAGCAGTGGCCTCTGGAATGTGACCAGCACCCTGCGAGTCAATGTGACCATCAACTGCACGTTTCTGTGTTCCATTTTCAACCAGAAAACTCAAGAAGAAAAGACAGCTCGCTGGCAATGTAATTTCTACCCTGATTTAATTTGGTGTTTGGTGTACAGCGGGATTCGAGTATGCACTATTATCTCCAGACTGGGCCATTCCAGCACTCTCCAGCCCTGTCTCCATCCCCTGCTCCAGTGAACTACAACTCCTCCAAAACTCTGCTACCCCAGTGCCCTAACTCAAACTCAAACCCAATCCCATCCACCCATCACCTCGCCATTCACTGAACTTCACTGGCTCCCAGTCCAATAACACCTCCATCTCAAACGTTCTCATTTTTATTCTCAACTCCCCCCACAGTCTCACCCCTCCCTGTATCCTCCTCCAGCCCTTACAATCCTCCCTAACTCTGGAACCTCCTCCAGTCCCTCCCTATCTCTGTAACCTCCTCCAGCTTCTACATCTCTCCCTTTCTCTGTAACCTCTTCCAACCCCTACAATCCTCTCTATCTTGTAACCTCCTCCAGCCTCCTGCACCCCTCCCTATATCTGTAACCTTTTCCAGCCTCCTACACCTCTCCCTATATCTGTAACCTTTTCCAGCCTCCTACACCCCTCCCTATCTCTGTAACCTCCTCCAGCCCCTACAATCCTCTGAGATCTCCGGGTTCCTCCAATTCCAGCCTCTTGAGCATTCCCCAATTCCCATCACTCTCTCATTGGCGGCTGTGCCTTCATTTGCCTTGGGAACACTAAGCTCTGGAATTCCTTCCCTAAACCTCTCCACTTCTCTCTTTCTCTCTCTCCACCTTAAAGATCCTTCTTAAGAACTGCCCTAAGCTGCTCTCATTTCACATTCAGTGGCTTGGGGTCGAATTGTGTGTTTGGTACAGATGTTATGAATTCGATTTGATTTATTATTGTCACATATATTGGGATATAGTGAAAAGTACTGTTTCTTACATGATTTACAGACAAAGCATATCATTCATAGAGAGGGAAAGGAGAGGATGCATAATGTAATGTTATAGTCATAGCTCAGGTACAGAGAAAGCTCAACTTAATATAAGGTAGGTCCATTCAAAAGTCTGATGGCAGCAGGGAAGAAGCTGTTCTTGAGTCAATTGGTACGTGACCTCAGATTTTTGTATATTTTTCCCGACAGAAGGTGGAAGAGAGAATGTCTGGATGCTTGGGTTCATTAATTACGCTGGCTGCTTTGCCGAGACAGCGGAAGTGTAGATACTTGGATGGGAGGCTGGTTTGAGTAATGGAACTGGACTTCGTTCATGACTTTTTGTAGTTTTTTGTAGTCTTGGGCAGGGCAGGAGCCATACCAAGCTGTGATAAAACCAGAAAGGATGCTTTCTAAGATGCATCTGTAGAAAGTATCTGAAAAGCATTGAATGGAGCACTTTGAGCTGTATTATGTTGCGTTATAAATGGTAGTTATCCTTGAAGCTCTCTGACTGGTTACCAGCTCTGAAGGATTTTCTCTTGATTTAGATTCCAAGATTCCCAATCCTCCTTACAGACGCCTGACACTAATTCTGATAATTGTATTGATGGTGATAGTTCTGACCCTGATTGTGGGAGTGTTACTCTACAAGAGGAGGAGAACAAACACGACGTATCCAGGTGAGCATCAGTGAGGAACTGCTTCAATGTGAGATTGCTAAAAATTCATTTGTGCAATGTGGGGCGTCGCTGGCTGGGCCCAACACGTGTGGCACAATGGTTATCACTGCACCAGGGACCTGGTTTCAATTCCCGGCACGGGTCACTCTGTGTGGAAGTTGCATCTTCCCCTGAGTCTGAGTGGGTTTCCTTTGGGTGCTCCAGTTTTCCTTCATGGTCCAAAGAAGTGTAGATGAGGTGGATTGGCCATGGCAAATTGCCCTCAGTGTCCAAAGATGTGTAGGTTAGGTGGATTGGCCATGGCAAATTGTCCCTTAGTGTCCAAAGATGTGCAGGTTAGGTGGATTGGCCATGCTAAATTGCCCCTTATTGTCCAATGATATGTAGGTTAGGTCAATTGGCTATGCTAAATTGCCCCTTAGAGTCCAAAGATGTGCAGGTTAGGTGGATTGGCCATGCTAAATTGCCCTCAGTGTCCAAAGATGTGCAGGTTAGGTGGATTGGCCATGGCAAATTGTCCTCAGTGTCCAAAGATGTGCAGGTTAGATGGATTGGCTATGTCAAATTGCCCCTTATTGTCCAATGATATGTAGGTTAGGTCAATTGGCTATGCTAAGTTGCTCCTTAGAGTCCAAAGATGTGCAGGTTAGGTGGATTGGCCATGCTAAATTGCCCCTTAGTGTCCAGAGATATGCAGGTTAGGTGAACTGGCCATGCTGAATTGCCCCATAGTGTCATGAGGACTAGCTAGGGTAAATGCATGGGGTGATGGGGATAGAGCCTGGGTGGGATTCTAGTTGCTGCAGACTTGATTGGTTAAATGGCCTCCTTCTACACCGTAGGTTTGTATGATTCTAATTGCCCCTTGAGAAGGTCATGGGTGAGCTGCCATCTTGAACCCTTTGCAGTCCCTAAGGTGTAGGTACACCCACAGTGCTGTTAGAGAGGGAGTCCCAGGATTTTGATCCAGCCACAGTGAAGGAACGGCCAACATATTTCCAAGTCAGGATGGTGAGTGACTTGGAGGGGAACCTCCAGGCGGGGGTGTTCCCAAATATCTGTTGCCCTTGTCCTTCCAGATGGTAGCATCATGGATTTGGAAGGTGCTGCCTAAGGAGCCTTGGTGAGAAGCTACAGTGCACCTTGTAGATGGTACACACGGCTGTCACTGTGCATCGGGGGTGGAGGGACTGAATGTTTGGGGTTAGTGTGTTGATCAAGTGGGGCTGCTTTGTCTTGGATGGTGTTGAGCTTCTTGAGTGTTGTTGGAGCTGCACCCATCCAGGTGAATGGGGAGTATTCCATCACACTCCTGACTTGTGTCCTTGTAGATGGTGGACAGACTTTGGGAAGTCAGGAGGTGAGTTACTAGCAGCAGGATTCCCTGCCTCTGATCTGTTTTGGTATTATTGTCAAGTAGCGAAGATGATAATGAAATGTGTGTCTGCTATCTCAAAATTGGAGACAATTTTGTGGTATTTCACATCACAAATCAGCGTGTTTTGTGTTCCTTACAGTAACAGACGGAATTGATAATCACTGCGAACTTCTACCATCAGGCCCCAGGTCCAATGGTAAGTAACAAACTGTGGTTCACTCATCTGATACCGGATAGGGAGGGAAAATCTTATGATGAGAGGTTGAGTAGGTTGGGCCTATACTCGTTGGAGTTTAGAAGATTGAGAGGCTACACTGATGAGACGTAGGATTCTCAGGGGCTTTACAGGGTTGATGCTGAGAGGTTGTTTCCTCTTGTCAGAGAGCCTGGGACCAGAGGGAATAATCTCAGAGTAAGAGGGTCACTCAATTAGGGGAGGCGATGGCCTAGGGGTATTATCACTAGACTACTGATTCAGGAATTCAGCTAATGTTCTGAGGACCCAGGTTCAAATCCCATCATAGGCTATGGTGGAATTTGAACTCAATGAAAAACAACAGTAAATTCTTAATCGTATTGTCGGTTGTCAGAAAACCATCTGGTTCACTAACATCCTTTAGGGATGGAAATCTGCCATCCTTACAGGGTCTGGTCTCTCTGTGAGTCCAAAGCCACAGCAATGCAGTTGACTCCCAACTACCTTTGGGCATCTAGAGATGGGCAATAAATGCTGGTCAGCCAGCGAAGCTCATGTCCCGCCAGTGAATAAAAATAAATTGAAGACAGAAGATGAGGAGGAATTTCTTCTCTCAGAGGGGAGTGAATCTGTGGAACTCTTTACTGCAGAGGGGGGCAGTGGCAGGGATGGGTATGGCAAGGCTGAGTCAGACAGATATTTAATCAGTAAGTGAATCGAGGGCTATGAGGATAAGACGGAATGTGAAGTAGAGGATTATCACATTACATCAGTCATGATCCCATTGAATGGTGGAGCAAATTTGATGGGCCGAATGTCCTACTTCTGCTCCTGCGCCTTATGTCGGGATGTTGAGTTTAAAAATTGGCAGGTCATGGTCTAGCTGTACAAAATCTTAGCTAGGCTTCGTTTAGAATATTGTGTACAATTCTTCCAAAAGGTTGTGGAGGCTTTGGAGAGGGTACAGAAGAGGTTTACCAGGATGTTGCCTGGTCTGGAAGGTATTAGCTATAAGGAGAGCTGAATAAACTCGATTTATTCTCATGGAGCAACGGAGGTTGAGGGGCAACCTGATAGAGGTCTACAAGGTTATAGAAAGAGTGGATCGTCAGATGCTCTTTCTAGGGTAGAAAAGTCAAGTATTAGAGGACATAGGTTTAAGATGCGTGGGGAAAAGTTCAGAGGAGATGGGCGAGGCAAGTTTTTTTATACAGAGGGTGGTGAATGACTAGAACCCACTGCCCGGGGAGATGGTAGGAGCAGGTACAATCACGGCATTTAAGGGGCAACTAGACGAATACGTGAATAGGATGGGAATGGAAAGATACAGACTCTGTAAATGCATATGGTTTTAGTATTGGCAGGCATTGTGATTGGCGCAGGCTTAGACGGCCAAAAGGTCTGTCCTGTGCTGTAATGTTCATTGTTTCTATTTCTTTATAGTTTTGGTGACTTTGCAAGCCAGAGAGTAAAATAGATCATGAAAATGTCATAGACTCAGAAAATAATAAAAAGGCTAATGGAATACTGACTTTTCTCTCTCTTGAGGGCAAAAGCACAAGGGAGTAGAGATCACACTTCAATCTATAGTCCTGGTCAGTCCACACCCAGAGTCAATGTGAATAGTTCTGGATTTCACACCTTAAGAAGGATATACTGACCATGGAGGGATCGCAGTGTAGATTTACCAGAATGATCCCGGCACTCTGGGGGTTAAATACTAGAAGAGATTTCACAAACTAGGCTTTGTATTCCCTGGAATTTCGAAAATCGAAGGGTGGGCGGTGGGCTGGATTTGATCAATTTTTGAGATATTGAGGGGAATAGATAGGGCTGATAGAGAAAAACTATTTATACCTGTTGGGGAGAGTCTGGGATGAGAAGTCAGAGTCAACAGGCCAACCTTTTGCGAGTGAAATCAGAAAGATTTCCAGACACAAAGGGCAGAGAAATTTGGGAATTCTCTCTCTCATATGCAGATTGATCCATTTGTTCATTTGCAATCTAGGAGATTGAGAGATTTTTGTTTTCCAAAGGGATTGATAGATATGGGGCGAAGGTGAAGAAATGGATAGATCACAGATCAACCATGGTCTCACTGAGTGGAGGATCAGGCTCGAAGGGTAGAATGGCCTCCTCCTGTTCCAGTGTAACAAGCTCGAGGGGGGCTGAATGGGCCTCTTTCTGTTCCTGTGTAACAAGCTGAAGAGGGGCAGAATGGTCTCCTACTGTTCTTGTCTAACAGGCTTGAGGGAGCTAAATGGGACCTCCTCCTGTTCCTGCGTAACAGGCTCGAGGGGGGCCGAATGGGCCTCCTTCTGTTCCTCTGAAATGGCACGAGGGCGCTGAATGAGGCGTCCTCCTGTTCCTGCGTTCTGGTATTACAGCCTGTTGGTTATGAAATTGAATGTGGGAAGGAGGACTCTTATGGAATTTGACCGGATTTTGGGGTGACATGTCGGCCAGAGTGTGAACACTTCCTCTCTTTCAGAACTGGAGAAGATTACCCAGATTCACGACTGTGTATGATCCTGGTCTTCATGGGTGGTCATGAAGGTGAAGAGTCACTGCCTTGGCTCCCCCCACAAGCGGGGGATGGGCAGACCCCACCAGGGGAGTATGGGGTTGGAAATGGAGACTGACAGATGGACATGAGAGGGCGGGTGCACAGAGAGATCACAGAACCATATTGGCTGACACTGCGATGTTACAGATGCCACTGCCTGACCCTGGGTAGCAGGCAGGGGGGGAGGACAGAAATGGAATGTCAACCAGTGCTCCCCGCTGCCCATCGTTAATGCACACCTCTCCCCCCGCCCAACCCCACCAAAACAATCTTGGAAGATAACTGCAATACCACCAGAGTCAAATAGCACGGCGAAGCTCACATGAGAGAATGGTAGTCGTATGCCTGCCTCTCAGCAAATGGAGGGGTGTGGGGGTGGTGGCTGGAATCAATGAGAGCAGGAAAGAAGATTCAATTCCTAAGATTTGCCTCTTCTGATATTTTACCTCCCTGATCGGGGAGGACGTGGAGAGACTGGGAGAAGCTGGGATCATGCTTCTCAGAGCAGAGAAGGTTAAGAGGCACATTGAATTGAGGCACTCAGAACCACAAAGGGGTTTGGATGGAGTGAATGAAGAGAACGTGTTTCCAGTGACAGGAGGCTCGGTGACCAGGGGGGACACAGATCGAAGACGGTCAGGAAAAGAACCAAAGCGGGAGAGCAGATGAGTAGAATTTTATTTTTGACAGTCAGCAAGTTGTTGTGACCTGGGAGGCACTACTTAAAAGGGCGGTGGAAGCAGATTCAATCGGAACTTTCAAAACAAGCAATTGGGGAAGTACTGGAAGGGAGAAAACTTACAGAGATAGCGGGAGAGAGAGTGGAGAGATCTTTCGAAGGTATAGCACTAGAACGATGGGCCGAATGGCTGACTACTGCTGCTGCAAGATTCCGTGAATGTTGCTAATTGCTACACTGGGCCTGTAACCTGTAGCTTTGTATCACATTAATTATTGTAAATATGTTATTAATAAATGATTATCTTTTAACTGCACTGAATTTTCTGGTATTCAAGTGGAATAGTCTAGAACTGTTTAAAAATAAGGGCTAAAAGCAAGTTACTGTGGGTGCTGGAATGTGAAACCAAAATCTGGATCCGAAACATCAGCTTGTTTCTCTCCTTACCGATGCTGCCATAGCTGCTGGGATTTTCCAGCATTTGCCCTCTTGGTTTAAAAATAAAGGGTCGCCCATTTCAGATGCAGATAAGGAGAAATGTTTTCTCTGAGGGAGGGCAACTTTCCAGGATTCTCTTTCTCAAAAGGCGGACGAATATTTTTAAGGCATTGTGAGATAGTTTCTTGACTAACAAGGGAGGGGTGAAAGGTTGTAAGGGGGAGGTCGACGGGAATGTGGGGTTGAGGTTACAATCAGATCAGCCACAGGCTCATTGAACAGGTGAGCAGGTTCGAGGGGCCAAGTGGTGGCATGGTAGCGCAGTGATTGGCGCTGCTGCCCTCAGCGCCCAGGACCCGGCTTGGGTGACTATCTATATGGAGTTTGCATGCTCGCCATGGATTTCTGCATTGATTTCTTCCGGGTGCTCCGGTTTCCTCCCACAGTCCAAAGGTGTGCGGGTTAAGTGGATTGGCCATGCTAAATTGTCCCTTAGTGTCAGGGAGATTAGTAGGGTAAATGCATTGGGTTACAGGATCGGGCCACAGTGGGATTGTTGTTGGTACAGGCTCAAAGGGCTGAACGGCCTCCTTCTGCACTGTAGTGATTCCATGATTCCTGTTCCTAATTCGCGTGCTCATATCCAAGAGTTCACTGCAAATTGCTATTTGATGCTTGTGTGATATTCAGCGAGCTTGTTTTATCTAGAGTTTCACAGAATGACTCACATGAGACTGAATGGTGCATCAAATCTTCGTTACGAGATCCTTCACTTATCCTGATCCCTAGACCAGAGTCAAGCCAGTTACAACTGTCTCACGCAAACAGCAGCATTGGCTCCAATCACAGGCACACCAGCACTTTAGGCCAAAGGACTTCCTTCCCTATTGTAACCCATCTATGAAGTGTCTC
Organism: Sphyrna mokarran; assembly: GCA_024679065.1. NCBI lineage: Eukaryota > Metazoa > Chordata > Chondrichthyes > Carcharhiniformes > Carcharhinidae > Sphyrna > Sphyrna mokarran. The sequence continues at coordinate 3,279,122 of JAGIQG010000016.1, read as the reverse complement.
CTACAGTTGGAATGATTAGAAACATAGAAAAACTACAGCACAATACAAAGTTGTGCCAAACATGTCCCTACCTTAGAGATTACTAGGCTTACCTATAACCCTCTATCTTACTAAGTTCTGTGTACTTACTAAAAATCTCTTAAAAGACCCTATTGAATCCGTCTCCAGCACCATTGCCAGCAGCCTATTCCACACACCCATCACTCTGAGTGAAAAACTTACTCCTCACATCTCCTCATATCTACTCCCCAGCACCTTAATGTTTTGTCCTCTTGTGCCCTCTAACTATCCACTCGATCAATACCTCTCAACATCTTATACACCTCTACCAGATCACCCCTCACCCTTTGTCTCTCCAAGGAGAAAAGGCCGAGATCACTCAACCTATCCTCATAAAGCATGCTCCCTAATCTAGGCAACATCCTTGTAAATCTCCTCTGCACCCTTTCTATGGCTTTCACATCCTTCCTGTAATGAGGCGACCAAAACTGAGTACAGTAAAGAGAACTTTACTCTGTATCTAAAGCCATGCTATACCTGTCCTGGGAGTGTTTGATGTGAGCTCTCTCCACTCACATTATCTGTACCTTTAAGGCTTGATTAGCTGTAGAGACTCATGTTCCAACCATTATTCATGTAAATTGAGACTGAGTCTTTATGTGCCCTATTTGTGCACCTGACAAAGGAACAGCCAGTTCTGAAAGCTACTAGTGTTTGCTACAAATAATCCTATTGGACTTTAATCTGGTGTTGTGAGACTTCTTTCAATGTTTGATGGGGAAGTGTAGAGGGAGCTTTACTCTGAATCTAATCCCGTGCTGTACCTGTCCTGGGAGTGTTTGATGGGGGACAGTGTAGAGGGAGCTTTACTCTGTATCTAACCCCGTGTTGTACCTGTCCTGGGAGTGTTTGATGGGGGACAGTGTAGAGGGAGCTTTACTCTGTATCTAACCCCGTGTTGTATCTGTCCTGGGAGTGTTTGATGGGGACAGTGTAGAGGGAGCTTGACTCTGTATCTAACCCCGTGCTGAATCTGTACTGGTGTGTTTGATGGGATCAGTATAGGGGGAGCTTTACTCTGTGTCTAACTGCGTGCTGTACCTATGCTGGGAGTGTTTGATGGGGACAGTGCTGAGGGAGCTTGACTCTGTCTCTAACCCCATGCTGTACCTGTCCTGGGAGTGTTTGACAGGATCAGTGTAGAGGCAGCTTCAACCTATATGTAACCCTGTGCTGTATCTGTCCTGTGCATGTTTGACGGGGACGAGATGAAGTTTGGCAGTGTTAGATTCTCTACTCTCGTCACATCGGGGAGTGGTGTTGAAATAGAAATGACATTTGCAGCTTCCTCTTTTTGCTGGATCACTGGACCTCAGTGGAATTACCGTGGACTGATCGTTGATACATTCTCTGAATCAGTGAAGTTCCCCCACCTCCACATTACTCATTCTGAAGACCCATCATTGATAGATTATTTCCAACCACTGTCCCTACAATTTGTCCAATTCCATATGTCTGTTGTCAATCATGGTTCATGGGTAATTGCAGCACACAAATAGGGTCCACCTTGTTGTTTAATACACTGGACATGTCTTCTTCTGTGAAGTTGCTGTTGGACTGGGCAATTGGAAGAATCTCCTTCCCCCCCCCCCCCCCCCCCCCCCAACCCTGCTGATTTATTGTTGCAATCCCCCCTCTCCCTGCTTTGTGTGTGTAGAAGTGTCAGGAAATTTCTCCCTTTCCTCACGAGACTCACACTCAGTGCAAATTTGTAGTGAGAGTTGGCCATTTAGCCTCTCAAGGCGGCTCAGCCATTCCATATGATCATGACTGATCTCATATAGTCACAGAATCATAGAGACTTACAGCATGGAAACAGGCCCTTTGGCCCAACTTGTCTATGCTACCCTTTTTTGAACCAATAAGCTAATCCCAATTGCCTGCATTTAGGCCATGTAACTGTCCAAATGCTTTTTAAAAGACAACATTGTACCTGCCTCTACTACTACCTCTGATAACTTGTTCCATTCACTCACCACCCTCAGTGTGAAAAAACTGCCGCTCTTGATACGTTTGTATCTCTCCCCTCTCACCTTAAACCTATGCCCTCTAGTTTTAGACTCCCTTACCTTTGGGAAAAGATATTGACTATCTAACTGAACTATACCCCTCATTATTTTATAGATCTCCATAAGATCACCCCTCAGCCTCTTACGCTGCAGAGAAAAAAGTCCCAGTCTATCCAGCCTCTCCTTACAACTCAATGCATCAGGTCCCGGTAGCATCCTAGTAAATCTTTTCTGCAATCTTTCTAGTTTAATAATATCCTTTTTATAACAGGATGACCAGAACTGTGAACAGTATTCCAAGTGTGGCCTTACTAATGTCTACGTCCCAACTCCTGTATTCAATGTTCTGATCAACGAAACCAAGCATACTGAATGCCTTCTTCAGTACTCTGTCCACCAGTGACTCCACTTTCAAGGAGTATGAACATGTATCCCTAGGTCTCTTTGTTCTGTAACTCTCCCCAGTACCCTAACTGAGTAAGTCCTGCCCTGGTTCAATCCACCAAAATGCATCATCTCACGTTTATCTAAATTAAACTCCATCCACCATTCGTCAGTCCACTGGCCCAATTGATCAAGACCTCGTCGCAATCCAACAATCTTCACTTTCTACTATGCCACCAATCTTGTTGTCATCTGCAAACTTATTAATCATACCTCCTATATTCTCATCCAAATCACAAATAACAGGGGACCAAGGCACTGATCCCTGAGGTACACCGCTGGTCACAGGCCTCCAGTTTGAAAAATAGCCTTCTACAACCACCCTCTGGCTTCTGTCAAGAAACCAATTTTGAATCCATTTAGACACTTCACCCTGGATCCCATGAGATTGGATTGGAATCTTGACTCCATGTTCCTGCCGTCCCCCAATAACCTTTCATTCCCCCTGCTTAATTGAGAATCTATCTCCCTCTGCCTGAAAAATACGCAAGGAATTTCAACTTTCTCCCACCTTTTGTTTGTGGGAGCCTTTCAGCATTTCACTCCCTGTTTCTCAACTCTGCCTCCTTTGTCCCACACTCCCCCCAACCGATATAAATAGTTTCTCCCTATCCACCTCTCTCTGCTCCTATCAATATTTCAAAAACTCTCAACTCCCAACAATAATCTTCAATTACAGAAGAAGAATTCCTAAAACTCACCTCCCCCCCACCCCTTCTGAGAGAAAACATTTCTCCCCATCTCTGTCTAAAATGGGCAACCCCTTATTTTTAAACAGTGACCCCTGGTTCTAGATCCCCCACAAGAGGAAACATCCCCTCCATATCAACCCTGTCAATAACTGTCAGGGTCTTAAAGGTTTTGATCAAATCGCCTTTTACTCTTCTGAACTCCAGTGGATACAAACCTAACCTCTCTAACCTTTCCTCATTAGACCCCCAGTCCCTTCCCTGGATTAGTCTGGTAAATGTTTTCTGAACTGCTTCTTTCAAAATTGAGACCAATACTGTACACAATACTCCCAATGTGGCCTCACTAATGCTCTGTACAACTGAAGCATAACATTTTAAACTTTATTTATTAGTGTCACAAGTAAGGTTTACATTAATACCGCAATGAAGTTACTGTGAAAATCCCCACGTTGCCACACTCCAGCATCTATTCGGGTACACTGACAGAGATTTTAGCGTGGCCAATGCACCTAACCAGCACGTCTTTCAGACTGTGGGCGGAAACTGGAGCACCTGGAGGAAACCCACACAGACACGGGGAGAATGTGCAGACTCCACACAGATGGTGACCCAAGCTCGGAATCGGACACAGGTCCCTGGCACTGTGAGGCAACAGAGATAATCACTGTGCCAGCATGATGCCCTCTTGACTTTTGTAATCAATTGCCCTTGCAGTGAGATAGCACCTTTTCTGGTTGCTGGACGTCAAACTGCTTTACAGCCAGTGAGGTCCTGTTTGGTGTACAGGGTTGTTCCAATATCAAGAAATGTAGCAGCCAAATATAAACACAGCAAGCATCAACACAAGCAGCCATCCAATAGGATCTTGCAGTGGCTGATGTCCTGCAGCTCTCCCCACCCCCCTCTCCACTATCCCTGGGTGCTCATCAATCTGTCATCCTCAGTCTCCAATGTAAATACTAAGCATCAACAATGATTCACAACCCTCCAAGGTTCAAAAAGTGATTATTTCCTGGAATGTGAGCATCACTGGCTGTGCCCAGCATTTATTGGCCAACTCTTAAGTGCCTTTTGAACTGAGTGTCTCGCTCAGCCATTCCAGAAAGCAGTTAACAGTCCACTACATTGCTGTAGGGTCTGGAGTCACATGCAGGCCAGAGCAGTAAGGACAGCAGATTTCCTTCCCTAAAGGGAACACTGGTGAACCAGACGTGGTTTTTTTAAATAACGTTTGATGATGGCCTAAATTGCCCCTTAGTGTCAGGGGGAATAGCTAGGTTAAATACATAGGGTTATGGGAATAGGGCCTGGGTGGGATTGTTGTTGGTGCAGACTCGATGGCCTCCTTCTGCACTGTAGGGATTCTATGATAAAAGAGTGGCACGGTGGCTAGTATTGTGGCTTCGCAGTTCCAAGGACCTGGGGTCGATTCCTGGTTTCAGTCACTGTCTGTGCAGAGTTTGTACATTCTCCTCATGTCTATGTGGGTTTTCTCTGGGTTCTCCGGTTTCTTCCCATAGTCCAAAGATGTGCAGGTTAGGCTGACTGGCCGGGTTAAATTGCACCTTAGCATCAGGAGGACTAGCAATATGTGGGGCTATAGGGATGGGGTTGATGGAATTGTGATTAGTGGAGACTCAATGGGCTGAACGGCCTCCTTCTACACTGTCGGGACTCTATGAAAATTTCACGATCTCTGTTACTGAGACTAGGTTTTATATTCTAGATTTTACTTACTTTTCAATTCCACCGGCTGCTGTGAAGGAATTTGAACACTTCCGTCTACAGTAACAAAATTTCTTCTCATCTCAGTCCAAAATAGCTGTCCCCTGAGCCTGAGGCTGTGAGTTCCAGACACCCAGCCATGTGTGGTTGGGTGGGGAAAAAGCTTCTCAAACGCTGTCAAACCCTATGTCTCAATGATATCACCTCTTGATCTTCTGAACTCCAGAAAACAAACAACCTCTCTTCAATCGGAGCAATTGAGCCGGTGTCACAGAAACATTGAAAACAGCTGCAGGGGTAGGTCATTCAGTCCTTCGAGCTTGCACCACCATTCAATATGATCATGGCTGATCTTGCACTTTCAGTATCGCACTCCCGCTTTCTCTCCATACTCCTTGACCCCTTTAGCCAAAAGGGCCACGTCCAGCTCCTTCTTGAATGTATCTAATGAACTGGCCCCAACAACTTTCTGTGAAAGGTTCACAACTCTCTTGAGTGAAGAAGCCGCAGTCCTTATTCTTATCCCTTATTCTTAGACTGTGACCCCTAATTCTGCAGTTCCCCCACATTGGGAACATTCTTCCCACATATAGCGTGCCCAGTCCCATCAGGATTTTATATGTTGCTATGAGATCCTCTCTCATTCTTCTAAATTCCAGTGAGTACAAGCCCAGTCAATCCAGTCTCTCTTCAAATGCCAGTCCTGCCATTCCAGGAATCAGTCTACTGAACCTTTGCTGATCTTCCCCAATAGCAAGAATATCTTTCCTCAGACCAGGAGATCAATACTGCACACAATACTCAAGATGTGGTCTCACCAAGGCCCTGTATAACTCCAACAAGACATCCTTACTCTTGTGATGACCACATTAATGTTGATCTGGAGTCACATGTATGCCAGACTGGGTAAGGACGATACATTTTTTTTGTTAAGCGCCTTAATTCCATATTCTGATGAGATAGCCTCGCATTCTTTTGAGCTCCAGAGAGCATGAGCCTCTTCTACTCAATAATCCCCTTACCATTGCAATCCATGTAGTGAACTGCAATCCCTCCCAAGATAAGTCAATCCTGGGCAGCACACCGGCACAATGATTAGCACCGCTGTCTCATAGCGTCAGGGACTTGGGTTTGATTCCAGCTTTGGGTGACTGTCTATGTGGAGTTTGCATGTTGTCCCTGTGTCCAAAGTTTCTTCTGGGTTTTCCGGTTTCCTCCCACAGCCCAAAGATGTGCAAGTTAGGTTTCTCTTCATACTTCTTGAACTGACTATGGCAAATTGTCCCTTAATGTCCAAAGATATGCAGGTTAGGTGGATTAATCATGCTAAATTGCCCCTTAATGTCCAAATATGTGTAGGTTAGAGGGATTGGCCATGCTAAATTGCCCTTTAGTGTCCAAGGATAGGGTGCATGAGTGAAGTTAATGTGTGGGTTACAGGGTTGGGGCCACAGGGCAGCACAGTGGCACAGTAGTTGGCAATGCTGCCTCACAGCACCAGGGACCCAGGTCCAATTTCCGAATTGGGTCACTGTCTGTGTGGAGTCTGCATGCTTTTCCTCCGGGTGTTCCGATTTCCTCCCATGATTAGCCATGTTAAATTGACCCTAGTGTCATGGGGATTAGCAGGCTTAATATGTTGGTTTTCAGGAATAGGGCCTCGGTGGAATTGTGGTTAGTACAGGCTCAATGGCCAAATGGTCTCCTTCTGTACTGCAGGGATTCTATCGGGCCTGGATAACATACTTTCCTGAGAGTCGGTACGGACGCGATGGGCCTAGTGGCTTCTTCTGCACTGTATGGATTCTATAGATTCTTTCAGTAGGAGACCACACACACTGATCCTCAAGAGATCAAACCCATGTAAATCTCGAGTGAAAGAAGCAAAATACTGCTAGACTGTGGATTGGGGAGGAAGTTGGAAACCCCCCAAAAGGCCTGGCAGTATCGGCCAAGAGAGAAACATTTCGAGTCTTTTTTTGGTTCTGATAGACTCGAGAAAGGCATTAATTCTGCTGCCAGACTTGCTGAGTTTTTCCAGCATTCTCTGTTCTCAACCCAGATTGATTTTTTATCTGTCTTCAGATTTAGTTTAATTTGGAGCTAGTTAGGTTTACTATTTACAAGATGCCATTTCACTTCCTTAGCAATCAAATGCCAGATTTTCATTTAATAAAAATCTCAAGCTTTTGAATGTTCCGGTTTGCTGTTTAATTAACTTAGGTTTTATTCTCCAGATTTAACTAATTCTTGAAATGAAGATGAAAATTGAACATGATTTGGATCGGGAATCCATTAATTACCTGCTTCTGTATAGAGCATCAATAGAATCCTATTACAACAACCCACTCCCTGTCCTTATTACATATACTTACCCCATTCAAAACTGAGGGAGACAGGAATGCAGGAACTGGAGGAGACCATTCTGTCCCTCTGGCCCGTCTCTCCACTCAATGGCTGATCTGTGATCTATCTCCATTTACCTGACTTCGCCCGTATCCCTTAATTCCTTTGGAGAACAAAACTCTCCCAATCTCCCAGATTGAAAATGAACAAATGGATCAATCTCAATTTGACAGAGAGAATTCTCAACATCTCCTGCCCTTTGTGAGTGGGAGTGTTTCCCAGTTTCACTCCAGAGAGGTCGGCCTCTCAACCCAGCCCCCTTGTCCCAGGCTCCCCCCAACAGGTGTAAACAGTTTCTCTCTATCCGCCCCTATTTGTTCGGGTGGAGATGGGATTTTATGGCCTCGCTCAATCTGAGACCACAAAATCCTGCCCGAGATCAATGGACATTTCCAGTGTTCACCTCTCACCCACTCCAATTCCGTGGGCGGTAGTATTCCGTTGAGTATCAAAAATTGATCAAATCTCCTTCCAACTGTCGAAATTTTAGGGAACACAAGCCCAGTTTGGGAAACCTCTCCTCCTGATTCAACGCAGTTTTGATCTCCTTTTCTGAGGAGGGATGTTCTTGCTCTTGAGGGAGTACAGCAAAGGTTTAACAAGCTAATTTCAAGGATGGCAGGACTCATGTATGAGGAGAGTGACTAGGTTAGGATTGTTTTCACTGAAGTTCAGATGAATGAGGGGCATCTTATAGAGACTTATAAAATTCTAACAGGACTGTACAGGGGTAGATGCAGGAAGGATGTTCCTGATGGTGGAGGAGTCCAGAACCAGGGGTCACAGTCTGAGGATTCGGGGTAGACCATTCAGAATGGAAGTGAGGAGACATTTCTTCACCCAAAGAGTGGTGATCTGTAGAATTCATTACTACCAGAAGTAGTGAATGCCAAAATATTAAATGTATTCAAAAGGTGGCTAGATATAGCACTTGGGGCAAATGGGATCAAAGATTATGGGGAGAAAGCAGGATTAGGCTACTGAGTTGGAACATCAGCCATGATGGTGATGAATGGTGGAGCAGGATCAAAGGGCTGAATGGCCTCCTCTTGCTCCTTTCTTCTATATTTCCATGTTAACCCCTGGACTGCCGATACCATTCTAGTAAACCTACACTGCAAACACTTCCTATATCCTTCCTAAGGTGTGGGGCTCAGAACTGTTCACATTAACTCCAGGTGTGGCCCTAACTAGAACTACAAACTGAAGTGTAACTTCTATCCCCTTGTGATCTAAAACTGAGGAAGTATTTGCGCTGTTATGGGAACGGGAATAGGCCATTCAGCCTTCGAACATATCCCTCCATTCTATCAGGTCACGGATCCATCACACTCCATTTAGCTCCCATAATCAAATTGAAATGCAACCCCCTTCACGACCTTGGAATATAGCAAAGTGCATCCCATCTAGATTAATTTTGTTCATGAATGTTGCTGCTCTTTGGTTGGGGATAACAACACCCATGCACAGGAAGATCCCACGCGTAGCCAGCAATGCACAAGGCCAAGAGTCTTGTTTGTGGCACTATCTTTGACCCCATGGCCCTCGCGTAAAAGTGGAATCATCGCCACAGTTCACGAATGGAGGCTGGGAGAATGACGACAGAACCCGGGGAATCTCCAGCCACAGGCACCAGGGGGGAAGTGCAGTCCAAAATATATTTGAAAGGGGAAGTCAGGAGACTTTTGTGTAAAGGAAAATCTAAAATGGTCCAGAGAGCGGGGGAATAGCAGAGGGAAAGGGCAAACACCAAGAGTAAACTGACAGCAAACTGAATTTAGACTGCACCTATCGTTTAATAAGACTTCCCAAGGGGCTTACACCAAAACCCACAGTTAAGGGGATATTGAGACAGATAAGGAGACACTGGGATGGGTTAGGGAATATTGGGACAGGTTCAGGGATACTGGGACAACAAAGGAGACACTGCGACAGCTAAGGGAATAACTGGAACAAGTTAAAGGACACTGGGACAGATTAAGGAATGTTGGGACAGATTAAGGAATGTTGGGACAGATTAAGGAATATTGAATCAGGTGCCAACAGCTCAAGGAGAGTTCAGGATTTATGGAGTGGCTTAAAGAGGACATTAGAGGCACAGGCATTTAGGGAGGAAATTTCAGAAGTTAAGTATCTACCCCCAGCCTCCACCCCTACACCCACCGCCGCCAGCAGCAGAAGGAACAGCTCTCAATGGTGGAGCGATGGGAATCAGGGAATGCTCAAGAAATCAGAATTGGGGGAGTGCAGATATTTCAGAGGATTGTAGAGACTGGAGGAGGTTACTGAGACAGAGAAGGGTGTAGGGGTTGAAGGAGGTTACAGAAATAAGGAGGGTTGTTGGGACTGGAGGAGGTTACAGAGATAGGGAGGGGGAGTGAGGCTGGGGATTATAGAAATAGGAAGAATTGTAGGGGGCTGGAACAGATTATAGAGATAGGAAAGGGGAGTGGGCTAGAGGATATTATGGAGTTAAGGAGGGTTGTAGGGACTGAAGGAGGTTACTGAGATAGAGAGGGTTTTAGGAGCTGGAGAATAACTAGGACTATAGACTAAAGTGTAACATCTATCCCTCGTAACCTAAAACTAAGGAAGCACTTGTGCTGAAATGGAAGAAGCAGGAGACCAGCCCTCGAATATGTTCCTCCATTCTATCAGGTCAGGAATCTACCTCACCCTATTCAGCTCCCCAACCCAATTGAAATGCAGTGCATTGTACAACACCCTCAAGTCATGCCAGAGTGCATCTTATCTTGAGAAACTTCATTCCTGAAAGATGCTGCCCTATTGACTGTGAGTCTGACAGACGCACTGAAATACTCTCGGCTGCAAGTGGTAACCGGTAGGTCAAGAGAAAGCAGGTGAGGAGAAAGAGAGAGCGAGAAACCCAGAGGAAGGAAGGAACAAGTCAGGGATATGTGGGGAGAGAGGAGGTGGACATTTCAGCCTGTCCAGAACATTACTATTTATGTTGGCCAATGGTTTGAGCTCCTGGAGATGTTTGAACACTGCCCCCTGATGTCCAGGCTGCAGCACTGCCATGTAGGAGGAAGCTCTAACCTTCTTCATTGAGCCATACGAACAACACAGGCTCAAAGCCTGAGGGGTACAGCTGGAGCACAACCCAGATCTTCATTAATAATTAATCAGCGTATCTCCACTAAAAGCTGCCAGGACACTGAATTCCAGCCCACTGGCAGCACAGTCCCCTCGGATAATCATACTGTAAAGTCAAGCTGACCAGTTGAAGACAGGATCAACCCTTCAGCTCTCACCCCCTACTCTTTTCTGGTCAAGACAGAGAGAGAGAGAGAGATAGATAGAGACGCACAGATTCCAGCAGGAAGCCACACCAGGTTAGGGAATGGTGGGACAGATTAGGGAACGGTGAGACACCTGTAACTCTAGCCCTAACCCCAATGCATGTTTTCCACTGGCGAGCACACTTGCCCTTGGCCACCAGTGGATTTACCACTGGAATCTGCGGTGTTTTGGACTGTTCGCCCACATCTGTGGATGCTGACTGCAAGGGCAAAGGGAGAGAAGCAGGGTAGATGTGGCCTTCAGCTGGGCTGGAAGATTCTCCATGCTTAGTGGGGGGAATCCCCTATTGGGGTAGGGCTGTAAGATCCCATTGGCTGGGAGGCTGAAACATTCCACCATCCAGGAGGCTAGAAGATCCCCCGGCTAGGAGGCTGGAAGATCCAAATACCTGGGGGGCTGGAAGATCCCACTGACTGGGGGGGCTGGAAGATCCCACCAGCTGAGAGGGGCCAGAAGATTCCCCTGGCTGTGGGGCTAGAAGATCCCACCAGCTGGGGCTGGAAGATCTCATCATTTGGGGGGCTGGAAATACCCCCTGGCTGGGGAGGGGGGGGCTGGAAGATCCTAACGACTGGGGGGGTCTGGAAGATCCCATTTGCTGTGGGACTGGAAGATCCCCCTGGCAGGGGGTGTTATCAGACAACAAGTTTTCTGAAATTGGGTACACAATATGGAACCAGACTAAATCTGCACTCAAAAACCTCTCCACTAAAGATCACAAAGGAACAGATCCCAGACAAGCAGGCAAAGACAAGTTTTAAAATGCAAATAAGGGCTAACACACAAAGGGAACCAGACAGGATGGCACCAACAGAAACTAAATTAAAAGTACACCCCCATCTAATCACATCAGCACCTCCGACCTAATCAAGTAAACCTCTAATGGAGACACCTAAGGATTAACAAAACTAAGGAAGTCTTCTTGGCCTCTCAGATTTCCTGAGATCAGCCAAACATCCATTGTTCAAACCTGGGAGATTCCAGACCATTGAAAAACCCATCAAACAGAAATGATTAACATACTTAAAAACATCGTTACAATACTTGAAAACATCGAAACAGAATGATCAGGGTCAAATATTGCAAACAAAACATTAACATTTGAATAATACAATGCGTCAATGTTTGAGTTTAACTTTAGCTCATTGCAGCGGGCCTTTAAAGTGCTTTCAGGACAGTTCTGTTTGTATGTCCTGACTGCATCTCTGTTGACATTAAAATAAAGCTGTACTGCTGTTGAACCTGACTCTAAGTCTGGAGTGGTCATGTCCACCGACTCGCGCTAACAGGGGGCTGGAAAATCCCACTGGCTGAGGGATTGGAAGATCCCACTGGCTAGGAGGCTGGAAGATTCCCCAGGCGTGGGGGCTGGAAGATCCTACCCATGATCTTTGGCCTTCAATGTCATGTGGCGCAATTATCAAAAGAGCACGGACAGAAGCATGAGCCACATTTCTCTGTTGCCTTTCCACTCCACAGAACACGCTAACATCTACTGAAATGTGGTCACTGCTGTGAGGTAGGAAGATCCAATTTCAACTCAGAAGAAATAGGAGCAAGAAGAGGCCATTTGGCCCCCTTGAGACTGCTCCACCATTCAGTACGATCCTGTCTGATCGGATTGTAACTTCAACCCCACTTTTTGAGGTGAGATGAAATTTCTTCACCTGGGGGTGGGAATGTGTGGAATTCACTACCATGGAAAGTAGCTGAGGCCAAAACGTTGAGTGATTTCAATATAGGTCTTGGGGCTAAAGAGACCAAGAGTTGGGGGGAAGGGCAGGAGGAGTGTGGAATCAGGATATTGAATTTGACGATCAGCTATGATCATAATGAATGTTTGAGCATGCTCGAAGCGTCAAATGGTCTATTTCTGCTTCTAGTTTCTATGCTTCACCTGTCCTCTTCCCCATGACCCTCAACTTCCTGTCAATCAAATCTCTGCCTCAGCCTCAAATTTATTCAATGAGCTGTCTCTCAGCAGGGGGAGGGGAAAAATTCCATACACTGACCATTCCCCCCACACCCTCACCAAGAGACAAAATTCTCCGTCGCCCCCTCCCCCCCAGATCTGATATATTTCAATAAGATCCTTTCTCATTCTTCTAAACCCCAATGAGTAATGGTCCCAACCTGCTCAAATTGTTCCTCATCAGACCTCGTCCCTCCACCCAAGGAACCAGTCCTGTGAACCTTTTCTGAACTGCTCCCGATGTCAGTCTATCCCTCCCAAGATAAGAAGACCAGAACTGGACACGGTGTTCCCACTGTGGTCTCACCAATATCCCGTACTGTTGTAGCCAGACTTCCCAATTCTTATTCTCCATCCCCCTTCACAATAATGGACAACAATTGAACACACAAGCTGCCATTGGAAAAAAACCCAGTCCACTGTTTTCCTGTGGCTCTGTGATTACTCCTCTTTCCTGAGAGGGTGCCCAGTTCTCTTTGCAAGTCCACTTAATCTCGCTGAAATGATCTTCAGGAGAAAAATGATATGGAACACAATATCCTGGGGCATGTTTAGAACATTGAATACAGGAGTTGGGACACCTTGTTAAGTTGTACAAGACACTGGTAAGGCCACACTTGGAATACTGTGTACAGTTCTGGTCACTCTATTATAGAAAAGATATTATTAAATTAGAAAGAGCGCAGATAAGATTTACTAGGATGCTATCAGGACTTGATGCATTGAGTTATAAGGAGAAGCTGGATAGATGGGACTTTTTTCTCTGAAGCATAGGGGGCTTAGGGGTGATCTTATAGAGATCTATAAAATAATGAAGGACATAGACAAGTTAGATAGTCAGTATCTTTTTCCCAAAGGTAGCGGAGTCTAAAACTAGAGGGCATAGGTTTAAGGTGAGAGGGGAGAGACACAAAAGAGTCCAAAGAGGCAATTTTTTCACACAAAGGGTGGTGTTTGGAATAAGCTGCCAGAGGTAGTAGTAGAGGTGGGTACAATTTTGTCTTTTAAAAAGCATTTAGACAGTTACATGGATGGGATGGGTATAGAGGGATATGGGCCAAATTGTGGGCAATTGGGACTAGCTTCATGGTGAAAAAGAAAAGGGCGGCATTGACAAGTTGGCCAGAAGGGTCTGCTTCCAAATCTCTATGCTCTAATAGGTCCACAACGCAGACACGGAAAGGGGAAGGTTGATGTCCAACCAATACAAACATGCACAGAATGAATACAACACATCCATTCGCAATTGACGCATTTCATTTCCAAAATATCATTAAAATGTTATGAAAAGCACCGAATACAGACTAGAAGGTTCAGTTCTGAACACAGTTTCAAAGATTATAAGATGATTGTCATTTCCCCACATGCAATAAGGCAGCTCAGCATTGTTCCCAAGTGCGTGTTCAAACAAGGAGTTTCCTGCAACCATTCATTAGTGGGGAACTTGAGATAAAGTGGCTAATGCTGTTTGCGAGCTGTGATGATCAGAGTTGAGGTTTCACGCAGAGCAGAGCGTGGAATGGATCAGTTGTAAGAGGCTTTGTGAGGAAAGTATTACCGAGATACCAATACAGTTTCTGAGAATGTTGCCTAGTGTAGAAGCTGTCCTCTGTCTCACCCTCTTAAGCAGGCACTATGACAGTCTGGAGAATAAGTTTCAAAAACATCACTCCAACAAGGGATTAATGGCATGTATCTCCGCAGAGCTTTCGGACCCCTCAGGATATCCATCAGCATTTCACAGCAGATGAAGTGTTTTTTTTTGCAATCAATCGAGAAACTGCTGTTAAGCATGAATTATGAGAGCAAACCAAAGCAAGCTCCTATGAACTGTAATACTGAGGGAGCGCTGCACTGTCAGGGGGCCGGCGCTGAGGGAGCGCCGCACTGTCAGGGGGCCGGCGCTGAGGGAGCGCCGCACTGTCAGGGGGCCGGCGCTGAGGGAGCGCCGCACTGTCAGGGGGCTGGCGCTGAGGGAGCGCCGCACTGTCAGAGGGCCGGCGCTGCACTGTCAGAGGGTCAGTACTGAGGGACTACTATACTGTCAAAGGAAGCTGGCCATCTTTTGGCCAAGTTGTAATCCCGGCCCCATCTGTGCTCTGTAATGTGTGTAAACAATCCCAAGGCCAAAGCGTAGAAGGTGAGACCTCCCCTGTCTCTTGGGCAAGTATTGATCCCTCACCCAACATCACGAAAAGGAGATCAAATCATTATCTCATTGGTAGGAGCTTGCTGCGCGCCGATTGGCTGCCTCACAGAAACAGAAGGTACACTTGAAATGTACCTGATCACGTAATGAACCACCAGAAGGTCTAAAGGGCACTGAGGGGAACAAAAAAGGTCCTTTCCTTATCTTCATTCCCTTGATGTACTTTTGAGATGAGGCTGTCCGGATTACATTTGGCCATTTGATGTCGGCTCTTTCTCAGCTTTTCACTTACATGCCCACATTGATTGCAGAAAGTAGGCCCGGCACAAGCAGGAGGAGAATGCTGTGCTGTGTACTTGTGCCCGTGTTGCATCTTCCCCCGCAACAGCAGTCAATAGTGGCGATTGTCAGAAAGGGCGCTCCACAAACCTCCGCACTTGCACAGCCCCGAAACGGAAAAGTATTTACGTCATCTGTGAAGCACCAAAGAATAAAGACAAGTTAGTGTTATCTTCTTTCATCCAGTGTCAAGATTGCACTTGTGGAATATTCTGAAACTGTGGAATTAAAAAGAAAAAAGTCTTCTTTTAACAACAGTTGTGCAGTTTGGACAGCTTACCTGAAAGCATGTTGGATGTATTACCAATGAATGAATTCAAGGTCATGTTGGCAGGAGCTTAAAATTAAGGAAGATTAAGAAAATAAATCAGCAGAGCCATAGAGTCATAGAGGTTTACAGCATGGAAACAAACCCCTTCGGCCCAACTTGTCCATGCCGCCCTCTTTTTTAAACCCCCAGCTAACCCCCGGGTGTGGCCCATAATCCTCTGTACCCAATGTACCCATGTAACTATCTAAACGTTTTTTAAAGGACAAAATTGTACCCACTTCTACCACTACCTTGGCAGCTTCTTCCAGACACAAACCATCCTCGATATGAAAACATTTACCCTCTGGACCCTTCTATATCTCTCCCCTCTTAAACCTATGCCCTTTAGACTTCTCTACCTTTGGGAAAAGATATTGACTACCTATCTTGCCTACGCTCCTCATTATTTTATAGACCTCTATAAGTCATCTCTCAGCCTCCTACACTCCTGAGAAAAAAATTCCAGTCTATTCAGCCTCTACTTATAACTCAATGTATCAAGTCCCGGTAGCATCCTAATAAATCTTTACTGCATTCTTTCTAGTTTAATAATAACCTTTCTATAAAAGGGTGACCAGAATTGCACACAGTATTCCAAGTGTGGACTTACCAATGTCTTGTACAACTTCAATAAGATGTCCCAATTCCTATATTCAATGTTCTGACCGATGAAACCAAGCATGCTGAATGCCTTCTCCACCACTCTGTCCACCTGTGACTCCACTTTCAAGGAGCTATGAATGTGTACCCGTAGATCTCTTTGTTCTGTAACTCTCCTAGTGGCCTACCATTAACTGAATAAGTCCTGCCCTGGTTCAATCGACCAAAATGCATCACCTCGCATTTATCTAAATTGAACTCCATGTGCCACATGTCAGCCCACTGGCCCAACTGATCCCATTGCAATTGGAGATAACTTTCTTCACTGTCTACTACGCCACCAATCTTGGTGTCATTTGCAAATTTACTAACCATGCCTCCTATAGAACATAGAACATAGAACAATACAGCACAGAACAGGCCCTTCGGCCTTCGATGTTGTGCCGACCAAAATAAAAAGCAATGCCCCTCCTAACTAAACCATTCCCTTCTCATCCATATACTTATCAACTAACCTCTTAAACGCCACCAAACTTGGCGCATCTACAACAGCTGCAGGCAGGGCATTCCACTCCCTAATCACTCTTTGAGTAAAGAACCTACCTCTGATATCCGTCCTATAACTCATACCCCTTAATTTAAAGCTGTGTCCCCTCGTGCTAGCTTTCTCCATCCTAGGAAAAAGGCTATCACTGTCCACCCTATCTAAACCTCTAATCATCTTATATGCTTCAATAAGATCCCCTCTTAGCCGCCTCCTTTCTAACGAAAACAACCTCAAATCCTTCAACCTCTCTTCATAGGACCTGCCCTCCATACCAGGCAACATCCTCGTAAACCTCCTCTGTACCCTCTCCAATGCCTCCACATCTTTCTTATAATGTGGGGACCAGAACTGCACACAATACTCCAAGTGCGGCCGCACTAGAGTTTTGTACAGTTGCAACATGATGCTGCGGCTCCTAAATTCAATCCCCCTACCAATAAAAGCTAAGACTCCATATGCCTTCTTAACAACTTTATCCACTTGACTGCCTACTTTCAGGGATCTATTGACACATACACCAAGATCCTTCTGTTCCTCAACACTATTAAGAGCCCTACCATTAGCCCTATACTCTACACATTTATTGTTCCTGCCAAAGTGCATTACCTCACACTTTTCCACATTAAACTCCATTTGCCACCTCTCGGCCCAGCTCTGCAACTTGTCCAAGTCACTCTGTAAACTATAACACCCCTCTTCACTATCTACCACTCCACCGACTTTAGTGTCATCTGCAAATTTACTGATCCATCCCCCAATACCCTCATCCAGATCATTTATAAAAATTACAAACAGCAGGGGCCCCAAAACAGACCCCTGAGGCACACCACTCGTCACCGAACTCCACGATGAATATCTCCCATCAACCACCACCCTCTGTCTTCTATCTGCCAGCCAATTTCTAATCCAATTAGCTAAATCACCCTCTATTCCACACATCTGCATTTTCTGTAGAAGTCTTCCATGGGCTATATTCTTATCCAAATCATTAATATAAATGACAAACAGCAGTGGGCCCAGCACTGATCCCTGAGGCACACCGCTGGTCACAGGTCCCCAGTTTGAAAGACAACTCTCCACAACCAGCTTCTGACTTCTGTCAAGAAGTCAATTTTGTATCTATTTAGATACCTCATCTCGGATCCTGTGAGATTTAACTTTATGCAATGACTTACCATGCAGTACCTTGTCAAAGACCTGGAAATAAATATGTGAAAATCCGGAGCTAGGGAGGGCTGTAGGGGTTGAAGGAGGTTACAGAGATAGGGAGAGTTGTAGGGGCTGGAGGAGATTACAGAGATAGGGAGGGCTGTAGGGGCTGGAGGAGATTACAGCGATAGGGAGAGTTGTAGGGGCTGGAGGAGATTACAGAGATAGGGAGGGCTGTAGGGGTTGAAGGAGGTTACAGAGATTGGGAGGGCTGTAGGAGGTTACAAAGTAGTCATGATGTAGAGATGCCGGCATTGGACTGGGGTAAACACAGTAAGAAGTCTGACAACAGCAGCTTTAAATC
The DNA here is from genome assembly GCA_024679065.1 of Sphyrna mokarran. Classification (NCBI taxonomy): domain Eukaryota; kingdom Metazoa; phylum Chordata; class Chondrichthyes; order Carcharhiniformes; family Carcharhinidae; genus Sphyrna; species Sphyrna mokarran. The sequence goes on along the minus strand of JAGIQG010000016.1, from coordinate 3,261,032 downwards.
CAACCGATTTATTTGATAGTAAACTCGTAAGCTTTTGGCTCTATGGCCTTCGTCAGGCGAATGAGGTGTTCTGGTCTCCAACAGCACACATATCAGCACAGACAGTTTACAGATCACTGATTAGAATGCGAATCTTTACACCTAACCTGCTATTCAAGTCTTAAAGTGGCTAACAATGTGAATGGAAGGAGCACAGGTTAAAGAGATGTGTTCTGTCTCCAGACAGCACAGTAAGTGAGGTTTTTTGCTAACCCAGGCAAGTCTTGGGGGTTACAGATAGTGCGATGTGAAGCCAAGATCCCTGTTAAGACCGTCCTCATGTGTGCGGAACTTGGCTATCAGTCTCTGCTCAGCGGCTCTGTGCTGTCGTGTGTCGTGAAGGCCCCCTTGAAGAGCGTTTACCCGAAGGTCGGAGGCCGAATGCCCGTGACCGTTGAAATTTTCGCCCACCGGAAGGGAACAGTTTTGCCTGGTGATTGTCGAGCAATGTTCATTCATACGCTGTCGTAGTGTCTGCATGGTCTCCCCAGTGTACCATGCTTCGCGACATCCTTTTTGCAACAATATTAGGTAGACAATGTTGGCCGAGTTGCAAGAGTACGTAACCTCACTTACTGTGCTGTTTGGAGACAATACACATCTCTCTAACCCGTGGTCAGTGCTCCTTCCATTCACATTGTCAGCCACTTTAAGACTTGAATAGCAGGTTAGGTGTAAAGATTCGCATTCTAATCAGCAATCTGTAAACTGTCTGTGCTGATATGTTTGCTATTGGATACCAGAACACCTCATTCGCCTGACGAAGGCCATAGAGCCGAAAGCTTACGAGTTTACTATCAAATAAATTGGTTGGATTTAAAACTTGTGTTGTCAGACTTCTTACGAGGTTACAAAGACAGAAGGTTGTAGGGGCTGGAAGAGGTTTCAGAGAAGGAGGGTTGTGGGGGCTGGAGGAAGTTACAGATACAAGAAGGGTCTTAGTGGCTGGAGGAGATTATAGAGATGGGAGGGTTGTAGGGGCTAGAGGAGGTTACAGAAATAGGAAAGGGATGACTCAATGGAGGGATTTGTAAATAAGGATGTGAATTTTTGCCTGCCAAGTAGGGAGGTCAGCAAGTGACAGGAGGATAGTGAACAAACGAGGCTTGTCTTTCAAAGATATGATCTGTGCATTGAAAGGTACTAAACGTCTGACTACTTGCAAGCAGATGATTCAGTTAATTTTTGCTATAATGCCTAAGTATTCACAGACAGCACTGTATCAGGAGATTGACAGGGTATTAGGCAGATTCAATGTAGCCCCTGCAGCAAGTAGATTTGTTGAGGTTCTGCACTTTACCTCAAGGAAACTGACTTCCCTGAATCCTCTTGGCAAGCATTGCTTCAAGCAGGGCACTCTCAAATCAACATTGGTAAGAACAGGACAGTTTGGTGAATAATGTAGGGTTCAGGAGGAGTACTTACTTTCATAAGTTCCTCTGAAGTCGCCTGAGGCACAATAGTGTTGATTAACAGTGCAGCGAATGAGCTTTACGTCAGATGCGCATTCGGGACCAATGCATCCATAGCATTCTATGTCACTGGGAGGCTCTGTGTTACAAATCAGACCAGTGTTATTGGACATTATTTACTGCTTTCCATCTTCCTCAGTGAAGGGAAAGACTCCCAGTTTGAAAGCCAAAGCCAGACACATCTGAAGACATGAATTTTATGAGGTGTCATAATGCAGCAGCCAGTGGATACCCAAGACAATCCAATAAACAGCAACCTGAGAATCACCCAAAATCTGGTCTTCAATGACGTTGGTTGAGGGATAAATATTGGCAAAAGGATGCAGGACAGAACTCCCCTCATCCTCGTGCATCCCTCCTCCCCCGTCCCACCCTGCCATCTTTCAAGATCCATTTGATCATTTATGCCAACCCAAGACAATCTGACAGTGCAGCATTCCCTCAGCACTGACCCTCTGACAGTGCGGCACTCCCTCAGCACTGACCCTCCGACAGTGTGGCACTCCCTCAGCAGTGACCCTCTGACAGTGCGGCACTCCCTCAGCACTGACCCTCTGACAGTGCGGCACTCCTCAGCACTGACCCTCTGACAGTGCGGCACTCCCTCAGCACTGACCCTCTGACAGTGCGGCACTCCCTCAGCACTGACCCTCTGACAGTGCGGCACTCCCTCAGCACTGACCCTCCGATAGTGTGGCACTCCCTCAGCAGTGACCCTCCGACAGTGCGGCACTCCCTCAGCACTGACCCTCCGACAGTGCGGCACTCCCTCAGCACTGACCCTCTGACAGTGCGGCACTCCCTCAGCACTGACCCTCTGACAGTGTGGCACTCCCTCAGCACTGACCCTCCGACAGTGCAGCACTCCCTCAGCACTGACCCTCTGACAGTGCGGCACTCCTTTATAAGTGCATCACGATGGTTGAGCCTGGTTGAGTGCTACTCTGATGAATGGCCCTCCTGAAAGGTTGGCTCTATTCTTTCCACAGATGATTTTGCTGAGGCATTTCTTGCATCTTCCGTTTTTGTTTGAACCGATTTGAGTGCTGAGCTTTTGGGACTGTGGCTCACACCCGTGACCCACCAGCCAAAGTCAGCAGGATATTACCCACCCTGCCCACACAGATGAGATATGCTTCTGCCAAGCGGAATGCTGCATTCTGGCTGTCCAGCATTACCTGGCATGGTGTGAACATTGCATAAATCTGTCCTGCAGCAAAAGACACTCTGCTTCAAGGTGCCGGTGTTTATGGATATGCCACACTGCTCCGAGTAGGCACACATTCTCTCGGTGTAGGTCACTAGAACAAAAAAAGCAGTTGTCACTGGTGGTCAGCACTGATACTAAGACACATTTCAGTATTCGGTCCCTCACACCATGCTTTCCCCTCTCTCCACATCGATATACAGTTACAAACCTAACTCCATATGTGTAGCCATTTCCTGATACGAGGGACACCCACACTGCTGTGGGGAGGCAGTGGCAAAGCCATATAGTCACTGGACTGGGGTGGCACAGTGGTTAACATTACTGCCTCACTGCATAGGGGACCAGGGCTCAATTCCAGCTTGCATCACTGTCTGTGCAGAGTCTGCATGTTCTCCCCGCGTCTGTGTGGGTTTCCTCTAGGTACTCTAGTTTCCTCCAGTCCGATAGAGGTGCTGGTTAGGTGCACCGGCTATGCTAAATTCACCGTCAGTTATCTGAACAGGCACTGGAGTGTGGCGATGAGGGGATTTTCATTGTAACTTCATTGTAGTGTTGATGTGAACCAACTGGTGACAATAATAAATAAACTTTAAAGTAGTCCAGAGATCCAGGAAATGCTTTGTGAGCGTGGCTTCGAGTCCCAGCATTGCTGAGGGTGAAAGTTGAATTATTTCATGTTGACTTTGTTGATTGTCGTTAAAAACCCACTGTCCTTCTTTGAACAGTTCTTTGAAAGCTGCCATCCTTACGTGGTCGGGCCTACATAAAACTCCTGTTGAGAACCCCGCTGATATTGAAAGCAAGGGTATCTCAAACCGAGAGGGGTAACTCGGTTCTCAGTATGCTTTTTTTGGTATTATGTAAGGAACGATGTACAATCCAATTGTGAGAACAATTAATGAAGAATATTTACTTAAAAGAAAAGCAAAAAAACAAACATGATTTTGATTTGCCTTATTATTTTCTCATGTATTAGTATACAGTGAAAAGAATTGTTTCTTGTGTGGTATATAGACAAAGCATATTGTTCATACAGTACACAGAGGAGAATGAAAGGAGTGCAAAATGTAGTATTACTGCTATAGCTAGGGTGTAGAGAAAGATCAACTTAATGTGAGGTAGGTCCATTCAAAAGTCTGACGGCAGCAGGGTAAAAGCTGTTCTTGAGTTGGTTGGTGCGTGTCTTCAGACTTCTGTATCTTTTTCCTGATGGAAGAAGGTGGAAGAGAGAATGCCTAGGGTGCATGGGGTCCTCGATTATGCTGGCTGTTTTTTCCGAGGCAGTGGGAAGTGTAGGCTGAGTCAATGAATGGGAGGCTGGTTTGAGTGATGGACTGAGCTTGGCTGCTGAATAAGAGCCAATGGTGTAGGAGGCAAAGTACCAGCATGGATAGAAAACTGGCTGACTGGCAGAAAGCAGAGAATGGGGATAAAGGGATATTTTTCAAGATGGCAGCAGGAGGCTAGTGGAGTTCCACAGGGGTCAACGTTTTACTTTATACATCAGTGATCTAGATCGAGGAACTGAGCATTGTGGCTAAGTTTACAGACAATACAAAGATAGATGGAGAGACAGATTGTATTGAAGAGGTGAAAAAAATTGACAAGTTAAGAGAGTAGGCTAAGAATATAACATGGGAAAGTGTGAGATTATGCACTTTGGTGGGAAGAATAGAGAGATAAACTATTTTGTAAATGGTGAGAGATTCAGAAATTGGAAGCACAAAGGGATTGGGAATCTTGGTTCAGGATTCTCTTAAGGTTAATTTGCAGGTTGAGTTGGTAGTTAGGAAAGCAAATTCAACATTATCATCCATTTTGATAGGACTAGAATATAAAAGCAGGGGTGCAGTAATAAGGCTTTATGAGGCTCTGGTCAGACCACGTTTAGAATATTGTGAGCAATTTTGGACCCCGTATCTAAGGAAGAATGTGCTGGCCTTGGAGAGGGTCTACGAGGTATTCATCAGAATGATCCCAGGAATGAAAAATTGACATATGTGGAGTGTCTGAGAACTCTGGGTCTGTACTCGATAGAGTTTAGAAGGATGAGGGGGATCTCACCGAAACTTACAAAATATTGAAAGGCCTGGGTAGAGTGGACATGGGGAAGATGTGTTCATACGTAGGAGAGACTAGGATCTGAAGGTACAGCCTCAAAGTAAAGGGATAAACCTTTAAAACTGATATGAGGAGGAATTTCTTCCACCAGAGGGTGGTGAGTCTGTGGAATTCATCGCCACAACGGAGACCAGGTCATCTCGAGTACCTTTAAGACAGAAATAGATAGGTTCTTGATTGGTAAAGGGATCAAAGGTTACAGAGAAAAAGCAGGAGAGTGGGGTTGAGAAATATATCAGCCATGATCGAATGGCAGAGCAGACTCAATGGGCCAAATGGCCTAATACAGCACCTACACTTTATAGTCTGTTTCTCTACTGGAAATGCTATGATAAATGCTCTGTCCTCCTTCCCCGCTATCTTACCATTATCTACATATGACAATACAGACACACAATAATCAGGACTGGAACATTCGACGTCTTCACATCGGTGGTCAGTCAGGGTCAAACACTTCTTGCATTTGAATGCAAACACTGAGGACGAAGAAGGAGGAATGGTTAGCATGAAGTGAGTGAGAAACGTCCTAGCAAATCAAATTGTTGATCATCAAGCTTCCCCACTCACCTCATTGACTAAATCCCCAACATCTACACAAGGTCAGCACATTCCCAATTTCTCCCAGGAGAAGCTGATAAAACACATTTCTGCCATCAATCATTTTAAAAATGGATAATTAAAGGGAAGATCTGTATTTCTCCAGCAGGTTGGGACGTCTGGAAATACTTCACAGCTACTTGGTGTAGTTGGAGCATAGCAAATGCCATGGCCAATTTGTACATAGTAAGCTCCCAAAACAGCAGTGTGATAAAAATCATAAGAACATAAGAACATAATAAATAGGAGCAGGAGTAGGCCATCAGCCCCTTGAGCCTGCCCTGCCTTTCAATAAGATCATGGCTGATCTGTAGTGGTTCAGAACCACTTTCCTGCTTTCTCCCTGTAACCCTTAATTCCCTTGTCAATCAAAAAACCAACCACTCTTGATTTGAACATATTCAGTGAGGAAGCCTCCACCACTTCATCAGGCAGAGAATTCCAAAGATTCACCACCCTTTGCGTGAAAATCATATCACCTGCTTTTTAAAATAATGTTGATTGCATGCTGAATGTTATCTCCAGCAGCCCTACAATATTCCTGCTCACCTCCCAAACAAAAGCCAGGTATCAACTTCAATGCTAGGTCCAGGTGTGCTTCAATGTTAACACCTCATCTAAAAGATGGAACCACTGACGGCAAAAGGAGGAGGCCCCATTCAGCCCCTTGAGCCTATTATACAGGAACAGGAGGGGACCATTCAGCTGCTCAAGCCTGTTACACAGGAACAGGAGGTGCCATTCAGTCCCTCTCGAGCCTGTTACACAGGAACAGGAGGAGGCCCCATTCAGCCTCTCGAGCCTGTTACACTGGAACAGGAGAAGGCCCCATTCAGTTCCACTCAAGCCTGTTACACAGGAACAGGAAGAGCCCATACAGCCCCTTGTGCCGGTTACATAGGAATAGGAGGAGACCCCATTCAGCCCCTCGAGCCTGTTACACACGAACAGGAGGAGGCCCCATTCAGCCCCCCTTGAGTCTGCTGGATTGGAACAGGAGAAGGCCATTCAGCCCCTCAAGTCTGTTACACAGGGACAGGAGGAGGCCATTCAGCCCCTCAAGCCTGTTACACAGGAACTGAAGGCTCCATTCAGCTCTCTCGAGCCTGTCCCTCCATATAAGCAGATAATGCACCCTTGTTCTGGGATCTTCCATGCCCCACTGGAGGAAATAGTTTCTCTCTATTGAATTCTTTATTCAACTCAATTAAATCAATCTTGAAGACTGGAGGACAATGTAAGACTAGTTTGTGCGACTGGGCCTCCAAATTTAACCCTTTCACTCCCGGATCATTCTGAATTTGTTCCATTCCTCCTGACAGAGACAATATCTCCTTCCTGAGGAATGAGGCCCAAAACTGAACCGAGTTGAAGTCTCACCCTTTATATTCCTGCCCACTTGGGGTACAGCCCAATTTTTCAATAGCCTTTTCCATTCACTCAGCCACTGAAGATGGGCAAGTGCAATGTTTTCACCTCAGTTAGTCTGCAAACAACATATCTCTAATGGACAAAAATTGGTAAGCATTTGGTGTGTGTGTATGTGTGTGTGTGGGGGGGGGGAGGCGGGGGGCACCAAGGAAGCACTTGTTACCCTTTTGATAAAGATGCAGAACCTGGAGATTTATTCAAACGATTCATTAACAGGGAGATAGGGTAAATTGGCTCATTATTTTGGGAACATTGTAGTTGGTTTAATTTAGCGTGTTTCAGAACATTGTGGGTTGTCTCAGCTGCTGGCTTTGTCACAGCTGTCAAAATTTGAGCAGAACTTTCACAGCAGATTGTTGGCTGTGCACTAGCCTGAGATGGAAACCCTTCATAAAAATAAGTATTTTCTTCAGCCTTGTAGGTAGTGAACATCAACCACGCAGAGAGAAAGCTTCGAGGAAGAGCTGTGTCATTGTAAATGCTTTGAGTTAATGGCAGAATGTGCTCTGCTGAGTGCCCTCTCCTCGAGTAGATTTTCATCTTGCAGCTTTGACCAAGTAACTGATATTTTTATAACTGATAAGCTCTGTTACACGGTAACAATCATTTCATGATTATTTCAGCTCCTGTTTTCCTCTTTAGTCCTACTAATTCCCTTTTATGCATCTCAACCCATCAATCGATGGGGAGGCACAAGGCATAGTCACCGTTGTAACGTGGGAAGCATGGCAACCAACCTGTACACAGCAAGCTCCCACTAATCGCAATGTAATTGACAATCCAAATCATCTGCCTTTTAGTGAAGCTGGCTGAAAAACAAGTGCTTAGCATGACACCTCACATCGCCAGTGACCCCAGTTTGATTCCCAGTACGGTGGTACCATGATTAGCACTGCTGCCTCACAGTAGCAAGGACCTGGGTTTGGTTCTCAACACGGTACCACAGTGGTTAACACAGCTGCCTTACATCTCCACGGACCCAGGTTCAATTCCCGGATTGGTTCACTGCCTGTGTGGAGTTTGCACATTCTTCCCGTGACTGTGCGGGTTTACTCCAAGTGATCCGGTCCTCTCCCACTGTCCAAAGATGTGCAGGTTAGATGCACTGGCTATAGTAAATTGCCCCTACAGTCAAGGGTATTAACAGGGTAAATATGTGGGGTTATGAGGATGATGCTAGCTGGGATTGTGGTCTCAGGGAAAGGAGGGGTGTGCGAAGCAACCTCTATCCCATTCCCATTCTTCACAACTGTATCCATGGGATCTTGCCGGTTCACCCAGAATGGCAAAATGGATTTGACCTCAAGTGCCGCGGCACCCTTTGACAGGGGGCAATGTGAGCGCCAGCCCAAGTTTTGGGTCACGGTGCTCAAACTTGTGCCCCATTTTGCCTCAGAGGTGAGGGTGAGCCACGACTGATGAATACCCCCAGAGAGTGAAAACAGCTGCCTTTCTCCAGCCAATCGTTCTGAGATGCCATGGGCAATAACAAAATAAACCCACACAAAGTTAATGAACGATTAGCAATTCTTACCTCGAAGAAGGATGTTGCTGAGAACAGAGGCTACCAATAAAATATGCATTGCGTCTTCTTTCCTTCTCGGCCCTGTTCTGTGCTTTATCAGTACTGAACATTCAAAGAGGAAAGATCAGGTAACTTAGACTATAGAGAATAGACACTAAAGCAGGTATCTTTAAGCAGAATGAGAGGTACAATGTGCCAATTCACCAATCTTAACTTATTTCCCAATTCAGTCTTGCCTATTGGAGTAAGTACTTTTGCTTTCTGTAAAAGCTTGGTCAAGCAGTTCTGCTGTCATTATAAGGAGGGATATACTGGCATCAGTATAAAGTTATAAAGACGTCGGATCTGATTGAGTTGTTTTGTTTTGAGCAGAGAAGACTGAGGGACGACCTGATTGAAGTGTTCAAGGTTATGAGAGGCGTGGACAGGGTGGATAGAGAGCAACTGTTCCCGTTGAATGGTCAGTTATGAGAGGACGTAGCTTCAAGGTGAGGGGCAGAAGGTTTGGGGAGGATTGAGGAAAAGCTTTTTACTCCGATTGTTTGTGGTCTGGAATGCGCTGCCTGGGAGGGTGGAGGAGGCAGAATGCCTCACAACCTTTAAGAAGTATTTAGATGAATATTTGGCACATCATAACATTCAAGGCCATGGGCCAAGTGCTGACAAGTGGGATTAGGTGAGCAAGTCATGACACGTCATGCATCAATGCAGACTTGATGGGTCAAAGAGCCTCTTCTGCATTATACTATTCCATGATTCAGATCACCTCTCATTGTCAGAGAATACAGACTCCCTGACTCAAACTCTCCTCATATAACAGTCCTCTCTGCCATAGTGTCCCATGCTGCATCTCTCGTGGAGTTTTGCTACAAGGTCATCTTTCCTTAGTTGAAGGCTTGGAGGATCCAAGCTGTGCAGCAATCTCCAGACGTGATCTCCCCAAAGCCGTGTATAATTGGAGCCAGGTTTCCTTGTCACCTGAGAACAGCACCTCCCTCGAAGGGAGACCTAACATACCATTGGTTGCCACTTTGGTAGGCTTCCTGGATGACTTGCTGCATTCCAGGTCACCTAAATCTTCCCATGGTGCCAACCCAGCTGCCAAGGCAACAGCAGGGAATTAACACCAAAGTGGGCCACCCGGGCTTCCTCTGAGCAAAGGACACTCCAATCAAAAAACTAGTCCACGGGCAAAGTATACTCTGCACTTTCCTCTCACCTGGGCAACTTAGCATTGTGAGGGCACCTACTGCCTCATCTCAACTTGGCACTGTGCCATCGGTCTAACTCAAAACCTTATGCTTTTCCCCAACTAATACACTACCACCTCATCCCAATTTCTCCTGTCCCTTGAGCCTACCTCAAATGGGGGAAATCTACTCTATCAAGTCCAGCGGTTCTGATTTAAGGTCAGACCACATTAGCTGTCACCCTGACTTGGCCAATATTTGGTTGACCTTTGACCCCATATAAAATCCCCCCGCCCACCCGTCCCAAAATGAAGCCCTGGTTGCCTTTTATTGTGGGGGCCCTTCTTTTTAAAAAAAAGTCCCCCTCCTGATCAGAGTAAGTTCATGTCAAAAGGAGCGCGCCTTCCCAGAATGTTTTACTTCTTTTCCCGCTCAAATTGCATCTTCACCTTGCACCGCGTTCGGTCGCTTCAGCCTCCTCGGTTTAAATACCCGGGGGTGGGCCCCAAGGAAGGGGGCGGAGACAGCCGTGGCCACGCCCCCGACCAATCACGGCGCACGTTTGCCCCCGGCCCCTCGCGCACCGCCGGCCCGCTGTCCAATCAGATCTGCACCCCCCCCCCCACACCCTCCGTCTAGAGCCGCTGGCACGTGGCGGAGCGCGAGCAGTCCTAGGCAACGGTCAAAATTCAAACCAGCGCCAGGTGTCTGTGACGGTTACTCGGCCCTTCCGTCAGTACTAGCACCTTCAGCCCCAACTTGCTTCTCAGAAGGCTGAGCAATAAAGGGGCCGCTTCCTCTCAAAGGACTGAGATAACCTTAAAAGGCATTATGATATTGCAAGAAAAGAGAACGTATCTTTGTGAAAGTCCTTAAAATGACTAGAAAAAGGACATACTTTCTCAAAAGGATTAAGATAATTGAGAAAGAGAACATCACCATCAAAGGCATTAAGAAATCGCTAAAATGATGACGTATCTATTTAAAAGTCCTCGAGTTGACTAAAATGATCTTTTTTCACAAGGCATCAAGATAATTGAAAAAGAGAATGTATTTTGAAAAGGCATTAAGATATTGCAAAAGAAGTATCGTATTCAAAGTCCGTGAGATGACAAAGAAAAGAACATATTTTCTCTTAAGATAATTGAAAGAGAACATCTTAAAAGACATTAAGATGTTGCAAAAAGAGAACGTATCTTTGTAAAAGTTGCTAAGATGCATAGAAAAAGGACATATTTTCTGAAAAGGATTAAGATAATTGAAAAAAAGAACATCATCTTCAAAGGCATTAAATCGTTAAAAGATAACGTATTTATTTAAAAGTCCTCGAAGTGACTAAAAGGGCATATTTTCCTACGAGGCACCAAGATAATTGAAAAAGTGAACATCATCTGAAAGGCATTAAGATATTGCAAAAAAAGTATCTTCTTCAAAGTCCTTGAGATGACTAAGAAAAGAACATATTTTCTCTTAAGATAATTGAAAGAGAACATCTTAAAAGGCATTAAGATATTGCAAAAAGAGAATGTATCTTTGTAAAAGTCCTTAAGATGACTAGAAAAAGGACACATTTTCTCAAAAGGCATTAAGATAATTGTAAAAGACAACATCGTGAACGGCATTAAGCTATCACCAATATATTTCCTATATCTTCTTCCAAGTTTTCGAGATGACTTGAAAAAAATGACATATTTTCTCAAAAGCATTATGATTGAAAAATAGAACATATCTTCCCAGAAAGCATTAAAATGGCTGGAAAGGGGGACATGTCTTCTCAAAATGCATTAAGAGAGACAACATTTTTTCAGAAGATATTACAATGACATAAATGTTTTAAAAAGCATTGATTTGACTGAAAATATTTTCTCAGAAGATATTAAGATGGCTAAAAAAGAGAATATGCCTTCTTAAAAGAAATTAAGAGACCAAAATGAGGACATCTTCTCAAATGCATTAAGAAGACATCTTTAAGGACACAGACTATAAAATAGAGACATGTCTTCCCAAAAGACCAAAAAGAGGACATCTCCTAAGAAGGTAAAAAAAAATAAATAACTTAAAAGACATTAAGATTACTGAGAAAAAGAAAATGTCTTCTTAAAAAGCATTAAGAAAGTAGCAAAAGAGGACAAATTTACTTAAAAGGTATATTAAGCTAGCCAAAAAAGGGCATTATCTCATCTAATTGCTGGAAAACTAGAGAGAAGATACCAAAGGAAATTGAATCAAAAGTCAACATCAGTATGGTTAATCAAGACCAAATGATTGCCTCCATGTCAAAGAAAGAGTTGTGGAGATGGAGCTGCGGGCATGGGACTGGGGTAGGCACAGTAAGAAGTCTCACAATACCAGGTTAAAGCATAACATGTTTATTTGGAATGGTGAGCTTTCAAAGCACTGCACCTTCATCATGTGAATGGAGATAGGTTTCACAAAACGGCATATATATAGGCAAAGACAACTGTAAGATAATTACAGATTAGAATGTGAAGAATGATTGGAATGCAAGTCTTTATAGATGATCATTCACTACGTTTAATATGTCATTGGCCAAGAGATAAATGTTCATGGCACAGTATGGTGAATTTTCTTGCTTTTCTTTGGAAGAGTACCAGTATCCTTGCAATCTTTTACCTCCACCGGAGAGAGAAGATTGATCTCCTGGGTTGAAATTCTCATCTGACAGTGCAGCAAACTCTTCAGTACACTATCAGGAGTGTCAGGGCTCAAGTCCTGCTAGAATGGGTCTTGAACCTATAACCTTTGATCCTGAGGTCACAGTGCTAGTTAATAAGCCATGGTTGGTATATATATTGTAATAAAGCAGAGGTTGATTCCACACACCCCTTCCTCGAGAGCTAACACTGAAATACTCAAGGGAAGTATATTGCCTTATAATTTGTAAAACATGTGCGTGAAATGGTGCAATCTGCTCTTCAGCAATTTCTATTGGTTAAATAAAAATAAATCCCTGACACAATCTCTCTAAAATCAACATGTAACAATTTACTTATCCAGCTAATACTGAGCAAATTAACTAAATTATTAACAAAGCAAATAAATCCCTTCAACCTATTAGCTATTCTCTGATAAAACAAGATCCTAATGGTATGCTGTTCAAATAAATCAAAAATTCCCACTCATTAACAAAAGAGAATTTAGTCACTTTCTAAATTACAACTAAGATTTGTGTCTTCTGGAATATTCTGGCCTTAATTCTTCTGTCTGGAACTTTTCTTTGGTACCTTTGCCATCTTAGTTGGTGTTTTCTCTAAGACATAGATGAAGCTATAAGAGACAGATGCCCTCTCGAGAGAGAGAGTCGAAAGTTGTTACTTCTGGCAGGTGACAGTTGCTGTTTCTTTTTGTCCCACTGCCCCTTTGTTTTATACCTATGATGGTATAAACCATCCCACAACAGGATTGGTTCTAGCTTGTCAAAACCATCAGATTGAAACTTGATAGGTTTTGATATCTATGTGCCTGATTCAAATTCATTGGCTAAATTCAAAAGCCTGTTCTCTTGGTAAAAACTGCTGTTTGGCCTTTCAGTACTAACGTTTCATTTGTACTCACATTTTATAATTTTGCAAACACTAAATTCTAACTTCCTACCTTCTAATCTACAATATTTTTATTTATTTATCCAATTCAGTCAAATCAAATCCAATTCAGAGTCTCATCAAGTGAGACATTCCCGATCCAAGTTGACAAGACAGGGCTCTCACCTCCTGTTTTGGGCTTGACCTACATGATCCAAGCTGAATGGAGTAGGCATTGCACCTCCACCAAGGCTTGATCTCATTTGCAGCTTAGCCAAAAGGCCGAGATGCCACTTTTAAAATACTCTACCCAAATGTGCAACAGTATATATATATATACCAAAAATTGTATTCAAAATTATGCCAATACTTCCTATAACTTATTAACCCTCTGCTGTACTGTTAGCCTTAGCCAATGTGGTTTTAGCTTCAACTTTGCATGCTATGCTAAGATGTAAAAGGATGTGAGGGTTCTGGAGAGGATACAGAGAGAGATTTGGGTCCCAGGAATAAGGGATTTTAACCCCAAGGTTTGGCTTGGAGATGCTGGAGGTTGTTTTCCTCAGAGCAAAGGAGATTGAGAGGCGATCTGAGCTGGATGACAAAATGGTGACAAGTTTAAATAAGGTGCATTAATAGGAATAGGGCTCACAGATTAAAGATTTTGGGAAGTGGAGGAGGGGGGAGCAGTGTTTGAGATGTGAGAAAGAACTTCTTTCACTCAGGGAGTGATCTCGAACTGATTGCCACGAGGGAGGGTGTGCAGGTAATGAATGATTTCAACAGGAAACTGGATGAGATCTCAAAGGATTTGAACATGCAGGGCTAGAGGTTTTCAAACAAACATTTAAACAAAGAACAAAGAACAAAACAGCACGGGAAACAGGCCCTTCGGCCCAACAAGCCCGCGCCGCCATCCCGATGTTCCCACCTCTACCCGCGATCCCTGTCCATGTTTATAGATCTATGGATTAAAAACCAAATTTGAGACAATTTAGGGAGAATTTGTTTTTCCAATTAGCCTAAGAGCACATCTTTGAGATGTGGGAGGAAACCGGAGCACCCAGAGAAAAACCACACAAGCACGGGGAGAATGCGCAAACTCCCACAGACACAGGCCCAAATCCATGTATCTGCAAAGCGCAGCGATAGTCACTGAGCAGTCGTGTTGCCCATCAAATGGGCCAGGTCAAGCATACACTAACAACGTGAAGTACTAGGATACTCTCGAAAAAAAAATCCAAGAGCAGCCCTCTCACAACTCATCGCGTGTATGCCCCTTGTTAGACAACAAGGTGGTCCAAAGCACCTGTAGGATAAAAACAAGTACATCAATATCATCATCTATTTACACACTTCCCAGGGACTCCCAAGGTTCATGATCCCTATTTTAAATCAGTTTTCTATACCCCTCCATTCCCATTCTGTTCATGTGCCCATCTAAGTATTTCTTAAATAACTCCAGAGTACCTGCCTCCACCACTTTACTTGGCAGCGCATTCCATACCCCCACCACCCTCTGTGTGAAAAAACTCCCTCTAGCATCCAAAGTATACCTTATCACCATCTCCCTAAGCCCGTGATCCCTCGTGTTATTCGAGTCCATCCTAGGAAAAAGCTTAACCCTGTTTACTCTATCTATGCCCCTCATAATCTTGTACACCTCTATTAGATCTCCTCTAAGTCTACGTCTTTCTAAGGAAAACAGTCCCAATTTGCCTAACTTCTCCTTGTGTCTCAGACCTTCCATACCAGGCAGCATCCTGGTAAACCTCCTCTGCACTCTCTCCAGACTCTGCACGTCCTTCCGGTATTAGGGCGACCAGAACTGGACACGGTATTCCAAATGAGATCTAACCAACGTTTTATACAACTGCAACATTAAAGGCCAGCTCTTGTACTCCATTCCCCTTCCTATAAAGGCTAACATACTATATGCTTTCTTCACAACCTTCTCCACTTGCTCTGCCACCTTCAGAGACTTGTTCACCTGCATCCCCAGGTCCCTCTGCATTTCTGTACTCTTAATAGGTCTACCCTTTATCATATACCTCCCCACTACATTCTTTCTCCCAAAATGCATCACCTCACATTTATCAGGATTGAATTCCATCTGCCATCTGTCTGCCCACACTACCAGCCTATGTCCTGCTGCATCGCCTGGCAATGCTCCTCACTATCTGCAAGTCCAGCCATCTTTGTATCGTCTGCAAACTTGCTGATCACTCCACTTACTCCCTCTTCCAAGTCATTAATATATATTACAAATAGAAGAAGTCCTAGTACCGAGCCCTGCAGCACATCACTAGTGACTAACCTCCAGCTAGAAAAACACCCTTCCACTATTACTCTCTGTCTCCTATTAACAAGCCAGATACTTATCCATCTAGCTACCTGTCCTTGTATCCCATTAGCCTTGACCTTCTCAACTAACCATGAGGGACTTTGTCAAACGCCTTACTAAAATCCATATAGACGACATCAACGGCTTGCCCTTTGTCCACCGTTTTCGTCACCTCCTCAAAAAATTCTACTAGATTTGTAAGGCACAACCTCCCCTTAACAAATCCATGCTGCATATCCCTAATCAGATCGCAACGCTCTAAGTGCCTATACATCCTATCTCTAAGAATCTCCTCCAACAGCTTCCCTACCACTGACGTCAAACTCACCAGCCTATAATTTCCAGGGTTATCCCTACTACCCTTTTTAAACAACGGTACAACATTACCTATTCTCCAGTCCTCTGGGACCTCACCTGTGTCCAAAGAAGAGACAAAGATTTGCGTCAGAGGCCCAGCAATTTCACATCGCACCTCCCTAAGCAGCCTGGGATAAATGCCATCAGGCCCTGGAGATTTATCAGTTTTAATGCTACCTTGAAGCTCTAACACTTCCTCCCTCGGTATGGATATTTCCCTCAACTGGTCCACAGCTCCCTCAGAGACAGGAGCTGCCAACAAGCCCCTCTCCTTCGTGAATACCGACGCAAAGTATTCATTCAGGATCTCCGCCATTCCCTCGGGCTCTAAGCACAGTTCCCCTCCTCCATCCCTAAGAAGTCCGATTTTTCCTCTAACCCACCCTTTTATTCCTAACATAGGAGTAAAAAGCCTTTGGATTTTCCTTAATCCTATCCGCCAAAATCATTTCATGCCCCCTTTCTGCCCTTCTAACTCCCCGTTTGAGCTCCTTCCTACTCTCTCTATATTCCTCCAACGCTGTCTCTGTTCCCAGCTGCTTTGACCTCTCATAGAACATAGAACATTACAGCGCAGAACAGGCCCTTCAGCCTTCGATGTTGCGCCGACCAATTAGGAAAAAGCAATGACCCTATAACCTAAACCATTCCCTTTTCATCCATAAACTTATCTACTAACCTCTTAAACGCCACCAAACTTGGCGCATCTACAACTGCAGCAGGTAGGGCATTCCATACCCTTACGACCCTCTGGGTAAAGAACCTACCTCTGACATCCGTCCTATAAACTACCACCCCTTAATTTAAAGTTATGTCCCCTCGTGCTAGCTTTCTCCATCCTCGGAAAAAGGCTATCACTGTCCACCCTATCTAAACCTCTAATCATCTTATATGTTTCAATAAGGTCTCCTCTTAGCCGCCTTCTTTCTAACAGAAACAACCTCAAATCCCTCTGCCTCTCTTCATAAGACCTGCCTTCCATACCAGGCAACATCCTGGTAAAATTCTACTAGATTTGTAAGGCACAACCTCCCCTTAACAAATCCATGCTGCATATCCCTAATCAGATCGCAACGCTCTAAGTGCCTATACATCCTATCTCTAAGAATCCCCTCCAACAGCTTCCCTACCACTGACGTCAAACTCACCAGAGTTTTGGACAGTGATAGCCTTTTTCCTAGGATGGAGAAAGCTAGCACGAGGGGACACAACTTTAAATTAAGGGGTATGAGTTATAGGACGGATATCAGAGGTAGGTTCTTTACTCAAAGAGTGATTAGGGAGTGGAATGCCCTGCCTGCAGCTGTTGTAGATGCGCCAAGTTTGGTGGCGTTTAAGAGGTTAGTTGATAAGTATATGGATGAGAAGGGAATGGTTTAGTTAGGAGGGGCATTGCTTTTTATTTTGGTCGGCACAACATCGAAGGCCGAAGGGCCTGTTCTGTGCTGTATTGTTCTATGTTCTATGTAAACCTCCTCTGTACCATCTCCAATGCCTCCACATCTTTCTTATAATGCGGGGACCAGAACTGCACACAATACTCCAAGTGCGGCTGCACTAGAGTTTTGTACAGTTGCAACATGACGTTGTGGCTCCGAAATTCAATCCCCCTACCAATAAAAGCTAAGGAGTATAGGGCTAACGGTAGGACTCTTAATAGTGTTGATGAACAGAGGGATCTTGGTGTATATGTGCATAGATCCCTGAAAGTTGGCAATCGAGTCGATAAGGTTGTTAAGAAGGCATATGGAGTCTTAGAACATAGTACATTACAGCACAGAACAGGCCCTTCGGCCTTCATTGTTGCGCCGACCATTATAAAAAAGCAATGACCCTCCAGACTAAACCATTCCCTTCTCCTCCATAAACTTATCAACTAACCTCTTAAACGCCACCAAACTTGGCGCATCTACAACTGCCGCAGGCAGGGCATTCCACTCCCTAACCACCCTCTGGGTAAAGAACCTACCTCTGACATCCGTCCTATAACTATCACCCCTTAATTTAAAGCTGTGTCCCCTCGTGCTAGCTTTCTCCATCCTAGGAAAAAGGCTATCACTGTCCACCCTATCTAAACCTCTAATCATCTTACATGCTTCGATAAGGTCTCCTCTTAGCCGCCTCCTCTCTAACGAAAACAACCTCAAATCCCTCAGCATCTCTTCATAAGACCTGCCCTCCATACTAGGCAACATCCTGGTAAACCTCCTCTGTACCCTCTCCAATGCCTCCACATCTTTCTTATAATGTGGGGACCAGAACTGCACACAATACTCCAAGTGCGGCCGCACTAGAGTTTTGTACAGTTGCAACATGACGTTGCGGCTCTGAAATTCAATCCCCCTACCAATAAAAGCTAAGACTCCGTATGCCTTCTTAACAACCTTATCGACTTGATTGCCAACTTTCAGGGATCTATGCACATATACACCAAGATCCCTCTGTTCATCAACACTATTAAGAGTCCTACCATTAGCCCTATACTCTACACATTTGTTATTCCTGCCAAAGTGAATTACCTCACACTTTTCCACATTAAACTCCATTTGCCACCTCTCGGCCCAGCTCTGCAACTTGTCCAAGTCTCTCTGCAAACTATAACACCCCTCTTCACTATCTACCACTCCTCAACTTTGGTGTCATCCGCAAATTTACTAATCCATCCTTCAATACCCTCATCCAGATCATTTATAAAAATTACAAACAGCAGGGGCCCCAAAACAGATCCCTGAGGTACACCACTTGTAACCAACTCCACGATGAATATCTTCCATCAACCACCACCCTCTGTCTTCTATCTGCTAGCCAATTCCTAATCCAATTAGCTAAATCACCCTCAATCCCATACATCTGCATTTTCTGCAGAAGCCTTCCATGGGCCACCTTATCGAAACGCCTTACTAAAGTCCATATATACCACATCAACTGCCTTACCCCCATCCACCTCTTTGGTCACTTTTTCAAAAAACTCAATAAGGTTAGTAAGGCACGACCTACCATTCACAAAACCATGCTGACTATCCCCAATCAATTCATTTCTCTCTAAATAACTATAAATCCTATCCCTAATAATTCTGTCCAATACTTTGCCCACAACAGAAGTAAGACTCACCGGCCTATAATTCCCTGGAAAGTCTCTCTTCCCCTTCTTGAACAATGGGACCACATTCGCTATCCTCCAGTCTTCCGGCACTATACCCATAACCAACGACGACCTGAAGATCAGAGCCAGAGGCTCTGCAATCGCCTCTCTTGCCTCCCAGAGAATCCTAGGGTAAATCCCGTCCGGCCCAGGGGACTTATCTAACTTCAAACCCTCAAGAATATCTAGCACATCCTCCTTATCTACTTCAATACTTTCCAGTTTGCAACCCTGTATCCCAGTGTTCTCCACAACTACATTTACATCTCCCTGCGTGAATACCGAAGAGAAATATTTGTTCAGTGCCTCTCCAATCTCTTCAGGCTCCACGCACAACTTCCCACTGCTGTCTATGACTGGCCCTAATCTTGCCCTAACCAATCTTCTATTCTTAACATATCTAAAGAAAGCTTTAGGATTCTCCTTGATCCTATCAGCCAAAGTCTTCTCGTGTCCCCTTTTAGCTCTCCTCAACTCACTCTTTAGCTCCCTCCTGGCTAATCTATAGCTATCCATTGCACTAACTGAGCCTTCAAGCCTCATCCTGACATAAGCCTCCTTTTTCCTTTTAACCAGCGAATTAACTTTTTTAGTACACCATGGTTCCCTTACTCGACCATTTCCTCCTTGCCTGACAGGGACATACTTATCAAGGACTCGCAGTAGCTGCTCCTTGAATAAGCTCCACATTTCAGATGTTCCCAGTCCCTGTAGTTTCCTAGTCCAACCTATGCATCCTAATTCCCTCCTTATGGCCTCATAATTACCATTCCCCCAGCTATAACTACTGCCCCCAGCTTCATGCCTATCCCTATCCATCGCTAAGGTGAACGTAAACGAATTGTGGTCACTATCACCAAAATGTTCACCAACTTCCAAGCCTAACACCTGGTCTGGTTCATTGCCCAGCACCAAATCCAATGTAGCCTCACCTCTAGTTGGCCCATCTACAAACTGAGTCAAAAAACCTTCCTGCACACTTTGTACAAAAACTGACCCCTCTAATGTGCTAGAGCTATAGCTATTCCAATCAATATTAGTAAAGTTAAAGTCCCCCATAACAATTACCCTATTACTTTCACTCCTGTCCAGGATCGACTTTGCAATCCTTTCCTCTACCTCTCTAGAACTTTTAGGAGGTCTATAAAAGACTCCCAACAGGGTGACCTCTCCTCTCCTGTTTCTAATCTCAGCCCATACTACCTCAACAGACAAGTCCTCATCAAACTTCCTTTCTGTCACTGTGATACAGTCTTTGACTAATAATGCCACTCCTCCCACCCTTCTACCTCCTTCTCTACTCCGATGCCTCCATATGCCTCTCTTATGCCTCATATGCCTACTCCACATGCCTCTCTTTTTTTCCTAACCAAGTCCTCAATATCCCTAGTAATCCACGGCTCTCTAATCCTACCTTTCCCATACTTCCTCTTGGCTGGCACATATTTATCTTGCAACATTTTCAGTATTCCCTTGAAAAAGTCCCACATGCCTAGCGTGGACTTAACCTTGAACAACCGTTCCCAATCAGTTTCCATAAGTTCCTGCCTAATCCGACCATAGTTAGCCTTCCCCCAATTCAGCACCCTGCCCCCAGGCAACAAGCATCCTTTTCCATCTGTATCCTAAAGTAGACAGAATTGTGGTCACTGTTAGCCATGTGTTCCCCTACTGCAACATCAACCACCTGCCCTGGCTCATTACTCAGAACTAAATCCAATATAGCCCCTTCTCTAGTCAGGCTAGCCACATACTGCTCCAACGATCCTTCCAGTACACATTTTACAAATTCCTGCCCGTCCAAACCCCCAGCTCTAGGTACTTTCCAATCCACCCTATGGAGATTAAAATCTCCCACTGTAACGACTCTTCTTTCTGCACCTATCCAAAATGTCTTTACATATGCCTTCTTCAACTACCCGTGGCTGTTGGGTGGCCTATAATACACCCCTAGCATAGTAATCGCCCCCTTTCTATTCCTCAACTCCACCCATAGCGACTCCACTCCTAACTCCTGATAAATGTGAGGTGATGCATTTCAGGAGAAAGAATGTAGGGGGGAGGTACACAATAAAGGGTAGACCTATTAAGAGTACAGAAATGCAGAGGGACCTGGGGGTGCAGGTGAACAAGTCTCTGAAGGTGGCAGAGCAAGTGGAGGAGGTTGTGAAGAAAGCATATAGTGTGTTAGCCTTTATAGGAAGGGGTATAGAGTACAAGAGCTGGCCTTTAATGTTGCAGTTGTATAAAACGTTGGTTAGACCTCATTTGGAATACTGCGTCCAGTTCTGGTCGCCCTACCGGAAGGACGTGCAGAGTCTGGAGAGAGTGCAGAGGAGGTTTACCAGGATGCTGCCTGGTATGGAAGGTCTGAGATACGAGGAGAAGTTAGGCAAATTGGGACTGTTTTCCTTAGAAAGACATAGACTTAGAGGAGATCTAATACAGGTGTATAAGATTATGAGGGGTATAGATAGAGTAAACAGGGTTAAGCTTTTTCCTAGGATGGACTCGAATAACACGAGGGGTCACGGGCTTAGGGGGAGAGGGGTAGGGTATAATTTGGATACTAGAGGGAGTTTTTTCACACAGAGGGTGGTGGGGGTATGGAATGTGCTGCCAAGTAAAGTGGTGGAGGCAGGTACTCTGGAGTTATTTAAGAAATACTTAGATGGGCACATGAACAGAATGGGAATGGAGGGGTATAGAAAACTGATTTAAAATAGGATCATGAGCCTTGGGAGTCCCTGGGAAGTGTGTAAATAGATGATGATATTGATGTACTTGTTTTTAATCCTACAGGTGCTTTGGTCCACCTTGTTGTCTAACGAGGGGCATACACGCGATGGGTCGTGAGAGGGCTGCTCTTGGATTTTTTCGAGAGTATCCTAGTGCTTCACGTCGTTAGTGTAAGCTTGACCTGGACCATTTGATGGGCAACACGACAGCTCAGTGACTATCGCTGTGCTGTGCAGATACATGGATTTGGGCCTGTGTCTGTGGGAGTTTGCGCATTCTCCCTGTGCTTGCGTGGGTTTTCTCCAGGTGCTTCGGTTTCCTCCCACATCCCAAAGATGTGCTCTTAGGCTAATTGGCAAAACAAATTCTCCCTAAATTGTCTCAAATTTGGTTTTTAATCCATAGATCTATAAACATGGACAGGGATTGCGGGTAGAGGTGGGAACATCAGGGTGGCGGCGCGGGCTCGTTGGGCCGAAGGGCCTGTTTCCCGTGCTGTTTTGTTCTTTCCTCTGTATTGTCCTCCCTCTGCACCGCCATGATGATCTCCTTAACTAACAACGCCATCCTCCACCTCTTCTAGACCCTCCTCTGTCACGCCTAAAACACTTATACCCAGGAACGTTCAGTTGCCACTGCTCCCCTTCCTTTAACCACGTTTCCGTCACCACAACCACATCCAAGTTCCTCATAAACGTTAAGGCCCTAAGTTCATCCGTTTTTCCAGTTACGCTCCTTGCATTGAAACAGACACACTCCAGACCTTCAAGCTCACTCGGAACCTCCTTCTCCCTGGTGTATTTCTTCTCATCTATGCTTACTCTATCTCCCATCTCGCTCTCTACTGAGCTATCGGTCTCAGCCCCATGGCCGCCCCCGCCCCCATTAGTTTAAATCCTGCCGAAACAATCCACACAAAGCCACAAGTTTAAATTGATCTGTTAGGTTTTTCTACATGAAAGGATAAAATTTCTGACGTGGACAGCAGCACAGATACAGGCTGTTCAGCCCATCTCCATGTTAATGTTGTGGCTCCACACAAGCCTTTCACACCCCATCACCACATCCTTCTATTCCTTTCTCTCTCTCTCGTGTGTTTGTCCAGCTTCGCTTTGCTTCCCTTCCCACTCCCACCAATACAACTACATTCCTACCATTTGGTGGTTTATGAAGTTTCTCCGGAATTCCCCTTCCACTCAAAAGGGCTCAACCTTTTCCAGCTGTTTCGGTCTGGACTTAATATCCTTTTCCTTACAGCTGTTTTTGTCACAGCAGGGAATATGCATTAAGTAGTCTAGCTTAGCCAGAAAATAATAGAACTAAAGATGGATGAGTCATTGAAAAGTCTGGTTCAATTCTGAGTATTGCTTTTCAAAACAGTTTAAATGAAATGCTGGAGGGGAAAATTTCAAAATGTTTATTTGGTGAACATTTCTGTTTAATAATTTAGAAAGGAAAAGATTATTTGTGTATCGATTTGACATCTTCCATTTAAACGGCATCTGAGGATTAAGGAGGACTTGCTTTGACTGCGGCTCAGTGGGTTCTAATACAACCAAGTCTGCCTACTGATTCCTTTGCAGGTTTTTGCCCTCCTTGCCTTCACCTGAGATGCTGCGTTCTGTAACTTCGCAGCCAAATCTTCTCCAGCGATTTACATTAATCACAAAGCAGGGACTGTCACACTTTTGTAAAGTCAATTAAACTGAGGGGCAAAGCAAATAAATGCAGCCACTTAAAGGGGAACTGGCCAGAAAAAAAACAAAACATAATTAAAAGGATCAAGATACCCCAGTCCCTGCAGTGCCCATGAACACCATTTGATCCCTCTTCAGGGGCCTCCAGCTGCAACTATGGTAGAGAAACAGTTGGGTTGGGTCTAACAACCCATCTCCACATCACCTGCTTATGGTATGCTTGACAAGGCCCACAAGGAGGTCTTCATCTTTCCCTGCACCAAGTGCCTATAGATCAGGAGTATGATGCTGAAATAGAAACAATATTGCAAACAAATGTTTTTGTAAGAAACTAAAGAAGGGAGTGGAATCTAAAACAACTTACTCCACAAGACCACAGAATGGGTTGATAACTGAGAGTCCATGAACTGATGCATCCAATCCTTGTATGGCACTGCTGCATGCAACACCAGTGTTGAAAGGGAAAGGATCTCTCCACACAGAAAAGATTAGGGACTACGTTCCTCTTCAGCGAGAGTTAAGGTGTGGGGGTGTAGTGTGATGGTGTGGTTTGGAAATACTCATTCTAACACATTTCCCCTGTCCTTGAGGGAATCTCCTATCTTGACCATATACTCAGTAAAGCAACTGCTTCAGGGATCTAGTGTCAGAGACTGCTTGTGCAATTAGTGTTGTACTGCTGCAGGTACTGGCTTTAACTTTTTAAAAAAAAGTTTGTCACAACTAAGGCTTACATAAACACTGCAATGAAGTTACTGTGAAAATCCCCTAGTTGCCACACTCCAGTGCCTGTTTGGCAATACTGAGGGAAAATTTAGCACAGCTGATACATCTAACCAGGTCTTTTAGACTGTGGGAGAAAACCAGAGTACCTGGAGGAAACTTATGCAGACTCCATCTAGGAACAGAAGACAAGAAAACATGCCTTGATAGTTTAAAAACTGGTAGAATAATATTGCATAATTGTGCTGAGGGAATTATGAATACAGATTTTCCCCAAACACCCCACACTCTGGGAAAGACAAGATATAGCAAATGATTTATGATTGACTATGACAATGTTAACTTCTCCACTTTTGGGAAGTCAAGATATGAAATGTGCTGCTGCTGACTTGGCAATATTAAATCATTCTGCTGATCTGCAAACCATCCAGAGTCATCAACTTGACAACAATACTGTTGGAAAAATATGCAAAACAAATGAGTTATTCATAAGAATCCTGCAGACCCACTTCAAACATGCTGACTTCTCAACTGAAACTTTAACTTTCTTTAAGTTCTGAAACTTAACTCAGTAAAGTTTCACAACACCAATTTTAAAACCAATTTATCTGATAGTGTCAAAAGCTTGTGAATTTACTATGTGCCTTCGTCAGGCAAATGCAGTGTTCTGGTCTGCAATAGCACTCATACCAACACAGAGACAGTTACAGATTGCTGATGAGAATGCAAATCCTTACATCTAACCTGCTATTCAAGTGTTAAAGTGGCTAACAATGTGTGTGAAGGGAATCCTGAGCATTGGTTAGAGAATTGTGTATTTTCTCTAGACAGCACAGTAAGTGAGGTTTTTTGCCAACCCAGGCAAGTTACAGATAGTGTGTAATGAAGCCAAGATCCCTATTAAGGCCATCCTCGTGTGCGGAACTTGGCTATCAGTCTCTGCTCAGTGACTCTGAGCAGTCATGTGTCCCGAAGGCTCCCTTGAAGAACATTTACCTGCAAGTCAGAGGCCGAATGCCCATGACTGCTGAAATGTTTGCCCACAGGAAGGGAACTGTTTTGTCTGGTGATTGTTGAGCAATGCTCATTCATCTGCTGTCAGTGTCTGCATGGTCTCCCCAATGTACCATGCTTCAGGACATCCTTTCTTGCAACATATTAGGTAGACAACATTGGTCAAGTTGCAAGAGTATGTACTGTGTACCTGGTGAATGGTATCCTCATGTTGTCCATGTCTATGATCTGGCATGTCTTACAGAGGTTGCTGTGGCAGGGTTGTGTGGTATTGTGGTCACTGTTCTCCTGAAGATTGTTCACAGCAAACTACCCAGTGATCTGTTTGAGGTTGTGCAGTTGTCTGAAAGCAAGAAGTGGGGATGGCCCTAGCGAGATGTTCATTGTCAATGATATGACGATGAAAAAACCTCACTTACTGTGCTGTCTGGAGAAAATACACAATTCTCTAACCAATGCTCAGGATTCCCTTCACACACATTGTTAGCCACTTTAACACTTGAATAGCAGGTTAGATGTAAGGATTCGCATTCTCATCAGCAATCTGTAACTATGTGTTGATGAGTGCTATTGCAGACCAGAACACTGCATTTGCCTGACGAAGGCAGTGTCAAAAGCTCGTGAATTTACTATCAAATAAATTGGTTGGATTTAAAATTGGTGTTGTGAAACTTTACCCAGTCCAACATCGGCATCTCTACATCATCCATGTTTTAAAGCACTGACTTTAGGTTTAGATCTTAAGGCTAAAAGGAATACGAGAAGGGTAATGGGGAGAGGAAGACAGGATAAGATATTGAATGGATTAGCCATGATCAAATGAATGGTGGGCTGGGCTTGAATGGCCTACTCCTGCTTCTCATTTCTACATAACACTATGACCAAGATCACTACTGCAAACATGGGCCAAATGGCCTCCTGCATAGCAAAGTTTTTTTTTATATAAAATAAGAGGGTTTGGGAACATGTGTACTCAATATGCTTTTACTGCAGAGAAAATAGAACCACAGGTCAGAATATTAAAAAATAAAGACAGATAACATCAGAAGATAATGCACAAACTGCTCCATTTTAATAATCACAGGTGCAAGGCAAACTCCAGTATAAAATCTGATCAGCACACAAGACATTTATGGAAACAATTACAGGAAATCTTTAAGCAAAATAGTGAAAAGCTGTTGGATATAAAAAAACTTCTGTCAAAAATCTTTTAAACTATTTTTGAAACAAGTTGTCAATGACAGTTTAAATCCTTGGACTGAAGCCACTAGAAAAGCCTGATGAGTCCCCTATACAATTTTAATCCTAAAATTATACAGTAAATAATTGGAGAATTCAGTTAGCAATGGGACATGGCCAGTCTACACTGTGTGGACTGTGTCTTAGTGGTATTTCTTTGGTGAAAACACTTGAAATGAGGACTTGGTTGTAAACCCTTTACAATAAAGTGCCCTTATATTGGTCAGACACTTATTTTTATCCACACCAGGCATTGCCTTTTCAAATCCAAATTTTGCTGGTCTTCACCCTCCCAAACTCCCACATAAGTGACATTTTTCCACAAGAACCACCCCCTCCTTTCTTTGGGAGGGATACCAAGGCAAATCCAAAGCAATGCCATCAATAAAGTCAGACCATCTCCCCAAACACTGGGCTCAAGGACTATCTCAACATCTTTTCAATAAAAAGGCTCAAGTTCAACAGTAGAAATAAATTCAAGTGTTGTGACACATCCCCAGCTGCAGACAGGAGACTGGGTCAGGTTCACCCCACCCTCATTTCAGAGTGTCAATAGTTCTCAAAAATCAATTCATATTAGGGTTTCCAAAAATAGCCATTGATTGCCTTGAAGTGTGATCTTTACTGCCATGTTGTTATCTACAGGAAGGAGCTATTACTTGTAATATTACAACATCCTTCCTTGATCTATTAAGTAGAACAGCTTAACCACACAAAACTCACATCTGAATCATTACTCAGTTGCATTAAATGTTACAGCAGCATGCTTAGACAACTTTGCATGCCCATCCAGCACTATAGCTGCCCATTTAATGCAACAGCAGTGAATTGAGTGATACAGAATTGCTAAGGCTTCACATTTGGTCTGGAGATTAAATGGGCATCAAAACAATCTTAGTTGTTAAGACTCTTGGGAGCCAACAAATACACTTTAGACTTGAATATAATTCATTGCACAAAAGCAACCTGGATTGGGAGCATGCCTTGGAGGTTATATTGTAGACTATGGAATTAGTGGATGACATGGTTTAGAGGGGACACCAAATTGGTCTTCATACAAATGGAGAAACCTCCTTCCATATCAATCATTTTTAGCCTGTTGGGACCTCTAGCAATGTTAGTCACCCCTCAGTATTTCTGTTATCTTCCTCTGAATCCGATAGGCATCATCCATAAACTGCTCCAGCATGGAATCCAACAAGCGGATGGTTGAGGCGCCAGAAAGCTGCCTGCCAGGCAGGGTCTCGAGGAGCGGCAGCCACTTCATGTTGCTAGGGGAAACCAGCACATTCTTTTCCGTCCACCTCACCAGTTCTTCCGAGACGGCTTTCTCAGTGAGCTCCCTTGCCAGCCTGCATCGGATCTCATCTGAGAGGACAAAAGTGGGCTGGCCAATTAACCTGGCACTCTTGTTCAAGTCTTGGTAATCCAGCCCGAGCACAGTGCGGAAGAAGCGGATCTCTTTGTGCAGAAAGGAGATGTTTGCCTGGTAGGGCAACTGCTCAACTGGGACAGGGTCGATAACACAACTGTAAATTGCCGATACTGGAATTAACACCTTAAGTGAATTCTTCAGCTCCATCTTATTGGCCAGGTAGTGCAGTGATAGTAACAGAGCATGTTTCTGGAGTGGGGGTGAGGAGTTCTGCAGGGCTTGAACGCATGCCATGAAATCAAACCTCCCAGTGTCATGGCAGGAAATACAGAAGAAGCGACTGATTGCATATTCAATGTCCAAGTAGTCAAAGTGGTCAGCAGTGACCACATGCAGGGCATCTTTAGCAAACTCCTTGTTCTTGTAACTGTGGATGTCCAAGTCAATCTTGGTGCAGACAAAGTAAACTTGCTTGCCAATCCGCCGGAGCTCATTGGCGAGGGCTACAGCCTCCCTTGTGAATCGGCTTGATGACAGGATAAAAAAGCCAACATATCGGTCAACCTCTAGTGCTTTCAGGTAGCCATCTGGTGAGAAGTTGGCCTCCTCAATATTGGGCAGCTCCCAGAACATGCAGCAAGGTTCTCCTGGTCGGCTGTAGGATGCTGGCTTTGCCACCTGCTGGGAGGTGTCAGTTGGGGCAGCATTTGTGCCATCTTTGAAATCCATTACTGAATTAATGAAAGTAGACTTCCCCACCTTTGGGGTGCCAGTGACTGCTACATGAACTGTTACACATTCAATTCGTTTCCTCTCAGCTTTCACCAAAGGTGCCATTTTGGCTATCCCACCATCCTTCATGGCTTTTAGAAGTCTCTCAAGAATCCCTTCAGCTTCCAAATCCATACTGAAACTGAGGGGGGGAGGAAAAAAAAAAAAAAGGACCATTAAAAGCTAATCTAGAATGTAGAATAAAAAATGTTAGCATTGTTGAGCTCCTAGTGTCCTCATTCCTGTCCCAAAACCAAACAAAGCACATGAGAAAGACACAGGAAAAGGAACAAGTCAACTTGTTCCCTTACAAAGTAAGTATCAGCACTCACCTTCCAAGCCCTTTGTCCAACAGACAAGGACACTCATTGGGTCAAGTTAGAAGTCCACTTTGTACAGACAAAGCATGATTTTCTCTGTATGCAGATAGAAGACCAGAGTCTCAGAATTAGAAGACAGACATTCAACCCATCACTCTGGTCAACTCACCTGTATCATCCCCTAGCCTTGTCCTATCACATGCCTCAGGATGCAACTAACTTTCCAATTTCTGCCTTTGCTCATTTTTTAATATTAATCCTGTGATGTCTCTGGCTGTTCTGTATTTGGAAATGAAGCTTGCTTCTATGTGAGGTCCAAAGTGGACAACTGCAGTAATCAACTGAATTTTACTCAAGGTAGAAAAATCAGTTTTTCCCCATTTGCTAACATTTTTGGTGCACCCAACATCTCTTAAAAGTCGGTCTGCAGAATAGTCACTAGGAGCTTTACGAGCAAAGATTTCTGCCAGTCAGAATCACAACTAGATGTGTAGCAGAGAGCCTAAATGGTGCTCAGTGCAACTTAGTACTGAGCTACAGTATTTGTGTCCCCTTTAGAAACACACCCTCCCCATAATATAGAATCATACAATCCCAAGTATAGAGACCAATCAGCCCATCAAATCTATACCAATTCAGACTGAGCATCTTACTTAGTCCCTTTTCCACACACACCCCCCCCCCCCCCCCATTCCTGTAATCCTGCACATCTAGTCCTTCTAACCTACACTGAGGGGCAATTTCACATGGCCAACCTAGTAATTTAGCAACACCAATTTTAAATCCAACCGATTTATTTGATAGTAAATTTGAGAGCTTTTAACACTATCAAATAAATCGGTTGGATTTAAAATTGGTGTTGCTAAATTCTTACTACCCCAGTCCAACACCGGCATCTCTACATCAATCTACCTAGCCCATCTTCAACTTAATACAACAAGACTTTCTAGGACAAGAATGCCTATATACTATTAAGGCACAGTAAACTATTGAGCCCAAACTCCATGCCAGCTTCTTGTAGCCAAATTCCACTTCTCTCTCATCCCTTAATCCCATTTTCCTCAGGATATCATTGTGGTATAGTTGGAGAAGCTGGTATCATCATCCTGAGACTGGAGAAGTTCAAGAGTGCCTCAGATCACAACCAGCCTAGTGACAGGAGAACTAATTCAAAACAAGCCAAACCATAACTAAAAAAGGAGAATCTCCAGTCAATCTGGAAAAAGGGCAGAAATGACAGATTCCAGGATAACACTATAAAACAGGAATATTTAGGGGCTACAGGCAAAGCACTGGAGTGGGAACAGCAAATTAGTACACAGGCTGAATGGTCTCCTGTGACATATGAATGTAGAAATGTTTCAGGCAACCCCCAATCATCTCATTCAACCAGAATGAATAGACACCCATAAATGCCCCAGTTGCCTGACATCAACATCAACTTTCCCATTGGATTTATTAGTGATCAGTGCATGCTGGTAGCCTCTAGAATTCAACACCCAAAAAAACCAAGTGTGCAATCTTACAATATGCAATTCAGAACAGGTTTTTTTAAAAAGATGCAACATTACAAGTCTTAGGCAAGTCACTAACTCAAATGAGAATAGTTATTTGTCTGTGACATCTATAGCATTAAGTCAAATTAATAGAGCAAAGCAGCTTAATAGCCTGATTAATATATAGTGCACTGCTTGGCATATTTAATTGGAAATATGTTCATTGAGATATTCAACTGAAAGACCTCAGTCAACTGAAAATGGGCTGCAAATTAATCAAGTTTCTAACATCATCTTCCCCCTTACCCCCACAACCATTTCCAGAAGTTCCCAAATCAATTTTCTGGGTTAAGTCCCAGGCCAGCAACTCCAACTAACATTTTAACCAGATTAAAACAAAATCAACTCTGCCCCACCAGCTACAATGACAGAACTGGCAAGAAATGAGCAAGGGGGGTTTGGCAGACAAGTAGGACTAATTTCACAACTTCTAAGAAAGCCAACATAGACACAAGGGAATGCTCACTATGAGTCCAGCACAATTCCCTGAATCATAAGGTGATAGAGCATATAAAGTGGCCCTATAGTCAATCATACCTGCACCAGTCAAAGGTAAATGACTCAACTATTCTAATCCACAGTGACTAGTGACTGCTACCTCAGGTTCAATTCCAGCCTTAGATCACTGTGTGGAGTTAGCACATTCTCCCTGTGACTTTGGTTTCCTCTCACATCCAAAGATGTGCAGGCTAGGTGGATTGGCTATGCTAAATTGACCCTAGTGGCAGGGGAATTAGCAGAATAACTGCATTACAGGGATAGGGCCTGGGTGAGATGTGGTCATTAAAGACTTGATGGGGCAAATAACCCCCTTCTGTACTGGGATTCTACAATCCAAGCCCACAGGAAACAATCATGATCTTCCCCAGATATCTTAGTCATTAGAGTTAGATGTTTACAGCACAGAAACAGCCCCAGCAGCCCAACTCTTCCAATTTTTTTTATTTTAAATAATGATGAAGCAAGTCCTAAATCCCTCGATGCTATCTTACTCATGTAACTGAATACTTGAGATAATTGTACACATCTCTACTACTACTTCTGGAGCTTGTTCCAGCCATTTACCCACCCTCTGGGCACATCTCTCCCCCTTCACCTTAAACCAATGCCCTCAGGTTTTGAGTTCTCCTACATTTGGGAAAAGATCCTCTATTTTATGGATCTCTATAAAAATCACCCCCACACCTTCTACATTCCAGGGAGGAAGTCCCAGACTATCCTTATAACAAGCCACCAAATCCTGTTAGCATCCCAGTAAATCTTTTCTGCACTTTCTAGTTTAGTAACATTCTTCCTATAATGGGGTGACTAGAATTACATTAGTATTCCAAGTGTGGCCTTGCCAATGCCAACTTCAGTAAGATGTCCCAATTCCTGCATTCAATGCTCTGACCAATGAAATCAAACATTCCAAATGCCTTCTTCACCATTATCTACCTGTGAATCCACTTTCAAGGAGTGATGAACATGTACCCCTCAATTTCTTTATTCTATAACACTCCTTAACACCCTACCATTAACTGCACAAGTCCTCTCCTGATTTGATCTACCAAGATGCGTCACTTAACATTTAGTAGGGAAGGAAGCTAGCAAGGACAAGTTGCCCACCATAACAATTTAAATGTAGAAGAATTGGGGGGGGTGCAGCAGGAGAAGGCACTGACTGCAGAGGTAACAAGCCAGACTAAGACAGTAAGCAAGAGAAAAAAGGTGAAGGAAGCTTTCTTCACAATCCACAAAACTGGCCATTCCAAATAGTAATCATCCATCATTTGGATTCTCTCCCTCACCCTACATGATCTCAGCCTTTACTAACCCAAAGCTAGACATAACAAAATCACAAAACAGCACACTAGCTGCTGCTCTTTTGCCCCCTAGAATATTCCAGGCTCAAAGTTTCTCCAGAACTTAGATCTTAAACAGGAGTCCTAATGTTACAAAAGACACAGTCTATGTCACACTGTGTGGATTCACACATTCTCCCCTTGTCTATATGGGTTTCCAGAGGCTCTGGTTTCCTCTTACTCCAAAGATGTGGATTAGGTAGATTAACTGTGCTAAATTGCTCTTCAGTGTCAGGAGTACCAGCTAGGATAAATGCACAGGATTATGAGAATAAGGCCTGGATGGAATTGCAGTCAGTGCAGACTCAATGGGCCAAATAGCCTCCTTCTACATCATAGAATTTTATGATTCTATAACACATTCCAAACTAAATCACTTCAAAATTCATCTTTTGCCTTCAGGCAGCAACTAATCTCAAACTCTGCCTTTCACACTTCCATAAGTCTCACAACACCAGGTTAAAGTTTAGCAGGTTTATTTGGTAACAAAGACCACTAGCTTTTAAAGCACTGCTCCTTCATCAGGTGACTCACTGCATTTACCTTAGTCCAACACCAGTATCTCAACATCATTCATACCTCCTCCAGACTCATTCACTTCTCTCTTCATTTACCCAGAACCAATCATACACCAAAACAGCTTTTGTCCTTTCATCCCTCCACCCCACATCCCAAATTTTTCTTTTTGGTCTTTGGTCCAATCTCCCCACTTACTCAAAAACATTACAAAACAAAAGGCTCAAACTCTGAAACATTGACTCCACTCACTTCCCCTACAGTTAATACCTGATTTGTAAAGAGTTGCTGTAAGCTTCTGTTTTGCATCAGGGCCCAGTCTTTTAAAAGACCTTCTCTCGCCCACTTGGGGTTACCTCACATGATCCACTTAACCTGGATTAGCAACCCAAATGGACCATCCAATCAAAGAGCTCCTGCCAAACTGCTCCCACAGCATTAATAGGATGCTAATTGATCCCATCTCACCATTAACTGCAGCAACCACGTCAGCTTGGAGAAGGTACAGTCCACCATCTTCAAACTCAAGGGCCCAATCTCCCATCAGTAACATTTCCATCATCGCATTGGCCAAAGATCACTTACTGAGGAACAAGGAAGTAGCCACAGTGACCAGTCTGGCCAAATGGGAAAAGTTATATCAACTTAAATATGATAATAGTCAATTGAGGTGGATACTGCTTTGGCAATGTCTAAACAGGAAGCGATAGGGAGCTCTCATTCCTACAATCAGAGGGTTGCGATTTCATGGTCTCCACTCCAGAGATTTCCGGACAAAACTATGCACCGGAATGCCAGTACTGAGGCAGTGCTGCCCTGTCAGAGAGTTAGTACTGAGAGAGTGCTGTCCTATGAGAGGGTCACTGCTGAGGGAATGCTGTCCAATCAGAGGGTCAGTACTGAGGGAGTGCTGCACTGTCAGAGGGTCAGTATTGAGGGAGTGCCACACTGTCAGCGGGTCAGTGCTGAGGGAGTGTCGCACTGTCTGGCTCATTGTTTGTTCTCTAATGGATGCAAAAGACTCAAGTCACCAAAATGCCCACAATAGCCATTGTTGATCTGATACCAATGAACCTCTCTTGCTTATCATCACTGACCAGACTCATAATCACACTGCTATGTGAGAGCTCTGGTTGCTACATTTCCTGCAGAACCATGGTGATCCCTGTGGGGAGAATACTTGTTCGGCTTTCTGGAAATATAAATTGCGATTGTTCTTTTCAGCATGATTTCCCATTGGCATGAAGGATCTAACTCTCTTCAATTACCTTGTTAACTTAAATGTGCTGCATACAACTTGTTTCCTGTAGAATGGATGGAACAATGATTAGTGACCATCGTCTCGTGATGTGTGATGTTCCAAACCCAAGTATAGGTATATGTTACATATGCATGCACACACAAGACTAGGAATTGATGAGGATAAATTTATTTTGCTTTTTTAAAGTTAAAGATAGTTTATCTTGTGGTCAAATTGTCATTTGTTTATTTTTTCATTTATTGTCCATCCATAATTACTCTTTGAAAAAATGGAGAGTGAGCTGCCTCCTTGAATTCTGCTGTGTAGTATGCCCACAATGCTGTTAGGGAGGGAATTCCAGGATTTTATTCCCAGATATCTTTTGCCCTTGTCCTTCTAGATGGCAGCAGTTATGGGTTTGGAAGGTGTTGCCTGGGGAGCTTTGGTGAGTCACTGCAGATTGTTGCACAGTGACAACCATGTGTACTATGATGGAAGGAGTGAATGTCTGTGATTAGCATGTAGATCAAACAGGGCTACTTTGTCCTGAATGATATTGAGCTTTTTGAGTGTTGTGGAGCTACATTGCTGTGGGTCTGGAGTCACATGAAGGCCAGGCCAGGTAAGGATGGCAGATTTCTTTTCCTAAGGGGACATTAATGAATTAGTTAGTTTTATAGAGGTTTATAAAATAATGAGGAGCATAGATGAATTAGTCGACATCTTTTCCCAAAGTTAGGGAGTCTAAAACTTTAAGGCACAGGTTTAAGACGAGAGGGGAGAGATACAAAAGGGTCCAGAGGAGCAATTTTTTCACACAGAGGGTGGTAAGTGTCTGGAACAAGCTGCCAGAGGTAATAGTAGAGTTGGGTACAATTTTGTCTTTTAAAAAGCATTGAGACAGTTACATGGATAAGATAGGTATAGATGGATATGGGCAAATGCGGGCAATTGGAACTAGCTTAGTGGCTTAAAAAAAAGGGCGACATGGACAAGTTGGGCTATAAGTCTCTGTGACTCGGTTTTTTATGACAATCAGCAATGGTTTCATGGTCATCAGTAGACTTTCAATCCCAGATTTGAACCTGAGTTCTCAGAACATTACCTTGGGTCTCTGGATTACAAAAAAATCAGTGATAATACCACTACATCACTGCTTAATCAGTTAATAATAGAAAATTTGAAATATTAAGGCTGATGATAATTTTTCAGACACTAACTAATTTCTGGGATGGCTTCGCTCAAAGCAGATTCTTTTTAAGCTAGAATGAATCGTCCAGCGCAGCATGACTAGCGATCATTAAAGATTCTAGCTTCCATCACCCTCTCCAAAGAGGACACATCTGTCCCCAGTGGGGACTCAGGATAATTGTGTATATTTCTCAATCTATCCACTGCTTCGAGATACTGTGCTTGACAGAGTGGATCCAGGAGAAGAAAGAGCTTACATTGCCATCAGATTAGAGCATGAAAGACAACCATTTGGCCCATTGTGTTGATACTAGTTCTTTCAAAGAACAATTGTGCAAGTTAAAGTCATATAGTACAGAAGCAGTACAATAACACAATAGTTAGCACAGCTAGCTCACAGCAGCCAGAGGCCTGGGGGTCAATTCTAGTCTCGTGTCACTGCCTATGTGGAGTCTGCACATTCTCCCCATATCTGCATGGGTTTCCTCCTGGTTCTGCAAGTTTCTTCCATAGTCCAAAGATGTGCAGGTTCGGTTGATTGGCCATGCTAAACTGTCAATAGCCTCGGGGGGATTAGCAAGGTAAATATATGTTTGTAGGGATAGGGCAGCATTGTTGTTGCTGTTTTGATGGGCAAATTGGCCTCCTTCTGTACTGTTGGATTCAATAATAATAGGTTCATCAGCCCATCAAGTTCTAGTGCAACTACTTTGCCTCCATTTTGTAAACCCAAGGAATCCATATGCTTTTGCAACCACCTTATCAACTCTCAATTGAACAATGGCCTTGTGGCCAAGTTACTGTTCTTGTAATCTGCTGACTTGAGTTCAAATCCTAACTGTGGCGAAAGGGGATTAAAATTCAATTTATTAAATACATCTGGAATTAAAACCAGTTCAGTAATGGTGAGCTTGGAACTATTGGTTATAAAGAAATACCCATCTAGTTCACTAATGTCCTTTAGGTCTGGCCTACATGTGACCTACATGTTATGTAGGTCTGGCCTACATGTGAATCCAGACCCACAGCAATCTGGTTGATTCTTAACGCCCTCTGAAATAGCTGAGAGAAAGAGACACTCGATTCTTTATGCACCTTCTCAATGGGCAGTTAGGAATGCCCACGTCCCATGAATGAACACAAAAAAACTGGACCTTTAGTGCCAAGGTCTCCCTGCTCACCTCCAGGTGATTCTTACATTATGTTTCCTGGTGGCAGAAGGGTCAAGAATTGAATTTGATTCTGAGGGTAACACCTTGAGTGCCAGGAAAAGGGAACCTTACTGAGGAACGCAATAACTAAACTGGGGATTAGTTAGTGCTAAAAGATGAGAAGAGACTTTATATGTGAACTACACAATGATGAGGTGTGAACATTCATCCTTTATTGTCACATTCAGGAGGGTGTACTGTTCTCGGTTTCCTCCACCTTTGGCAGGAAGTGGTCATCCTGGCTTCCTGTTCTGGCAATGTGGTGACACAGGGAGGAGAGATACATTGTCTGGGATTCTGAAAAAGCTCATGTCTATCATGCGGAGACACGAGACCGCTGCGAGTTTCAGTGTCTGGTCTGCTCAGCTCTCCAGTGACTATGTTGGTCCCTGCTCCTGCGTCAGCAATGTAGGATCTTCATGAAGGCTTTGCGGAACTCCACATTGAAGGTGGTATAGATGATGGGGTTGACAGCACTGTTGACATACCCCAGCCAGGTGCAGGCACTGTAGAGGGCTGGTGGAATATAACAGCCTCGGCAGTGGACGTTCAGGATGTGGGTGATGAAAAATGGCAGCCAGCAGATGATGAAAACACCTGCCAAGGACAGAGAGGAAAAGGATTGTCAGTGCATGCGTGGCAACAGGGTGACTCGCGACACAGTTCCTGTCTCACTCAAAGCCCTTCATCCATGTGGCAACAGGACATCCATTAATAACCTGCAGTTCCTCGTGCTTTGCTAAACTTCATATTATATCCCTGGCACACAATCTTAGAATCTGGCATCATCAGTATAGAATCTAACCCTAGAACATCATGAATCTATACAGCTTAGCTATTGTTCTAGATCATTGCAACACCCATGCTATTTAGCCTATTCTAGATCATTGCAGCACTGTTGTAGCTTAGCCCTTTGTTCTAAGTCATGGCAAAGCTGTTGTCCTAGATCGTTGCAATGCTGACGTGACTTAGCCTGTCGTCCTAGATTAGACCTGTTATTCTAAATCATTGTAGCACTGCTGCATCTTAGCCTGTTTGAGATCACTGTATCACTGCTGCAGTCTCATAGAATCATAGAATTCCAACAGTACAGAAGGAGGTCATTTGGTCCATCGAATCTGCACCAACCACAATCCCAACCAGGCCCTACCCCATAATCCTACATATTTACCATGCTAATTTTATTGACACTAAGGT
This sequence comes from Sphyrna mokarran, assembly GCA_024679065.1. Lineage (NCBI taxonomy): Eukaryota > Metazoa > Chordata > Chondrichthyes > Carcharhiniformes > Carcharhinidae > Sphyrna > Sphyrna mokarran. Next base: position 3,223,429 of record JAGIQG010000016.1, on the reverse strand, counting down.
CAACTTAGCATAGCCACTCGCACATCTTTGGACTTAGCATATTGTTCTAGATCATTGTAACACTGCTGCAGCTTAGCTTATGGTTCTAGCTCATTGCAGTACTGTTGCAATGTAGCCTGCTGTTTTAGATCATTGCAGCAGCATTGTAACGTAGCCAATAGTTCCAGATTACTGTGATTACGTGGAAATTAACCTACTGCTCTAATCATTGGGACCATAAGGGGACCTAATGTATTGTTGTGATCATATGGAACTTGTTCAACTGTTCTAGATCACTCCAAGAAACAACAAATTTTGCCTATTGTTCCAGATCATTGTGAATATATGGGATATATGTGATTCAAGGTCCCTAACATTTTGTTCTAGATCAGTATGTTCCTGTAATGTTCTGCTTATTGTCCTAGATCATTGTGACCTGGTGGCTATTGTTCTAGAATGTTTTAGACTAACCTAGGACGATCGCCAGCATCTGTGTTGCTTTTTTCTCCTTCTGGTGGAACAGTTTGCCCTTGGCTGCTGTTTTAACAGTTGGTGCCTGTTTCTCATCCGATACCCTCTGTACCTCAAAAGCGGCTCTCCTGAAGAAGCTTGTATGGCCATCATGTTCTTGGTCCGCGGATACCTCGATGGAGGTAGGAGCCTTCCATTTGCTGGCCATCAGGCAGGAGCTGGAATTGGTCCCGAGCTGTACAGCCAACGGAGTCCCCGTAGGCCTTGACATTTCGGGTGGCACCACAAAGCGAACTCTCTCTGATTCTTCAGGACAAGTTATTGCTTCTCGTGCCAGCGCCTAGAACATCAAGAGAGAGAGAAAGTAGGTGAGACCAACACCCAAAGAGCAAAGACCTGGAACTCACACCCAAATTGCAGGAGAGGATCAACCTAAAGATGTGTAGGTTAAGTGAATTGGCCATTGTAAAGCATGGGGTTACAGGGATAAGGTGTGGGGGAGGGCCTCAGTGGGGTGCTCTTTCAGAGAGTGTGCAGATTTGATGGAGCACATGTCCTCCTTCTGCACTCCAATGATTCTATGAACAAGGAAAGCATGGAATCGAGAAAGGATTCTTTTCTCCAAATCTATATTTTGTACATCGGTGCTGGAATTTTACTGACACACCCGAGGATTGAGATAGTAGTGTGGGCAGTTAGTGGGTAGTATCCAGAGAATTATGCTGCAAAAGAGGAGACCAGCCCGTCATTCCTGTGCTAGCTCTTTGATCTTTCTCTTATCCCGCTGCTCTCTTTCCCTCACATACCTGTAAGTTTTCCCACGCCAATATTTTTCCAGTTCCCCTTTTGAAAGTTCCTATTCTGTTTCCACCACCCTTCCAGACAGTGCCTTCCAGATCACAACAATTCACTGTGAAAAGAAAATTCTCATCTCCCAATCAATGGCCCCCTTCCCCCACAGCATAACCCCTCCCCCCACCCCGATTCCTTTCTCGATTCTCTTCACTCTGTGTTCCCTCTGCTTACCAAGCCCCTTGACACTAGAAACATTTTCTCCTATTCACTCCATCCAAATCTCCCCTCATGATTCTGAACACCTCGATTCAATCTCCCCCTTAACCTTCTCTGTTCTGAAGTAAAAGATCCCAACTTCTCCCAGTCTCTCCATGGAAGTGAAAAGAATTGTGGTATTTTCCAATGGGAAGGGATCAGTCATTAGTAATGTGTACAGCAGGAGTGAATGGGAAGAGGTTTGATCCATTGGGATTGTGCACAGTGGGAGTGAATGGGAAAGGGCTTGAACTACTGGGTTTGTGTGCAGTGGAAGTGAATGGGAAGGGGTTTGATCCATTGGGATTGCTACCGTGGGAATGAATGGGAAGGAGTTTCATCCATTGGATTAGGATTTGAACCGAGAATGTCGATCATCTTGGAGAATTTGGAAGTCTCCAAGCTTCTTACCAGCTTCTTTTTACTCGTACTGGTGCTCCCATTTGATTGGATGACTAAAGTGCAAAGTTTGACATCTTCAGGATGTGTGCACTTATTCTGAAATAGATTAAAATAAAATAATGGAATGATTGATCCTGTTAACAGTGCAGGCGCAAACCCGGAAACAAAGACCTCATATTGCATATAGAATCCCAATGGAGTGATTATCCATTAAATAGGACAAAATAATTCTTTCGAAGTTACTAATATAAGGGTTGCTTTTTTTTCCGTTCCGAGGTTGTGGTCACCGTTATTTGGTCCAGCATGCATTGCCCATCCCTAATTGCCCCAAGAGAAAGTGGTGGTGAGCTGCCATATTGAACCCGCTGCAGTTCCTGAGGTGCAGGTACACCCACAGCGCTGTTAGACAGGGAGTCTCAGGATTTTAATCCAGCGACAGTGAAGGTGATGCCATTGAATGTCAAGGAAATGATCAGATCATCTCTCTTATTGGAGATGGTTATTGGCTGGCAGGAAAATGATTTTGGTTGGAATTTTACTGCCCTGCTCACCATGGGAATGGGAGGGGCTGAGGGGCAGACAATCGGAAGGTCTGTTAACTTCGGTTGGGATTTTACAGTTTCAGGGTGAGCAAGGATGTAAAATCCCATCTCATGTGACTCTTACAAGTTCCGAGTCTCACCTGGAGAATGATAGATAACTTCTTCTGTCCAAAACACAATGTTTCGACTTCCTGTATATAGAGAAACTATTTCAACATCCCAGTGCCCCATCAAACACTTTCAGGACGGGGATAAATACGGAATAAAGCTCCCTCTACACTGTCTTTATCAAACATTTTCAGGGCAGGTACAGCACAAGGTTGGGTACAGAGTAAAGTTCCCTTTACACTGTCCTCATCAAATGCTCCCAGAGCAGATTCTTTGTGGGATTTGCTGTAACATTCACTCCACACTCTCAAAGCTAACATCTCCTTTCAATCCGAACTTGCTATACCGATGTGTGATCATGTACTCCCTTGAATGCTGGATTGAAAGCAAATCACTGTGCAATGGACATGAATCCAATACGAAATGGATGGAAGCCACTCAAACCCATGTTCAACTGAACCCTTGCACAGAGTGAATCTGGACATGATTTAATAGCATTGTCCAGAGGTGAAAGGTCAAATCGTTAACAACCCCTTAATATTAAGCCCTGTCCACACATTATTTTAATATCTGTCCCTCTGACCTTTATGGGTGGCATGGTTTCCTGCTCCATAGCAACGCTGATTTTCTTAGCAGCCACGCGTTTCCGTCTCCGTCTCAACATTGCATAGATCTGGACGTAAACTAACAGCGTCACAATGAAGGGAACGTAGAAGGAGACAATAGAGGAATATAGGACGAAAGAAGGGTTCACAATGGCACAGATGGTCTCATCTCTTTTATCTGCAACAGGGCAGAACAATATCCATAATGACACACAATTGTTATTGAGTCACTGGAGGGGTTCTAACTAAAGGTGATCAAAGAAGTTACTCAGCTCATAACAATTAGGAAAGAGCCTAATTTGTTTGGAAAAGAGAAGGCTGATGGGATGACCTGATCGAGGTCCTTAAAATCCTGAAAGAGATTTAGCTCAGGTCAACATAGAGAAGATGTTTCCACTTGTGGGGGAGAGACTAGAACTTAGGGGATATCATTACGCAACAATCACTAATAAATCCAACGGGGAATTCAGGAGAAATTTCTTTACCCAGTGTGGGGAGAATGTGGGACTCGCTCCCCTTGAGAGTGGAGAGAATGTGGCACTCACTCTCATGAGGAGTGGGAAGAATGTGGATCTCGCTCCCACAGGGAGTGGGGAGAACATGGGACTTGTTCCAATGAGGAGTGGGGAGAATGTGGCACCCACTCCCACAGGAGTGGGAAAATGTGGGACTCCTTCCCACAGGGAGTGGAAGAATGTGGAACTTGCTCCCACAGAGAGTAGGGAAAAGGTAGGATTCGATCCCACGGGGAGTGGGAAAATGTGTGGGACTGTGGTGAGAAACTTCATGTCTCCTTTACCTCACTGGTCTGCCACTTACCTGGTTGGTTTTTCAGACCAAAGAGCAGCGGGCAGGAGATGGCGAACGACAGCACCCAGACTGTGGTTATCATCACAGTGACTCTCCGTCTCGAGCTGTAGCGAGTATTATAGAGCATTGGCATTGCGACTGCTGTGTACCTGTCAGGGGACACACGCAGAGGGGTGGGAGGGAGGATGAAACAAGAAACAGGTTAGAGCTGGCAGAGCAAACTGTATAGTCTTTAACAACCCCAGAACAGACAATGAGTGACGCCAAGGGAAGAAGGGTCAGTGGACCGAATGGTTTCCTCCTAACCCAAAGTTCCTGTGACCCTGGCAACCAGTGGAAGTTGGGATAGAGGTGAACCAATCCAAAAGCAGGGATGCAGTGTTCCCTGGAACTAGCAAGCAACCTGAGTTACAGCAGTGTGAGGAGGCCATTCAGTCCTATCCCACTATTTTGTAAAGATTGATGTAGATGTACTGCCTCAATTTTACGTTCCTGCCCTTTTGTTTAGTGTCCATAAACCTTTCAATCTTGGTCTTAAATATACTTAGTGATGGAGTATTCATTCTGGGTGAGAAGATTCCAAAGATTCACGACCTAATGAGTGAAAATATAAGTCCTGATCCCAGTCCAGAACAGCCTCTGGTTACCTGTCGATGCTGATGGCGCAGAGGTTGAGGATACTGGCCGTACACAACATCACATCCAGAGTCACAAAAATGTCGCAGTGAATCCAACTGAACTGCCACTCGCCCACCACCTACAATCAGAGGAAAGGAGAAACAAACATCAGCATCGGGGCCCATGACAACTGCCCTTCAAACTCAACCCCCTTGCACTGTACAACCATCCTGGCACCCACTGCAGCTCAACAGGACTTGCCACATCAGTTAGAGCTCAAACATTACTGTTTCTTTCTGCACAGATCTAGTGGGATGTGGGTGGGAGTGTGATTTCCACCATTTTCTGCCCTTCTGCCAGATTGCCAACCTCCACACTATTTCCTTCTTTCATCCTGGGATCTCTCGCAAGAGAGAAGCACAAGACAATTCAGAGCAGATATTTCCTTAAGTGATCAACTTGGAGGTGAGGAAAATTTGGGGCCATGCTAAATTCTCTCTGTGTATAAAAAACAGGCACTGGAGTGTGGCAGCGAGGAAATTTCAAAGTAACTTTATTACAGTGTTAACATAAGCTTACTTGTGACACCAATAAATAAACTTAACTATATTTGTAACCTTCTCCTGCCCCTAACAACCTTGTTTATCTCTATAACTTCCTCCAGCCCCTCAACTCTCCCTAATAAATCCCATCTGGACTCAAAACGTTGGCTCTTTTCTCTCCTTACAGATGCTGCCAAATCTGCTGAAATTTTCTAGCATTTTCTTTTTTGATTCCAGTTCCTACAATCCTCCCTTTCTCTGTAATCTCCTGTAGCCCTACAACCCTCCCTATCTCTGTAAACTCCTCCAGCCCCTACAACCCTCTGGGATCTCTGCACTCTCCCAATTCCAGCCTCTTGAGCATCCACCAATTTCCATCGCTCCACTATTGGCGCCCTTGCCTTCAGTGCCTGGAGGGTCCTAAAATCTGGAATTTCCTCCCTAAACCTCTCCTCCTCTCCCTCCCTCTCTCTTTCTATCTTTCTCCCTCTGTCTATATCTTCCTCCCTCTGTCTCTCTCTCTCTCTCTCTGTCTCTCTGTCTCTCTCTTCCTCCCTCTATCTCTGTCTGTCTGTCTCTCTCTATCTCTCCCTCTGCCCCTTTCTTTCTCTCTCTCCCTCCCACCCCCCTCAAGCTCTCTCTCTGTTTGTCTGTCTCCCTTCCTCCTCCTTTAAAATGTTCCTTAAAAACAGACCTCTTTACCTGAACATTTGCTTATCCTATTTCTGAAACATCCTGTGTCTCAGGGTCAAATGCTGTTTTGTAAATTGTTCCTGTGAAGGGAGCAGGGACCTTTGATCATTAGATCGAAGGAACGATACTAAAATCTTGTTGAAATTCTAATCTCTTCACTATTAACAGATTTATACTCATTGCTCTTTGTACATCACAAATAAATTATCAATTCAAGTCAGATCAGAAGCGTAGATATTTGCACATTGCGAACATGAAAATCCACTGAGAGAACGTGTTCATTTCAGTATCTGTCAAATAAGATCCTCATAATGATCTTCTATTGAGAAACTAACACTCATGCAGCAGTGACATTCATCAAACTTAGAGAACATTGACTTAACACATGAGTCGTTTTTATGTATTTGTAACTGCGGCACACAGAAATATTACATCTTTATTGGGAAGGGTATAAAACGCATAAATAAGTAGCTCAGGCTGAGTTTCGAAATGAGGAGTGTTCCAAGAGATTAAATACACGTAGACAATCTAGCTAAAATGAAGTGTAAATTCGCTTGACAAAAACTACAGCAGAGAATATCACAGTCACTCTCGTTTCCTGCTGAAGGTATTGTGGAAATCCCCTAGTCGGTGCCTGTTCGGGTCCATTGAAGGAGAATTTAGTGTAGCCAATGCACTTAATCAACATGTCTTTGGAGTGTGGGAGGAAACTGGAGCACCTGAAGGAAATGCAAGCAGAAATGCAGAAAGCGTGCAAATTCCACACAGTGACTCAAGCTAAGAACTGAATCTGGTCCCCAGCACTGTGAGGCAGCAGTGATAACCACTATAACATCATGACTGTGGGAAGAAATTGGAGTGTCTGTGGGAAACCCATGCAGTCATGGGGAGTAATTGGATGATATTGAATGAATATTTGATCATTTATGGCCCCATTGTGTTCAGCTGCTATAATATTTGCTCTTTTTTATTTGCAGTGCAAATGAAAACAATTGAGAGCTCCTACAACTCTCCCTATCTCTATAACCTCCTCCAGTCCTTACACCCTCCCTATCTCTGTAACCTCCTACAATCCACCCTATCTCTGTGACCTCCTCCAGCCCCTGCAATTCTCCCTATCTCTATAACCTCCTCTAGCTCCTACACCCCTCCCTATCTCTGTAAACTCCTCCAACCCATACATCCCTCCCTATCTTTGTAACCTCCTCCAGCAGTGGGTAAGATTGGGGGTTAATGGGTAACTCTTTTGAAAGATGCCTTCAACTTGATTTTCTTCCTTCACTACGATCTGGGTATCAGTGGACTGGGCCCATCCTTAATTGCCGCTTGAATTGAGTGTCTCATTCAGACAGTATAAAGGTACAATTGAAAATCAACTACATTGCTGTGACTTTGGAGTCACCTATAGGCCAGACCAGGTAAGGGTGACAGATTTCATTCCCAGAAGGGCATTAGTGAACCAGTTCGGTTTTTCAGACAATCAATGATAGTTTCATGGTTTTCATTATTGACACTAGTTTTCAATTCCAAATTTTATTACTGAATTTAAATTCTACCAGTTGCCATGGTGGGATTTGAATCTAGATCCTCACAGTATTAGCCTGGGTTTCTGGATTACAAATCCACTGACATTATCACTATGCACTGTCTATCCATTCGATGGGCTGAATGGTCTGTCCTGAGTGCAATTGGGTTTCCATAGAATCTCTCCAGTACAGAAGGAGGCCATTTAGCCTATCAAGACTGATCTGTTCATCCGAAAAAGCACTCTGCCAAGGCCATCTTTGGACACTAAGGGATAATTTTTAGCATGGCCAATCCATTAACCTTGCATATCTTTAGACCCATCGGGGTAATTATCATGGCCAATTCACCTAATCTACACATCTTTGCCCATGCTAAATTGCCGTTTACTGTACAAAGATGTGCAGCTCAGCTGGATTGGCCATGGTAATTGTCCCTGAGTGTCCAAAGGTGTGTAGATTAAGTGGATTGGACATTTAGGGGCAATTCACCATGACCGATCCACCTAACCTACACATCTTTGAACACTAAGGAGAAATTTATCATGGCCAATTCACTCAGCTTGCACATCTTTGGACATTAAGGGGCAATTTAGCATGGCCAATCCATCTAACCTACACATCATTGGATTGTGGGAGGAAACTGGATCACCCAGAAGAAACCTATGCAGACACGATGAGAACATGCAGACACCACACAGATAGTGATCCAAACCTGAATTGAACCTGAGTACCTGGCACTGTGAGGCCATGGTCTAATCACTGTGCCAAATTGTACTGGTCGTCAATAGCCTTGGCCTGGTAACAACCAATGACAGGAAGTGTAACCTTTTTCCAGATGTGACTGAGATGCAAACATCTGGCTCTAACTCGAGTAGTGAGGGGTTGGCATACTAGGTAGGCAACTGTGAGTCCCAGCGCCATTTGGGGACCCTCTGGTCTGTCGCTGAGCAGACCAAGTTTTACCTCCAGATAGACGACCCATGGCATCACCAGTGTAGCCACCAGGAGGTCTGCCACTGCCAGGCTGACAATGAGGTAGTTGGTGGTGGTCTGCAAGGCCCTTTCCCGGGACACCGCCATGCACACCAGCACGTTGCCAAACACTACCACCACAATCAGGAGACTGAGCACTGCCGCGTAGTAATTATAACGTAGCTGCCATTGCTCGCTGGTCCCATTGCTCCATGAGTCCGGCTCACCCACCCACGAGGCATTCAGGGCTGTCACTACCACACCTGGAACAGCCATTGGCCACGACCTCTGAACTTAACCACCTCGGGCACCTGCAGAAGAAAGAAAGCAAGATTTAACTCCTGGGGAGTTGGGAAAAGGCTGCCACACTGTCTGACATTTCAGATACTCAGAGGAAACGGGACAGCGATAGCCATAACAACAACCAATTACATTCATTTAGCACCTTAAAACTGATTTAAAATAGGGATCATGAGCCTTGGGAGTCCCTGGGACATGTGTAAATAGATGATGATATTGATTTACTTGTTTTTATCCTACAGGTGCTTTGGTCCACCTTGTTGTCTAACAAGGGGCATACATGCGATGGGTCGTGAGAGGGCTGCTCTTGGATTTTTTTTGAGAGTATCCTAGTGCTTCACGTCATTAGTGTATGCTTGACCTGGACCATTTGATTGGCAACATGACAGCTCAGTGACTATCGCTGTGCTGTGCAGATACATGGATTTGGGCCTGTGTCTGTGGGAGTTTGCGCATTCTCCTCGTGCTTGCGTGGGTTTTCTCCGGATGCTCCGGTTTCCTCCCACGTCCCAAAGATGTGCTTTTAGGCTAATTGGCAAAACAAATTCTCCCTAAATTGTCTCAAATTTGGTTTTTAATCCATAGATCTATAAACATAGACAGGGATTACGGGTAGAGGTGGGAGCATTGGGGTGGCGATGCGGGCTCGTTGGGGGCCGAAGGGCTGTTTCCCGTGCTGTTTTGTTCTTTGTTCTTTGACACAGCATGTTTCACAGGATTCAACATCGAGACACATAAGAAGACATGAGGGTCAGTAACTCGTTCAAAGAGGTCAGATTATAAGGAGTGTTGTAAAGGAAAAGAGAGCGAGACACACAGAGAGACAAACAGAGAGAGAGACAGACAGACAGACAGACAGACACAGAGAGAGACAGAGAGAAACAGAGAGACAGACAGAGAGAGAGAGAGCCTAGAGAGAGAAACAAACAGAAACAGAGTGAATGTGAGAGAGAGACAGATAGAGAGAGAGACAGAAACAGGGGGAGACAGAGAGAGGGTGACAGAGAGAGAGAGAGAGACAGCAATACCGAGACTGACAGTGATAGAGAGAGATAAGAGAGACTGTGAGTGAGGGAGGGAGAGAGGTGGAGGGGTTTAGAGAGGAAACTCTAGAGCTCAGGGTCCCCTAGACAGCTGAAGGCCAATGTTGGAGCATTGGAAATTGGAGGATGCTCAAGAGGCTGGAATTGGAGGTACGAGTTAAACCAATCAATCTGCTCATTAACCTCCTTGAAGTTAAGTAGCGGGGATCCCGCTGTGATCAATCTGGCTCCCATTCTTGGTACATTGTAAGGGCAGCACTTTGACAGTTGACTATTTGTTATCAAATGCTTTTGGACTTGGGTATCAATGTTGCTTAAACACTATCTCTGAATCCAATAATAAAAATAATGGCCACTTAAGGTGTCATAATCAGATGTTCAATGGTAACTTAATCCGATTTCATAACAACTGTCTCATAAAGACATTTATTTGATCAATAAAGCACTTCATAGATCAAGCATTGTGCATGGACTATTTACAATCACTAAACAATTCGCCTGCAAGATGAGTGTTTACAATGCTTGGAGGAGATAATTATATGAAATCTATCAGCCACGATATGAACTATACCATCGCAGTCCCCCAGACTATTAACTCCTTCAGTTTGCCTTGGCAGGCTGCATATGAAATTACTGAATCCCAGAATCCAGAACTCACCACTCTCTTACTCTCAAGAAACATTCCTCTATGTGGAGCCATCTCTCGATTCATCTCTTTGTAACCTCCAATCGTCTTCTCTGCAACCCCCACCTCTGCCCCCCAGAATAAATCTCAAAACAACAAAAAACACAGGAACCAACTGCACTAGGTCTAGAGCAGTCAGCCTTGGACTAGAGGAGGGAGGGAGGGCGAGAGACAGGAAGGATGGAAGCATGAAAGGGAGAGAGAGGGAAGAGGGAGGGAGAAAAGGAGGAAGGATGGAAGAAATGAAAGAAAGATGGGGAGGGAGAGAGGGAGGAAGGATGGAGGGATGGAAGAAGTGAAAGAGAGAAAGAGAGCGGGGGCGGGAGAGAGGGAGGAAGGATGGAAGGAATGAAAGATGGGGAGGGGGAGAAAAGATGAAGGGATGGAAGAGAGAGAGAGAGGAGGGGAAGGAGAGAGGGAAGGGGAGATGGAAGGAATGAAAGAGGGACACAGAAAGGGAGGAAGGGACAGTTTAAAGTTTATTTATTTGTATACAAGTAGGCTTACATTAACACTGCAATGAAGTTACTGTGAAAATCCCCTAGTCGCCACACTGAGGGAAGATTTAGCATGAACAATGTACCTAACCAGCATACCTTTCAGAGTGTGAGAGGAAACTGGAGCATCCGGAAGAAACCCACCCAGACATGGGGAGAGAACATGCAGACTCCACACAGATAGTGACCCAAGCCGGGATTCGAATCCGGGTCCCTGGCATCGTGAGGTAGCAGTGCTAACTACTGTGACATAGCAGGGAGGGGAGTGAGGGAGGAAAGAACAGGGAGCGAGGAAGAGAGGGGAAGAGAGATGAATGAATAGAGAGAAGAGGAGGGAGAGAGACAGATGGAGAGAGAGAGGGGAAAAGGGAAGGAGAGGAAGAGAGAGAGAGAAGGAAAGAGGGATGAAGAGGAAGGGAGAGAGAGAGAGGGGGGAAAGAGGGAGGGAGGGAGTGAAAGAATAAACAACTGCATTCCACCCTCTATCCAGTGTCACATTAATGTGAGCAGTGAAACGTTTGTGAGTGTTGAATGAATACAAGCCCAGGGGGCAGCAACGTTCATTATGACTTTGTTTTTAACCTGACCACCCTCTGGCCCATTTCCCCTTGTGCAAACTGTTTTAGTGTGAGCTTGGAGGGTCCAAATACAACCATTTCCATACAGCCCATGAGGCTGGGATACAGGGAAAGTGAAAGTGGAAGAGATGTGAGCCCAGAGGTAGAAGTAAGAGCAGAAGAGACAAGGGATGGGGTATGGGTACAAGGGAGAGAGAGAGAGAGAGAGAGATGGGAGAAAGGCAAACTGGGGAAGAGAGAGAGGGGAAACTGGGGAAGCGGGAGACTGGGGAAGCGGGAGACTGGGGAAGGAGGAGAATGGGAGACAGGAAAGGGGGAGACTGGGGAAGGGGGAGACTTGGGAAGGGAGAGACTGGGGAAGGGAGAGACTGGGGAAGGATTGTGGGGAAGGGGAAGACTGGAGAAGGGGGAGAATGGGGGACAGGAAAGGGGAAAACTAGGGGAGAGAATGGCGGACAGGAGAGGGGTACAATGGGGAAGGAAGAGGGAGTGGTCCTCTAACTCTGGAATGGGTACCTAAACCCTCAGTTTTTCAGATCCAGAGGTGACGGAGATAGAGGAAGAGAGGAGAGAAGATAAATAGTGGTGGGGGGGAGGGAGGTGTTGTGGAATGGGGAGAGAAGGAAAGATGGAGACTGAGTGGAAGAGAGGAAGGGACAATGGGGTGAGAGAGAGGGAAAGGGAGAAAGTCAGCGTGAGAAGGAAAGAGAGAGGGCAGAGAGAAAGCAGGATAGAGGGAGGAAAGTGAGTGAGAAGAGAAAGAGAAGAGGCGGGGAGAGAGAGAGAGTGAAAGAGACAGAGAATCAGAGAGAGACAGACAGAGGGAGAGCCAGAGAGATTCAGAGAGTGACAGAGATACAGTGAGACAGAGAGAAGGAGACAGAGAGAGACAGAGACAGAGAGAGAAAAACAATGAGATAGAAAAATGGAGAAAAGATAGAGAAAGAAATAGACATACAGTGAGACAGACAGTGAGAGAGAGAGAGAGAGAGACAGACGAAGAGAGAGAGACAAAGAGAGAGAGAAAAGATAGAGAATGAAATACAGAGAGAGATATAATGAGCCGAGACAGAGAGGGATTGACAGCAAGAGATTGAGGGAGAGTGAAAGAGAGTGAGATAGAGACAGAGGGAGAGATGAGAGATTGAGGGAGAGTGAAAGACAGAGACAGAGATGGACAGAGAGAAGATGACTGTGTGGAATCTGCACCCTCCCTGTGGGTTTCCTTGGATGCTCCAGTTTTCTCCAACAGTGCGCGGATTAGGTGGATTGGGCATGCTAAATTGTTCCTTAGTGCCAGGGGAACTAGCTAGGGTAAATGATTGAGATATCGGGATAGTCATAGTGATCCTATGATTCTCCCAACTTCCTGTGGGACTGAGTCCCACATTCTCCCCACTCCCGCTGGGAACAAGTCTCTCATTCTCTCCACTCCCTATGGGAGTAAATCCCACATTCTCCCCACTCCTGCTGGGAACAAGTCATCTGTTCTCCCCACTTCCCATGGGAGCGAATTCCACATTCTCCCCACTCCCTATGGGAGTTCGACATTCTCTCCATTCCCCATAGGAATGAGTCCTCTGTTCTCCCCACTTCCCATGGGAGTAATTCCCACATTCTTCCCATAGGAACGAGTCCTCTGTTCTCCTCACTTCCCATGGGAGCGAGTCTCACCTTCTCCCCACTTCCCATGGGAGCGAGTCCCACATTCTCCCCACTCCCTGTGGGAGCGAGTTCCACATTTTCCCCACTCTCTGTGTAAAGAAATTTCTCCTGAATTCCCCATTGGATTTATTAGTAACTGTCGCATATCAATGGCCTCTAGTTCTGGTCTCTCAACTACAAGCGGAAACATCTTCTCTACGTTGCCCTATCAAATCCCTTTCATCGTTTTAAAGACCTCAATCAGGTCACTCCCTCAGTATTTTCTTTTCTAGAGAAAAGTCCTAGCATGTTCAATCTTTCCTGATCATTACAACCTCCTAGTTATGGAATCATCTTCGTAAATACTTCTTCATCAGCGTGTTTTATAACATGGAGAGCAGAATTGTGCATGGCGCTGCTCAAAGCAGGTTAAAAGACTTTGATATTCAGTTCTACCCATTCTGAACTGAAACTGAGTGTTTATTACTACATTAAATACCTCCATCTCCTGTCATTACTTTTAACAAAGTCTTCCATTCCCGTTTATTCACTCTGATAAATTGATGCTGAATACCATGTCGCACACTCACTCTGCCTCGGAATCGAGTATCCACTCACAATTCTCCCTCCTATCCTGTCCTCTCCACACGAGCAAGAATCTCACTCCAACAGAGATGTTGTTGACTGTTCACAGATTTGTGTGCTGTTTGTATCAAACTCTCAGCACAGCTTCTCTCTCTCTCCCACACAGTCCGTGAGCTGCTCTCAACATCACCACCTCTCTCGACAGCCCGATAGTCTCTCTGACATTAAACCAGTCACCCAATCAGATTGGAACTCGACAGAACGGGAATTAATCCATCCCGCTAACCATTGCTATCCAGAGGAGGGGTTAAGCGTTGAAAGAATCCCACCCCTGGCTTCGCACTCATCCGTCACCTGCCTCTTAGCAACAGGTACAGATCAAGAGTGGAATCAGCTAACAGGAGAGAGAATATTATATTCACCAAATCCCTATAGTGCAGGAGGTCTTGGCAGGAATTCTGCACCAACTCCCCAAAAAGCATTTCACCCACACCACACCCTGCTCTGCTCTATCCCTGCACATTTAGTGTGACCAATTCACCTAACCTGCACATCTTTGGACCCTAAGGGGCAATTTAGCATGACCAGCCCACCTAACCTGCACGTGTTTGAACTGTGGGAGGAAACCCATGTGGATATAATATGCAAACTCCACAAAGTGACCCAAGCTGGGAATTGAACCTGATTCCTGGTTCTGTAATGCAGCTGTGTTAATTATGTCAATTATTTTGAATCTGTGAGCCCCTCATCTTTGATTTTTTTTTGTCAATGGGACCCTGTTTCAATCCATTCTGTCCCAGAGCACCCCTCCCACCCCCCCACCTCATCATTTTGAACACCTCTATCACATCTCCTCGGTCTTTGCTTCTTCCAGGAATACAGTAACCAGCTTCTCCAATCTGCACTCGCTGAAGTCTATTGTCCCTGGAACCATTCTGAATATTTTCTGTGCCCTCTCCAATGCTTTCACACAAAGGTTCAGGAGCTGGACACATCAGCTGAGGCTGAAATGGTGTCTTCTACAAGTTCAACATTGCCCTCCTCGCTCTGAGGGGTTCAGAGAGGATGAGAAGCTGGAAGAAGGTTCTAAAGGGGCATTTACAAATAAGAGCTGGAGTTGGAGACGTGTGACACTCCTGGGTTAATTCAACAATGTCCCCAGATAGAATAGAATCCCATGGTCCATAAAGAGGTCATTCGTCCATTGAGCCTGTAGCAACCATCCCACTCAAGCCCTATCCCTATAACCCTGTATATTTACTCTAGCTAATCCCCCTGACACTAAGGGTCAATTTAACATGTCCAATCCACCTAACTCGCACATCTTTAGACTGTGGGACAAAACAGGTGCACCTGGAGGAAACCCCACAGACACAGGGAGAACATGCAAACTCCACACAGAAGTGACCCAAGCTGGGAATTGAACCCCAGTCCCTGGCACTGTGAGGCAACAGTGCTAACTACTGTGCCACTGTGGTCCCAGCAAACAGATAATCAGAAACCCCAGAAATACAGGCAAAACAGTTGACAAGAAGCAGAGTCAGCAAAAGTGTCTGAAAATTCAACTCCAATTTATTTATTTACATCAAAAGCAGAAATAACAAAGTATCTAAAGATACACATTTCAAAGAGCGAGATGGGTGGAGTCTGCCTGGCTCCCAGAACTCCTTTCTCTTGGAGTGAAGCTTTCTGAGGTGTTTGGTACATGGCAAGGGCAGGATCCTGAGAGGGTGCAGAGGGAGATTTACCAGAACAGTCCGGGGATGAGGAGCTTTCAGTAACAAGGCTTGGGTCAGAGAAGCTGGGATTTCGGGTAGGTGACCTCAGGATAGAGATGAGGGCTGACCTCTGAGATGTACAAAATTATGAGCGACCGGGTTAAGAAAGACTCATTCCCTCCTTGAGCTGAGGGCTCAATCACATCAGGAGAGAGCAGATTTAAGGAGATTGGTGGAAGGATTCCAGGGGGCATGAGGAATAATCTTTTCACCCAGGGGATGTCGGGCACCTGGAACTCTCTGTTTCATAGAATCCCTAAAATGCAGGAAACCATTTGACCCATCGAGTCTGCACCATCAACAATCCCATCCAGGCCCTATTCCTGCAACCCTACATACTTACTCTGCTAATCCCTCTAACCTACGCATCCCAGAACACTAAGGAGCAATTTAGCACAGCCAATCCACCTAACCTGTATATCTTTGAACTGTGGGAGGAAATTGGAGCACCCGGAGGAAACTCATGCAGAAACGGGGAGAACATGCGGACTCCAAACAGGGACCCACTCCGGGAATTGAATCCAGATCCCTGGCTCTGTGAGGCAGCAGTGCTAACCACTGTGGTACAGTGCTGCTCTAAGTTGAGGCTGATAATGTTGAACTCATTCGAAAGGTACACATATTTGCTGCTGACATTCTGTAACCTATCAGACTGTAGAACCAGGTGCTGTGAAGGTGGGATTAAAATTAGCGACTAGTTTCTTTTTATGTTCCAGCTAGCATGGACACGATGGGCTGAATGACCCTTTTGTGCACTTTTCTCTAGGTTGCTCTGTACGGGGCACAAGATTGAAGGTCAGTCCAAGCGAGATGGACAAGATGGTGACCGGCTTTGAGAAGGTAGACAAAGAAGTGTGATTCTTGTGAACGGAGACTGGGGGCGGGGGGGGAGGGCAATCATAGATTGAAGATTTTGGATGGGAGGTGTGTTGGAACGTGAGGAAGAACTTTTTTCTCTCTGAGCGGACCTGGAACTGATTGTCCACGAAGGATGGAGAGGGAAGGGACCGTGAGCAATTTCAAAAGTGAACTGAATGGGAACCGGAAGGAAATGAATTTGCTGGGATAGGGCAAGAGGATTGACTGGATTGGTGCGCAGGGATTTGAAGGGCCAAACTACCTCTCTCTTCTCCATTCTGACCCTCTATTTCTCTCCTCAGCAGTTGCACACTCCAGCCAGAAGGGAACTGCGGAACGGCTGCTCTTGTGTGCATGCACAGCCAGAGATGATGTTCCTGTGCCTTCAGATCCATTCCTCTCCACCAGGCCGACTGAGCAACGATGAATGGTTTTTCAACTGCTATAGCTGAGGTACCACAACATAGGGCTGGTGGGGCACCAATCTCTGCTTCTCATTGCAGACATAAACCCATCGTGGCTTGACAAAGGCCAGATTTGAATTCTCCATCAGAGCCTGTGGGGGAGAGAGAAAGGGGCGGGGGGGAGAGGGGGAAGAGAAAGGGGATAGAGGGGGGGATAGAGGGGGTAGGGGGAGAGAGAGAGAGAGAGAGGAAGGGGAGAGAGAGAGAGAGGAGGAAGGGGGAGAGAGAGAGAGAGAGAGGAGGAGGAGAGAGAGAGAGAGGAGAGAGAGAGAGAGAGAGAGAGGAGGAGAGAGAGAGAGAGAAGGGAGGAAGAGAGAGAGAGGGAGGAGAGAGGGGAGAGAGAGAGGAGAAGAGAGAGAGGAGAGAGAGAGAGAGAGGAGGAAGGGGGAGAGAGAAGAGAGAGAGAGGAGGAAAGGGGGAGAGAGAGAGAGAGGAGAGAGAGAGAGAGGAGGAGGGAGAGAGAGAGAGGAGAGGGGGAGAGAGAGAGAGGAGGAAGGGGGAGAGAGAGAGAGGAGAAGGGGAGAGAGAGAGAGAGGAGGAAGGGGGAGAGAGAGAGAGGAGGAGAGGGAGGAGAGAGAGAGAGAGGAAGGGGGAGAGAGAGAGAGAGGAGGAGGAGAGAGAGAGAGGAAGAGAGAGCGAGAGAGAGAGAGGAAGAGGGGAGAGAGAGAGAGAGGAGGAGGGGAGAGAGAGAGGAGGAGGAAGGGGGAGAGAGAGAGAGAGAGGAGGAAGGAGGAGAGAGAGAGAGAGAGGGGAAGAGAGGAGAGAGAGAGGAAGAAGGAGAGAGAGGAGAGGAAGAGAGAGAGAGAGAGAGGAGGAAGAGAGAGAGAGGGAGGAAGAGAGAGAGAGGAGGAAGGGGGAGAGAGAGAGAGAGGAAGGGGGAGAGAGAGAGGAGGAAGGGAGAGAGAGAGAGGAGGAAGGGGGAGAGAGAGAGAGGAGGAAAGGGGGAGAGAGAGAGAGGAGAGGGGAGAGAGAAGAGAGAGAGAGAAGGGGGAGAGAGAGAGAGGGGAAGGGGGAGAGAGAGAGAGGAGGGGGGAGAGGGAGAGAGGAGAAGGGGGAGAGAGAGAGAGAGAGGAGGAAGGGGGAGAGAGAGAGAGAGGGGGAGAGACCAAGCAAGGGAGAGAGGGAGAGAGAGAGAAACAGATAGACCATGTTGGGGAACAGAGGGGGGAGGAGAAACAAAGAGATGGTCAGATCATGGAAACAGTTCTGAGGCGAGTTTCTTTCATATTCTTCCACAGCCCTGTGTTCCAAAACCAAATACTAACACACCCAGCCTTCTCAACTGCATTGCCAGAAGTTCAGTACTCATAGAATCCTTGTATGCAGGAGGCCATTCAGCCCATCAAGTCCATATCAACCACAATTTCACCCAGACCCTATTCCCACAACCCTCATTTACCTTGCTAATCCCCCTGATATTAAGGGACAATTTGCACAGCCAATCCACCTCAACTGCACATCTTTGAACTGTGGAAGGAAATTGGAGCACCTGGTGGAAACCCACCTAGACACGGGGAGGATGTGCAAACTCCACACAGACAGTGACCCAAGCTGGGAATCCAATTCCAGTCCCTGGCACTGTGAATCAGCAATGCTAACCATAGTGCCTCCATGCCATGTATTGAGGGAGCGCCGCGCTGTCAGGGGGTCGGCGCTGAGGGACTGTCAAAAAAGCAACATGAAACCATGGCAATGCTTCAGCCAAATAGAATCGACTCAGCAACTAATCAGCACCCTTTCTTCCTGTGGTATAAAAATTTCTGCTAATATTTGAAATTAGTCCTGATGAGTTGAAGGTAGAAATCTTCAGCAACATGTTTCTCCGTTCATCAAGATTCAAGCTGAGTACTGCAAATAAACTGATAATGTTCTTGTGCAGCTGGAGAGGTTGGGGGGGGGGGGGCGGGCCAGATTTCCAATCCATTTAAAGAGGGGAACCCTCAACCAAAAAGCTTTGGGAGAGGCAGTTGAGGTGGGATAGGCTCGAGGGGCTGAAATGTCGAAGCGCCTACTTCACTGTTCCACGTGTGAACCCACAGAACTGCACAGTGCCTATCCTCGTCCTGTCTCACCTCATCAAATCGATCATCCCATTCTTCAGCAGTGACCACGTAATTCACTGCTTCTGTCATGTACTCCTCCAGAATGCTGCACAAATGAAGCAGAAAAGGATCTCGATTAGACAACAGGCTACAAATCAACAGCCAAGCTAGAAGATCAGCCACAGTCTCAATCACATGTCTCAGTGGACTCGAGGAGTGGACAGGCCCCCAGCTAGAAATAGTAGCAGGAGTGGACATTCAGCCTCTCAATCCTGCTCTGCCATTCAGTACTATCATGGTTCACCTTGGATCTCAACAGCTGTTTTCCCACTGTTCCCCATATCCTCTAATTCCCGGAGAGACCAAATCTCCATCGAAAAGAGAAAATGCTGGAAAATCTTAGCAGGTCTGTAAGGAGAGGCAAGAGCTGATGTTTCAAGTCCAGATGATGCTTTGACAAATGGTCATCAGTACTCGAAATGTTAATTCTTTTCTCTCCTTACAAATGCTGCCAGACCTATTGAGATTTTCCACATTTTCTCTTCTGGTTTCAGATTCCAGCACTCGCAATAATTTGTTTTTTCCCAGAGCTCTCTCCATCCCAGTCTGAAATGTGTTTGACCTTGGAAGCACCCACAATCCTCTGAGGTAGAGAGTTCCAAAGATTCCCAATCTTTTGGGTGAAGACATTCCTCCCCATCCCAGTCCAAAATGACTGCTGCCTTATCCTGAGATTGTGTTCCCACATGATTTATATTCCCTGACTGGGGGGGGAGACAGTCCCTCAGCGACTGTGTTTCAATCAGATCCCCTCTCATTATTCAAAACTCCAGAGAATATCAATCTCCAATTTACACAGCTTCACAGAACCATTCCTTATCCCAGGGTTCAATCTGATGATGCCTTGCTGCACCCCATCGAAAGCAAATATATTCTTCCTCAAAATATAGAAAACAAAACAGCATGCACTGTTCCAGATGGGATCTCACCAAAACGCTGGACAAATATAGCAGGAATTCTTTATGCCTGTACTTCAGCCCCCCGTGGGTAAGGCCAAAACAACATTTATCTTCCTCATTTTGCTTGCTGCACCTGCATCCCCTCCACTCATTTCTCTGACATCAGCTTTTAAAAATTTCACATCTTTTAAAAACTTACCCTGTGTTTAGCATTCTTGTGGCCAAAGTGCATAACTTCACACTTCCTCAAGTTATACTCCATCTGCCATTACGTCACCCACTTACTTAATCTGTCTTTACATATCTCGTTGTAAACTTTGTGTGTCCTCCCCACAGCCGCAGCTCAGCATGCAGCCATTTTGGACCAAGATTAAAATAAATGTCTTCACTCAGAGGGTGCTGAATCTTTGTAATTCTCTCTCCCAAAAAAGAGGAATTACAGGTGCCTCATTGCTGAGTTCAAGTTTATTTGTGTCACAAGTAAGCTTCTATTAACATCACAATTAAGTGAAAATCCTTGAGTCACTACACTCTGGCGCCTGTTCGGGTACATTGACAGAGAATTTATTATGGTCAATGCACCTAACCAGCACGCCTTTCAGACTGTGGGAGGAAACTGGAGCACCTGGAGGAAACCCATGGGGAGAATGTGCAAACTCCACACAGGTCGTGACCCAAGCCGGGAATCAAATCCAGATCCACCGTGCTACCCTCAGTGTATCAATAGATTTCTGAACATTAAGAGATGTGGGGACAGAGTGAGCGGGTTGAGTTGAGGCATTAGGTCAGCCCTGAATCCATCAAATGGAACAGCAGACTCGAGAAGCCAAATGGCCTCCCCTCAGTCCACTTTTTAAAAATCCTACTTTCAGAGAAGCCCCATCTTGCAAAGAGCTAGATTAGTCCAAAATGGGGAGGGATTTAAACAACCACAAGCTCAAGATTACTAAATAACTGTTGGTCAAGTTGGCAGGACAGGAACATCTGTACTCGGCAGTAAGCAGTTAATTTTCCGATAGGAGAAGCTTTGAGTGGACCTATAGTCGGGGAGACTCATGACACCAGGCAGTCAGGGAGGGCAGATTGAGCTGGGATACCACTAGAGACATTAGCGGGGTCTGTTAACACCTCATCAACTAATCTGCAAAATCTACCAAGGATGAAACATGTCCACTTTCTATCTTGCTGCACAGGAACTGCTGCTCGGTCTCAATCCTCCTCCTTGTTCACAAGAGTTCACAGTCCTTCTGCCCAGAATCCACCTCTTTCTGACATCAGAGTCCAGAGAGTAAATTCCCCTCTCCCTCCCAGAGCTAGGGCTCCGACCTAAACTGCTGCCCTTGAATAAAGCCAACATCACTGGGAGTCCACAGTCCCATGACAGACTACTCACCCATTGAAGGCGGTGATGTATCGGGTTAAAATGCGATGCTCGCCGTTGGGGAACTTTCCGTACAAGAGGAAGCGTTTGCCTAAGAACAGGTCTGTTGAAAACAGAATGTACGAGAGGCAGGGTAAGAAAGGCGGGGTAGGGGGGCCAGCGGTAAGGCCAAAGGATTTGGCAAGGAAACTGTAACATGCAGAGTCCAAGAACACTGATCATCGCCATATGGAATAAATACACTGAAAATTCGCACAGATCCTTTCATTAACCAACAGCACAGTGGGGTAAAGACCAAATGTCATTTCCCAAATCAAAGCTGAATGGAACAAGAACATAAATATGTTTTAGAGTTCCAGACATCTGTTCTACAATATGGCCATTTAGCCCATCTTGCTCTTGTTCCTGCTCCACACCAGTCTCCTCCCACTCCCTCATCTCCAGATCCTTCAATCCCCTTCCCCTTATGGATTTATCCAGCTTCCCCCTTCACATCCCCTTTAAATAATTGATAGAACCACTTCGCAGTGACCGGGTTCCAGTATAAAGCCCTTCCAGTGCACGTGAAGACCATTTAGGTCATTGAATCCTTGCCATCCCTTTACAATGCAGTCACTGACTGCACTGACCTCCCTGCAAATTCATTTCATAGAATCCCTACAGTACAAAGGAGGCCATTAAGCGCATCGAGCCTGCACTGACAACATATCCACTCTATTCCTGTGACCCAGCTATTTCACCCCCTCTGAAAACAGAGTCAATTTAGCATGGCCAATCAACCTAACCTGAACATCTTTGGACTGTGAGAAGAAAGTAGAACACCCAGGGAGAACATACAAACTTCACACAGGAATCAAACTGAGTCCTTGGAACTGTGAGGTAGCAGCGCTAGCCATATGACGCCCATTCCCCTCCCATTCAATTTCCTTTTGAAATCATTCACCTTCTCCGTCTCTGCTTCCACCATCTCCCAGAGGCTATTCCCCCCACACAGGATATTCCGAGACAGCTGATGAAACTCATCCCACCTCCCTCCCGTCCTTCAATATTCCAATGGTCTTCCTTTCCCAAATATTGAGGGAGAGGAGTGGCATTGTTAGTTCAGGACAGCATTACGGTGGCAGAAAAGACGTTTGATGTGGATTTGTCTACAGATAGTGTGGGCTGAGATTAGAAACAAGAAAGGAGAGGTCACACTGTTGGGAGTTTTTTATAGGCCTCCAAAATGTTCCAGAGAAGTAGAGGAAGGGATTGCAAAGTTGATCCTGGATAGGTGTGAAAGTAACAGGGTAGTTGTAATGGGGGACTTTAACTTTTCTAATATCGATTGGAAAAGCTATAGTTCAAGTACGTTAGAGGGGTCAGTTTTTGTTCAATGTGTGCAGGAAGGTTTCATGACTCAGTATGTAGATAGGCCAACAAGAGGCGAGGCTATATTGGATTTGGTACTGGGTAATGAACCAGACCAGGTGTTAGACTTGGAGGTGGGTAAGCACTTTGGTGATAGTGACCACAATTCGGTTACGTTTACCTTAGTGATGGAAAGGGATGGGCACGTACCGAATAACAGTAGTTATAGCTGGGGGAAAGGTAATTATGAGGCTATTAGGAGAGATTTAGGATGCATAGGGTGGAGCAGGAAATTGCAGGGGCTGGGGACATCTGAAATGTGGAGCATATTTAAGGAACAGCTTCTGCATGTCCTTAATGAATATGTACCTGCCAGGCAGGGAGGAAGTGGTCGAGTGAGGGAACCATGGTGTACTAGGGAAGTTGAATCTCTGGTGAAGAGGAAGAAGGAGGCTTATATAATGATGAGACGTGAAGGCTCAGTTAGGGCAATAGAGAGCTATAAATCAGCCAGGAAGGAGCTAAAGAGGGAGTTGAGAAGAGCTAGAAGAGGACACGAGAAGACTTTGGCGGATAGGATTAAAGAGAATCCTAAAGCTTTTTACAGATATATAAATAATAAAAGATTGGATAGGGCAAGATTAGGGCCAGTCAGAGATAGCAGTGGGAAATTGTGCGTGGAGCCTGAGGAGATAGGAGAGACACTGAATGAGTATTTTTCGTCAGTATTCACGCAGGAGAAAGACAGTGTTGTCGGGGAGAATACTGCGATACCAGGTTGTAGACTGGGTAGGATTGAGGTTCATAAGGAGGAGGTGTTAGCGAATCTTGAGGATATGAAAATTGATAAGTCCCTGGGCCAGATGGGATTTACCCTAGGATTCTCTGGGAGGCTAGAGAGGAGATTGCAGAGCCTTTGGCTTTGATCTTCATGTCGTCGTTAGCTACAGGTATAGTGCCGGAAGACTGGAGGATGGCAAATGTTGTCCCTTTGTTCAAAAAGGGGAGTAGGGACCATCCTGGAAATTATAGACCGGTGAGCCTGACTTCTGTTGTGGGCAAAGTCTTGGAAAGAATTATAAGGGATAGGATTTATAAGCATCTAGAGAGGAATAAATTGATTAGGGATAGTCAGCACGGTTTTGTGAAGGGTAGGTCGTGCCTCACAAACCCTATTGAGTTTTTTGAGGAGGTGACCAAAGAGGTAGATAAGGGTAAAGCAGGTGATGTAGTGTATATAGATTTTAGCAAAGCGTTTGATAAGGTTCCCCATGGTAGGCTACTGCAGAAAGTGCAGATGCATGGGATTGAAGGTGATTTAGCAGTTTGGATTAGGAATTGGCTAGCTGATAGAAGACAGAGGGTGGTGGTTGTTGGGAAATATTCAACCTGGAGTGCAGTTACAAGTGGTGGACCTCAAGGATCTGTTTTAGGGCCACTGCTGTTTGTCATTTTTATAAATGACCTAGATGAGGGTGTAGAGGGTTGGATTAGTAAATTTGCTGACGATACCAAAGTGGGGGGAGTTGTAGACAGCGAGGATGGATGTTACAGTTTGCAGAGGGACACAGATAGGTTGCAGAGCTGGGCCGTGAGGTGGCAAATGGAATTCAATACGGATAAGTGTGAGGTGATTCACTTTGGTAGGAATAACAGGCATATGAAATATAGGGCTAATGGAAGGACCCTTAATAGTGTTGTCGAGCAGAGGGATCTTGGGGTACAAGTACATAGCTCTTTGAAAGTTGGCACCCAGGTTGATAAAGTTGTTAAGAAGGCGTACGGTGTGTTAGCTTTTATTGGTAGAGGGATTGAATTTAGGAGCCGTGAGGTTATGTTACAACTGTACAAAACTCTGGTGCGGCCGCACTTGGAGTATTGCGTACAGTTCTGGTCGCCGCATTATAAGAAAGATGTGGAAGCATTGGAAAGGGTGCAGAGGAGGTTTACCAGGATGTTGCCTGGTATGGTGGGAAGGCCTTATGAGGAAAGGCTGAGGGACCTGAGGTTATTTTCATTAGAGAGAAGAAGGTTACGCGGTGACCTAATTGAGGCGTATAAGATGATCAAGGGATTGGATAGGGTGGATAGTGAGAGCCTTTTTCCTCGGATGGTGATGACCAACACGAGGGGACATAACTTTAAATTAAGAGGTGGTAGTTATAGGACGGATGTCAGAGGCAGGTTCTTCACACAGAGGGTGGTGAGGGCGTGGAATGCCCTGCCTGCAGCAGTTGTGGACTCGCCTACTTTGGGGGCATTCAAATGTTTGGTGGATAGGCATATGGATGATATTGGAATAGTTTAGGTTAGAGGGTCCACTGGCCGGCGCAACATCGAGGGCCAAAGGGCCTGTACTGCGCTGTAATGTTCTATGTTCTATTCCTTTGATAACCAGAAGTCCTGCCCTCAATGGCCATCTCATGCTGAAGCACTCAAGTGCATAAACAGCATCTTGGGATGAATTAATGTGGGCATTAAAATACAAAAGCAAGGAGGTTTTAGAGTCCTGGCAATCACACTTGAGGAAGAATGGGAAGACTCCACATGGATGCAGGGAAAATTCACAGAAGAACGATTCCTGGGAGGAGTGAGTTTAGCAACGTGGATTAATTGGAGGTTCAATCGAGGATATCCAGTGGGAACGGAGTTATTATCTGAAGAGGAAAATTGAATAGAGCTGTGGGAGTAGGGGTGGGGGGTGGTGATTAGGACAGTGGGATTCAGCAAAGTCCTTCGCAAAGCCAGCTGAATGGCCTTGTGTAACCATTCTGTGAAGAGAGTTCTTCTGATGCAAGAAACGAGGAGCTTGGCTTGGCAGGAGGAAAGTGGGATTAGGTGGATAGTCTTTGGAACTAAAGGGCTTCCTGCTTTCAGCATTACTCTATAGTTTACAAAATGATGAGGATAGAATGGATAGTTGGAGTCTTTTTCTCAGGGTAGAAATGTCAATTATTAGGGGAACAGGTTTAAGCTCAAAGGGAATAAGGGAGGCAGGGCTTTTTTTTTAAAGAGGGTGGTGTCTGGAATGCACTGTTAGAGGATGTGGTAGAAGCAGATACAATAGTTTAAGAGGCATCTTAACAGATAACTAGATTCATTCCACCTCCCTCCCTTCCTCCAACCCTCACAATCTTCCTTTTTCAAATATTCCTCTGTATGAGCAGGGAACAGAGGGATACGGACTGCTTGGAGGAAAAGGTTTTCAGTTTAGGAAGGTGTCATGCGTCAGTGCAGGCTCAGTGGGTCAAAGGGCCTTTCCTTTTTTATAAACACAAGGCTCTTCGAGTGACATTGCTCAGGCACTGCTTCCCTCAGTCATAACAATCCTGTCCTAATCATCTTAACACATGGAGAAGGGTCCTGGTGGTACAAGTTCCTGACCACACACTGCATTCAATCCAAAATTCAGTTACAAACCCCTGAGCCACCGTCACAAGCTTTGGCACCAGTCACTGTACTCGCCTCAAAATCTTTACACTACTTTCAAAGTAAAAACGGTTTGAATAAAAGCCATGCCCTGAGCAAATTGGTCAGATAACATCAAACATGGAAGGCCAACTCGACATGATTTCCTTATCTACCCAGTTTCTCCAGTAAACACGCCCAGAGGAAAAACAATGTGTCCTTTCGTAGTTGACACACAGTGTATAGGGAGAACTAGAGAAAAATAACCCTGTTATCATCTTATTCAAAGCATAAAAAAATTAAAAGTTGCAGATACGCAATATCTTTCACAAAGAAAGATCAGAATATGTTATTACGATGCTAACTATAACACAATGCTAAAGAAAATCACAAACTTGCATTTACATAGCACCAGACATATCCTTTAGACATCCCAAAGCACAATTTAACTAATTAACTACTTCACTTCCAAACTGTAGCCACATCATTAATTGTATCCCTTTATGTTTAAGCCATTCATTTCATCCAATCAGTGCTGGTATGAATACAAGATGTAGAATTCCGGCGTTGTAAACACAGTAAGAAGTCTCATAATACCAAGTTAGAGTCCAACCAGTTTATTCAATAGTAATCTTCCAAGCTTTTGGAAACAGTGTTCCTTTGTCAGGTTCCTTCCTTCAGTGGAAGGTTCTAGTTCTGAACCAAAACTGGTTGGACTCTAACTTGGTGTTGTGAGATCTCTTACTGTGACCTAGACAACATCTGGGTTGTTGAGACACAAGTAACATTCAGACCAGACCAATGCAGGCAATGACCAACACCCACAAGAGAGAATCTAACTATTGCCCCTTGACATTCAATGGCATCACCAATGCTGAATCCCTTCTCAGGGGACAATTAGAGATGGGCAACACCCACAATTCAATAAATGAATGAAAACTAAAGCTCCCCGTGAGCCATCTCCCTCTTAACTCATCCCCATCAACATATCCTTCTATTCCATTCTCCCTCACTTGTTTTGGTTTAATTCCTGGCTTGACCAACACTGCAAGAAACTACAAAAGGTCGTAAATGTAGCCCAATCCATCACGCAAACCAGCCTCCATCCATTCACTCTGTCTACACTTCCTGTTGCCTAGGAAAAAGCAGCCAGCATAATTAAGGACCCCATGCACCCCAGACGTTCTCTCTTCCACCTTCTTCCATCTGGAAAAAGATACAAAAGTCTGAGATCACATACCAACCGACTCAAGGACAACTTCTTCCCTGCTGCTGTCAGATTTTTGAATGGACCTACCTCACATTAAGATGATCTTTCTCTAACCCTACCTGTGACTAAAACACTAAATTCTGAACCCTCTCCTTTTCCTTCTCTATGAATGGTATGCTCTGTATAGCGTGCAAGAAACAATACTTTTCACTGTGTCCTAATACACGTGACAATAATAAATCAAATCAAATCCAGCTTCCCCCTTAAATGTATCGACACTACCAGAAAGATGTGAATGCTTTGGAGAGGTACAAAAGAGGTTTACCAGGATGTTGATTAGTTATGACAAAAGCTGGATAAACTCGGTTTGTTCTCGCTGGAACGACAGAGTTGAGGGGTGACCTGATAGAGGTCTACAAGATTATGAGTGACATGGACTGAGTGGATAGTCAGCTGCTCTTTTCTAGGGTAGAAAAGTCAAGTACTAGGGGACATAGGTTTCAGGGGCATGGGGAAAAGTTTAGAGATGATGTGTGAGGCAAGTCTTTTACACAGAGGGTGGTGAATGTCTGGAACCAGGGAGGTGGTGGGAGCAGGTACGATGGCGGCATTTAAGGGGCAACTAGACGAATATAGGAATAGGATGGGAACAGGAGGATATGGACTCTGTAAGTGCACGTGCTTTTAATTTAGGCAGGCATCATGATCCGTGAGGGCTTGGAGGGCCAAAGGGTCTGTTCCTGTGCCGTACTGTGCTTTTTTCTATTCACCTCAACAAGGCTAGGTGGAGAACAAACATGGGTCAGCCATCCTGAGATGGAGACTGGATGGTGCCTTCTTTCTGGACCCATTACTGGGGGTTTGGGATAAATCTTTACCTTGTGTCGACTCTTAGGGACCCCAGGGAGAGGGGACTCACCAGGAAGTTCAGGGATGGGCAGTTCCACATCTCTGCTAGTACTCTCCTCCACATCTGTATTCTCATCTGTGGAGCCAGCGTAAGGATCACTCTCTTCCATCGTCAGCGCCTTGTGTTTCTTCTGATGGTGCTCCTGTACCCTGGGCAAAGAGAGAATTTCAGCCGGTTAAAATCCACACTGGCTAGAACAACAGCTCAAAGACACAAAAGCTCATCACAGACAGCAACTGGCAGCTGGAAACATCTCCCACATGGTAAATCCACTTCCCAGGCACAATAGAAGTATCAACTAGAATTCTGACACTGAACCTACATAAGGAGATACTGGAGATAGGGAAACAAAAGCTCGATCAAATAGACTGGATTGTAAGGAGCATCTTAAAAGAAGAGAGGTGGAGTGCTTTAGGGAGGGAATTCCAGAGCTTAGATCCTCCCAAAGACAGCTGAAGGCATGGCTGCCAATGGAGGACTGACGGGAATTGGAGGATGCTCAAGAGGCCGGAATTAGAGGAGCGCAGAGATCTCGGAAAGTTGTGGGGGTTGGCAGAAATAGAGACTTATAGAGACCTCTCCAACCTCCAACCCTTACAAATGCTTCCTAACTTTATAATCTCCTCCAGCCCCTACATCCCTCCCAATCTCTATAACCTCCTCTAATCCCTACACCCCTCCCTAGTTCTGAAACCTCCTCCTACCCCTGCAACTCACCCTATCTCTGTAATCTCCTCCAGCCCCTACAACTGAGATCTCTGCGCTCCTCCAATTCTGGCTTCTTGATCATTCCCATCGTTCCGCCATTGGCGGCTGCGCCTTCAATTGCCTGGGGATGTCCTCAGCTCTGGAATTCCCTCCTTAAAGCTCTCCACCTCTCTCTCCAATAGAATGCTTGTGAAAACTGATCTGTTTTACTGGACTGTTTGATCTCCCCGTATGGCAGGCGTCAAATCCTCTCTACTGTGAAGTGTCTTACTGCAATCTGGCTGCTATATAAACGTGAGTTACAGCTCAGCAGCTTGATGTGCCAGGTTTCCCACACAATACACCCACCTCTTGAGTTCATCCTCTGTGTCACAGCCGGAGTCATCATCAAAACTCTTCCCACCAACTGCTTCAAAACACAAACAAATAACAAACTAAATGAGGAACCCACTTTCACACTTTGGAACCACTGGGCTTGTTTATTATGAGCTGGCTTTACAAAAATCAAATCTCAGTTTGACATCACAGCAAGTGCAATTTACGTCATGTGTAGAAGCACAACTCCTGCAGCAGTGAACAAGGCCATCCAGCCCATCATCCCCGTGCTCACTCCTTGTAAGACCAAATTACACCCCACCTCTCCGCCGCCCCCACATTCCCACTCATTTCTCCCCCTCCAGTGTTTACCTCTTTTGAAAGTTCCTACTGTATCTGCTGCCAACATCCATTCAGGCAGTGTCACGATGACACAGTGGTTAGCACTGCTGCATCACAGTGCCAGGGACCCAGTTCGATTCCCAGCTTGGGTCACTGTCTGTGTGGAGCTTGTACATTTTCCACATGTCGGTGTGGGTTTCCTCCAGGTGCTTCGGTTTTCTCCGCAGTCCAAAGATTGCGGGTTAGGTTGATTGGCCTTAGTTTCAGGGAGATTAGCAGGGAAAATATGCAGGGTTACAGGGATAGGGCTTGGGTGGGATTGTTATTGGAGCAGACTCGATGGGCTAAATGGTCTCCTTTTGCACTGTAGGGATTCGATGACCTTCCAGATCACAACAACTCACCATGTGTAAAAAATTAAATTCTCCTCATCTTCCCCCCCCACCTCCCGATTCTTTTCCCAATTCTCTTCAATCTGCGTTCCCTCTGGTTACCAAGTATCCTGTCACTCCTCATTCACTCCACCCAAACCAACTCCATCTTGTGGTTCTGATTGCCTTGATTCAGTCTCCCCCTGAATCTTCTCTGCTCCGAGGAGAGCAAGGAGGTTACAGAGGTGATAAAAGTTCGTGTACAATCCTGCTGCCATCAGACTTTTAAATGGAGCTACATTGCATTAAGTTGATTATTCTCTATGCCCTAGCTGTGACTGTAACACCACATTCTGCACTCTCTCTCCTTTCCATCTCTATGAATGGTATGTTTTGATTGTATGGCATGTAAGAAACAATACTTTTCACTGTATGTTAATATGTGTGACAGTAACAGATCACCACCCCCCCCCCCCCCCCCCCCCGACTCTGAACCTGGTGAATCTTCATCTGTGGAGCCTCCATAATCCTCATCTGGAGTCAGAGGTCTCGGTGCGCTCCGGGACGTACTGGCTCCCACCTCCTCCTCCTGCTGGGGATTTGTTCTGGGCTCCTTAGCCGGCAGTTTACGAAGCTGCTCCAGTGAGACCTGCGGTGGCGGAGCGCAGAGATTGGTAACAACAGGCCCCAGGTCAGGATCAGAAACAGAGTTCATATCAGACTAGAACACAGACATTAGTACAAAAATATGGCTATTTGGAGTTTGGACAGAGTTTCTGAAGTAACTGGTTGCTTTTACCCCACCTCCACATATTTTTCCCAAAAGTATACTTCATTCAGAAGTTCAGTACTGAATGTTTTAATGATGTGATTGGTTTCTCTTAATATACTATGAGACGTGGCTCATGACACTTACAATAAGTTATAAAACACGTCAAAGACCGTGACATAGTAGATGTAGGCCATTCAGCCCATTAAATCTGCTTTGCTATTTGATGAGATGTGAGTGATTCTTGTGATAATCCTCAACTCCACTCTCCTGTCTTATCCCCATAACCCTTCCGTTTTGCACTGATTAAAAATCTGTCTGTCTGTCTCAACCTTAAATATATTTAACAAGGGCGACAGATACTTAGCAATGCTGCCTTACAGTGCCAGGGACAGTGTTTCAATTCCAGGCTGGGGTCACTATCTGTGTGGAGTCTGTACGTTCTCCCTGTGTGTTAGCGTGGGTTTCCTCTGGGTGCTCCAGGTTCTCTCACACAGTCCAAAGATGTGCAGGTTAGGTGAATTGGCCATGCTAAATTATCCCTTAGTGTCCCAAGCTGTGTAGGTAAGGTTGATTGGTCATGCTAAATTTCTCCTTAGTGTCGGGGGGACTAAAAGGATAAAAACGTGGAGTTGCTGAGATAGGGCTTGGGTGGAATTATTGTCGATGCAGACTCAATGGGCTGAATGACCTCCTTCTTCACAGTGGGGATTCTATGATTAACGACCCAGCCTCGACAGCCCTCTGTGGTAAAGATTTGTACAGATTCACTTCCCTCTGAGAGAAGAAATTCCTCATCTCTGTGTTCAATGACCCCCTTTGCTCTGAGGTATTCCCTCTGGTCCCAGACTCTCCCACAAGGGGAAAAGCAATCTCTCAGCATCATTCAGAAACACCACCTGAGCATTATTATTGCGAGAGGACCTTAGACTGTGAACTTTCCTCATTGCACCAGGCCGGCCCAATACACCACTCTGCAGCACATGATCACACACAGCCTCGAGTTTGAGGCTGGATAGACTGGGACATTTTTCTCTGGAGCACTGGAGGCTGAGGGGTGATCTTATAGAGGTGATCTTATAGAGGTCTATAAAATAATGAGGGGCACAGATCAGCTAAATAGTCAATATCTTTTCCCAAAGGTAGGGGAGTCTAAAAGTAAAGGGCATAGCTTTATGGTGAGAGGAGAGAGATACAAAAGGGTCTAAAAGGGCAATTTTTCCACAGAGAGAGTAGTGAGTGTCTGGAATAAGCTGCCAGAGGCAGTAGTAGAGGTGGGTACAATGTCTTTTAAAAAACATTTGAATAGTTAAATAGGTAAGAAGTGATATGATAAAGAGGAATATCCAATAGAAACTGATAGCCAAGTTCCACACACGAGGATGGCCTTGGTTCATGTCGCACTATCTGTAACCCCCACGACTTGCCTGGGCTTGCAAAATCTCACTAACTGTCCTGTCTGGAGACAATACACATCTCTTTAACACTCTCTCCACTCAGATCGTCTGTACCTGTAAAGACTTGATTATCTGCAAAGACTTGCATTCCAACCATTATCTTGCAGTTGAGTCTATGTCTATATATGCCTCGTTTGTGAACACAATTCCCACTCACCAGACGAAGGGCCAGCGCTCTGAAAGCCCATGCTACCAAATAAACCTGTTAGACTTTAATCTGGTGTTGTGAGACTTCTTATAATCGTAGTGAGTGGCAGGATGGGCTTGAGGGGGCTGAATGGGGCCTCTTCCTGTTCCTGTGTAACAGGCTCGAGGGGCTGAATAGGGCTTCCTCCTGTTCCTGTGCAACAGACTTGATGGGGCGGAGGTGAATGGGGGTTCTGCCTGATTTTCTTCACGGACACACACATACCTTTCTACCTAAGGCAGCTTCAGGCCGAGTTGACAGGCGGTCAGTGGAATCCTCCTCCTCCATATCAGAACCTTCACTGCTCGACTCCGGACCATCCAAAAGGTACCTGTTCCAGAATTAGACGTGATACATGATTAAAAGCAGCAAACTCTTGAATTTGTTCATTGTTGTCTGGCACTTATGGCGTCTCTAGCAAGGCCAACATTTACTGTCCATTCCAAGACGGCCCTTGAGAAGGTGGTGATGGGGTTTCTTCTTGAACTGTTTCAGTCCCGTGTGGTGAAGGTGCTCCCACAGTGCCATTAGGGAGGGAGCTCCAGGATTTTGACCCAGTGACGTAATCATACAACACCGTAGGAGATACGTACAGGACACCCACGCATACACACAATTCTTCAAACAACAAACAATCGTGGTGCAGTGAAGCACTGGGAAAAGAACCAGCAACAACAGGATCATTATTATTAACGCAAAAAGAAAATGTTGGAAAATCTCAGTAGATTTGGCGATGTCTGTAAGGAGAGAAAAGAGCTGAGGTTTCAGGTCTGCATAACCCTTTGTCAGAAATTCTGAACTCGAAATGTCAGCTCTTTTCCCTCCTTCAGGTATTGCCGAAGCTGCTGAGATTTTCCAGCATTTTCTCTTTTGGTTTCAGCATCCGCAATAATTTGCTTTCATCCATTATTATTAACTTGTGAGCAGAAAAATTGAGGCCAGTGCCGAGGGAGTGCCGCACTGTCAGTCAGAGGGCCAGTGCCGAGGGAGTGCCGCACTGTCAGTCAGAGGGCCAGTGCCGAGGGAGTGCCGCACTGTCAGTCAGAGGGCCAGTGCCGAGGGAGTGCCGCACTGTCAGTCAGAGGGCCAGTGCCGAGGGAGTGCCACACTGTCAGTCGAGGGCCAGTGCCGAGGGAGTGCCGCACTGTCAGTCAGAGGGCCAGTGCCGAGGGAGTGCCGCACTGTCAGTCAGAGGGCCAGTGCCGAGGGAGTGCCGCACTGTCAGTCAGAGGGCCAGTGCCGAGGGAGTGCCGCACTGTCAGTCAGAGGGCCAGTGCCGAGGGAGTGCCGCACTGTCAGAGGGTCAGTGCTGAGTATGTAAGGGATTTGTGGAAGGGGACTTTCGATACACCAGAATAACAACTGATCTAGTCATTGTCACATTGCTGATTGGGATCTTGCTGTGCAAGGTGGCTGCAGTGTTTTCTACAGCAGTGACCTCACTGTGGAAAGTTCCGGGGAGGATGTGAAGCATTTTGCATGGGGCCGGTGGAGGAAGATGTTATTTACGTTCAAGTGTTTTTTGTTTGAATATTGGCCGAGTCCCAGGCTGTTGTGTTGTTTTAATGTCACTGTTTTCTGTTGAGTGAAAGCAGCAGGCTGCAGTTCAGGACATGCTGTTTGTCTAGCTGGAGAGTGAGGTATTGGTGCTGTTTGAATCTCGCTGCTCTTCACTGCCAGGTGTTCATTGCATATCAATGTGGAACCGAGTGCAAATGCTCTCATCCTCTACACACTCACCCTTGAATAGAAAAACACTGCTCCTCTCATTGTCTACACAAACTGCCCAATCCTTATTTAAAATTTGCATTTCGCATGGGTAATTAAAACACAGCAGCCTTTGAAGCTACATTTCAAGAAGTGGATGTGTCAGTGTAGAGGGGGCAGAGAGAGACACACAGACAGCGAGAGAGAGAGAGAGAGAGACACACAGACAGCGAGAGAGAGAGAGAGAGAGACACACAGACAGCGAGAGAGAGAGAGAGAGAGACACACAGACAGCGAGAGAGAGAGAGACACACAGACAGCGAGAGAGAGAGACACACACAGACAGCGAGAGAGAGAGAGAGACACACAGACAGCGAGAGAGAGAGAGACACACAGACAGCGAGAGAGAGAGAGCGAGAGAGACACACACACACAGAGAGCGAGAGAGACACACACACAGAGAGCGAGAGAGACACACACACACAGAGAGAGAGAGAGACACACACACAGAGAGCGAGAGAGAGACACACACAGAGCGAGAGAGACACACACACACAGAGCGAGAGAGACACACACACACAGAGCGAGAGAGACACACACACACAGAGCGAGAGAGACACACACACACAGAGCGAGAGAGACACACACACACAGAGCGAGGAGAGAGAGACACACACACACAGAGCGAGAGAGACACACACACACAGAGCGAGAGAGACACACAACACAGAGCGAGGAAGAGGACACACACACACAGAGCGACGAGAGAGACACACACACAGAGCGAGAGAGAGACACACACACAGAGAGCGAGAGAGAGACACACACACAGAGAGCGAGAGAGAGACACACACACAGAGAGCGAGAGAGAGACACACACACAGAGAGCGAGAGAGAGACACACACAGAGCGAGAGAGACACACACACACAGAGCGAGAGAGACACACACACACAGAGCGAGAGAGACACACACACACAGAGCGAGAGAGACACACACACACAGAGCGAGAGAGACACACACACACAGAGCGAGAGAGACACACACACACAGAGCGAGGAGACACACACACACAGAGCGAGAGAGACACAACACACAGAGAGAGAGAGACACACACACACACACACAGAGAGAGACACACCAACACACACACAGAGAGAGAGACAAGGACACACACACAGAGAGAGAGAGACACACACACACACAGAGAGAGAGACACACACACCACAGAGAGAGAGGACACAGCAACACACACAGAGAGAGACACACACACACACCAGAGAGAGAGACACACACACACAACAGAGGAGAGACACACACACACACACAGAGAGAGAGACAGACAACACACACACACACAGAGAGAGAGACACACACACACAGACAGAGAGGACACACACACAACAGAGAGAGAGAGACACACACACACAGAGAGAGAGAGAAAGAGAGACACACACACCACAGAGAGAGAGAGAGACACACACACCACAGAGAGAGAGAGACACACACACACCACAGAGAGAGAGAGACACACACACACCAGAGAGAGAGAGAGACACACACACACCACAGAGAGAGAGAGACACACACACACCACAGAGAGAGAGAGACACACACACACCACAGAGAGAGAGAGACACACACACACCACAGAGAGAGAGAGACACACACACACCACAGAGAGAGAGAGAGACACACACACCACAGAGAGAGAGACACACACAGAGAGAGAGGACACACAACAACACACAGAGAGGAGAGGAGAGAGACACACACACACACACACAGAGAGAGAGAGAGAGACACACACAGAGAGAGAGAGACACACACACAGAGAGAGAGAGACACACACACACAGAGACAACACAACAGAGAGACACACACACACAGAGAGAGACACACACACAGAGACACACAACACAGAAGAGAGAGAGAGAGACACACCACACACAGGAGAGAGACACACACCACAGAGACAAGAGAGAGAGGAGGACACACACACACAGAGAGAGACACACACAGAGAGAGCAGACACAGGAGAGAGACACACACAGAGAGACACACACACAGAGAGAGACACCCACACAGAGAGAGAGACACCACAGAGAGAGACACACACACAGAGACACCACACACAGAGAACACACACACAGAGACCACACACACACAGAGACACAACACCACGAGAGAGAGACACCACACAGAGAGAGAGAGAGAGACACACACACACACAGAGAGAGACACACACCACACCCAC